>CM067353.1:71929147-71984147 GCA_034190875.2 Urechis unicinctus | reverse complement strand
ACATACATACATACATATACATACATACATACATACATACATACATACATACACATACATACATACATATCATACATACATACATACATACATACATACATACATACATACATACATACATACATACATACATACATACATACATACATACATACATACATACATACATACATACATTCATACATACAACATACATACATACATACATACATACATACATACATACATACATACATACATTCATACATACATCATACATACATACATACATACAACACATACATACATACATACATACATACATACATACATACATACATACATACATAACATACATACATACATAACATACATACATACATACATACATACATACATACTACATACATACATACATACATACATACATACATACATACATACATACATACATACATACATACATAACATACATACATACATACATACATACATTCATACATACATACATACATACATACTACATACATCCCTTCGGATTCGAGTGTCACCTACAAGTATTCAGCCGTATTTAAAAGCCGGAGTAGTCGTGTACCAGTACCCTAGTATCAATCACCCATCCATCCACACACCATCTCTCTGTATCGTTCCCTGTGCCTTGACCAGATTACTTTTTTGAGGTCGAAACCCGATCGTTAATTATTGGACCTTGGCCTCTTGTTAGCTTAGCTCCGGTCGTAACGTAACATGAATTTATACCTCAGACGTCTTGTAGGGCTATTGTTAGCTGTGCGAAGACCTTGAACTTTACATCAAACCTCTTAGTTTTAAAGGATTAACTTAAAAAAATGCCGGTAAATGAATCATTTTCTTACGAAGAACCATTAAATTTCACATGGGTGAACTACCAATATGCAATTGATATTACGGATTGATTGAACAATAATTTGGGCGATATTATGTTATTTTATGGTGGTTGCAATTTTATCGCCTGCAATTATAGCCAAGTTTCATCACCCGTTCAGGGTAAGACACTCACTTGTCCTGTGGCAATTTGTACTTGTCCCATGTGAAAGCTACTTGTCCCATAACTTCATAAGACATGGATTAAAATATATACATTCCAATCAGTAAATGTTATGTACCTTTACAATTTCTTTAACAGCTTGATGAAAACAGGTTTTCAAAAATATCAAATGGTACAAATCCACCCCTTGTAAATGCAAGATATTCAATCGACAAGATTAATTGTACTTTCAAAACCTGGTTGTATATAAAAAATTGTCACAATTCATCATCATCGAAAACATCACCAGAAATAGCTAAGAATTATCTTCGTCATCACCCCAAGGAGGCCTTGATACCGTTGCATACGTTTCCCACCATCCAACCACAGTTGCACAGCTCTGCTGGGATTAAAGTCATCCACTGACAGCCCATGTATTGAAATGGCCATCATCCTATCCATCATTTCCGGGTGCAGGGTTGAACGCCAGTCGGTCTTTATGCGTTTCATGGTTGAAAACCCCCTTTAACAAACAGCGCTGCTGGCAGGCAAAGTTAGAAATATCTGAAATATCTGTGAGATGTTTTGGAAACACTGCTTTAAATTTGGGTTGGAAAGTACTTGTTGAAGGAGTTCAGATGTGGGTAGATGCCTAAGCCTTCCTCTGTATGCCTTAAAGGCAGGCCAATCTTGTTGCTAAACTGTCATGTTTGAAATAGTCCAGACTGCGCCTGCACGCAGCTACTTCCGCCTCGTTTTAAAGATCAACATGTCGACGTGCTCATCGATGATGCCACCAATACAGCAATCGCAATGGTAGTCCTTGTCAGCTGAATATATCCACTCGTGATTATAGGCGCAAAATGTTCATTACCATCAAAACATGTGTTGAAGCCAAATAACTCGCCAAGTTTTATACATTCAAGGTAACTGATTTGAATTGTGAATTTGATGTGTCAAATCGCCACTATAGGGAGACATGAGACAAGAAACAGGGATTTAATCATTTTGTTTGTGAATTGTTGGATACAACTGCATATTGGGTGGATGGTAGGCTAATAGTCTAGCCGAAGTGCGTATAATTGTGTATATGTATTAGGGTGGGAAGTATCCCATACACTTCCCCTCAGAAAGGTGTTTTTTAACACAATAAATGACTTCTGATACTCATTCCTGTTGATTTCAGGCTTGACTGTTCACCTGTTGTAAGCGACAGGGCCTCGGATGTTAAAGAATCTTCTCATGATGAAGTTGGTTATACTGAAGAGTTGTTGCCAAGAGGCTGTTCATAATATTCTTCTGAAATCATTGCATTCGAACCACTTAAGGCATATCCTTGTCAGAAGAAAACATACATTAGGGTGGACTGTGTCACAAAGACGGAATGTCAACATGTCATGTGTACCAAAGCATGCACAAATAGCTTGCAATAACTTAAGCCTAAGAGGCATAATGTTGAGAAAATTATCAACTTTTTGTGGTGAAAGGGACAGATATGGAGGGATTCATATTGATTTGGAGAAAGAGCTTGCTGAAGACTGTGATAATGCAGATTTTGAACGACTCCTAAAAGGTAAGGGGGGATTCATTAAAACCATTATTGAATCATTGATGACCAACGTTGTGATGTGTATTCCATACAGAGGACTGTCATCATACCTTATGAGCTTCAATAAACTTGAATATAAATTTCCAAGCTAAATTTACCCATGTTGGGTAAACAACATAAGACTCATCCCTTGGTCTCCATACTTGGAGAAGATAATCTGAATGTCTTCCAATTCAACTTAATCCATGGTTTCGTGTTTTTCATTTATGAAGACTCTGTGAAGGCTTGGCTAGCTGAAGGATCATCATCTGTGTGGATAAAGGTGCCCATCGCTAGATCCCGTTTGATAGCTGTAGCGGCCAGACAAGGATTCCAGTTTCATCACGCCGAGTACCATCACGCAATGCTTTGTCGGTGGTTAGACGAGGCCTCCCACAACAACCTTCCTAGGTTTGCCACACACCAAGTCGGTGTGGCAGGTCAGCGATTACTGCATACTCCTTTTTAGGACCTCACTCCAAATTAGACCTCGCCTCATGAAATTTATTTAATTACTTTGTAATTATGTATGAAATTGTTAATTATTGCATAATTTGTTGTTAGTATCCATTTGACTCCGTATTTGTATGGAATGATGTTTATAGCATTTTTAATGAATGATACAAAAAAATTTAATTGTATAAAATAATGTCTAGACTACAGATGATACTTCTATACATACAGGTTGTGTGGTAAGGAAGGATTTGCAGCAGGTGCTTGTTGTGAAAGACAAACATAGAAAGGTGAACAACCATTCTGTTTCTTCCTCTATACAATCCAATAACAACAAAGAAATTAGTGCAATATTGACCATGGGTTGCATTGTCTATGTCTGTCTTGTAAATGTGTTATGTTGCAGTCATCTTTTTGGAAATTCCCTGGTGGTTTAGCCAACTTGGGCGAAGACTTCGGTTTGTGTATTTCTGGTGGTTTGTATTGCTTCAACTAACTCGAGGAAGCTAATTTTTTGTTAAATTGTTTGTACCGAGAATGTTTTTCACCCTTCTGATCGTTCATTGTTTCAAGTGTTCATGCTTTTAGGAGACACTGCGAGGCGGGAAATATTTGAGGAAACAGGAGTAGAATCAGGTGCTGTAACAAGCTTAATCTAGGCAGTTATCAAACCATACATTGACGTGATACTAGTGAGTTGGTATATATATTTATAATAACATAAATATTATATTAGATAAATATTAAGAGATGTTTGTCTTGCAGAATTTGGTGGTATCCTTGCGTTAAGACAGCAGCATAATCAACCTGGTGCTTTTGGGCGTTCAGACATTTATGTTATCTGTCATATGAGCCCTGTGACATTTGACATTAATCCTTGCAGCCATGAAATTGAAGCCTGTGAATGGGTGGATCTGTATGATTTAGAGAGGAACGCCACCAACTCAGCTGTGACATTAAGAGTTGCTCATCTCATTAGGTTGGGTTTAGAAAATGGGTTTGGCACTGTTGAGATTCAAGCCTCTGAGTTCAAGTCCATTTATAAAGGCATTAAATATAAGTTGTTTAGCAGACATTTGGATGCTGAGGATATGTCAACATACATCCATAGTGTATCAAATTATCATGATTAACTGCTGAATGCCCTTGTGTTACTATCATACCCCCGCCCACTTCGATACATTTGTTTTTGGGGGGTGGGGGGGATCTATCACACCCCTACCCACTCTGATATCTGGTGTCTGGGTTGTTAGGGAAATATTCTGCAATTTAACAGCAGTATTTATTTGTATTCTCATTCATTCTATTATTATGGTTTTTGTATACAAGGTTTATCTGTTCCCAACTAAATTCACACCCATTGTGCAGTAATAATTGCTGCTGATGCAACATCCATAAGAGATTAGATCCATGGAAAACTGCATTAATTAATTACTCGACAAATGAGAATTTCTGATAAAGAAAATCATTTAGTGCTTTTTCACAGTGTAGCTTGTTTCCACTGCAAAGCTGTGATAATGACTGCACTTACAACTTGATACACTTTATCATTTACCAACTACCCCAGTATGTAGAAATTGTATAGACGTTTTGTCAATTGTATGGTTTCATGATTGATATCAAATATGGCCAGTCGTGATTTATGTTTCACTTTTTCTAGAGGAAATCATCTTTATTTGTGAAAGTAAATCTGCTGGACAGGTTTATGTTAATTAAATTAATTATAAGAAATTAAAAGTCTTCATTCATTTGATGCAATTCAGAATTACTGAGCGTACATATTCATACGATACAATTCATATTCATTGTGGAAAATGGGAGATTTCAAAAGAATCTGAAATCAGATTTCTCTCTTGGTTATTGACTATAAATCATTTACATAGTGTACAAGGGAGAAATAACAACAGAAATGTGACTGATATGTAATTAGGATTAGAAATGCTCAATATTTTGTTGTATATTTAGAATCAAAAATGAGTATAAATCACTCTTCCATCATTGAAGGGTGAAATTGAGTTATTCGTCTCTTCTTTTTTTCTTTCCTTTAATATGGTTAACTGAACATAATAAATAGCAAAGCATTACTGACAGTATTAAAAAATTGGTGAAATAAAACCAGTAACTTGTTAGTGTTGTTCCTATACATAAATGCTCCTATCATTCAACTATTTATTTCATAGATGTTTAAGAATATACTTTGGTTAAATAATGGTTCAGTATGAGGCAGAAAAAGAGGCATTACATGTGATCCTTAGCAACCTTTACTGCAATGCATGCAACCTAGTTTATTGTCCTCGAGAGGCCGATCTCCGTAATATGTTACTATAAGACAAATGTAGATCAGCGAAAGTATAGGCTGACCAGCTTGGTCTTATCCAATATATGTAGGACCTTTTAAAGGTTTCACAGCCTTTGCTTCACTCTTGCATACATATACTTGATCTGTACCCTCTACTTTATTTCTTTTTAAACAGCGATTTGATTTTACTGTTTCTATTTAACCATCATCAATATATACAGCATTTTATTATATAGCTAAGCATTTAATGCCAATAATATGGTTCACGTTTTCACAATATTCAGTGGCAGTTTATTTGCATGCAGCTAGTAAATTACTTTGATGACTTTCCTATTCGTGATGACTTCAATCAATAAAACTTCCCTCCCTTGAATATACTGGTATAATCATAGAGGGATAAAAGAAGATGTCACATTGTTGAATTTTACCATTTGGGATGTGTATTTCTGCAACTATTTAAGCATAGTACCTTGTATACCAAACAACCAGAATTTAGACATCAAGATATTGTGATTCACGGTATATCACAAATTTGCAAAAGCTAAGAATAGGACAATAACTTTCTCATCCAATGCAATCAATGTTTTGTCCATTAGCAGTAACATCGCCATTAGTCAAGTGTTATTTTATACTAAATTATAAATACAGACAACAACGATATTGGTCCGTTATTATCCATAAGCATACGATTCCCACCTTTACACACAGGGGTCCCCTTGTCCATCCTTTAGCTCTGCTGGGAATATTCCCTTATTGAATGCACCCAAGACAGTGAATATGAAATTCCAATGCTCATTTTATTGTCATCTATTTGAAATTTTGCACTTTGTGCAATATACTTGCATAATATGTGTCAGGGAAAAATAATAACAAAGAATTGTTGGCAGGCAAATAATTTATTCCTTATTTTATATATATATATATATATATATATATATATATATATATATATATATATATATATATATATATATATATACACACACACATATACAGGGCACATACAAACAATGAGTGCAGGACCTCACACAATTAATGTAATATCTGGGTCTATCACAAAATTATCTATCTTATTTGTGATCTATATACTGTTGAAAATAGCTGATTACTTTGGATATAACAAACAGCATTGTGATGAATGACTCCAGCAGTTTATTTTGGAACTGAACAAGATAAAATTTCAATAGTTCCCACAACAGTTATACAGAAGCAGTGGATATGGAATGAGATCTTAGTATAAACTTGTCTTTTTCATTATTCGCAGAAATTCTTGCTCGTTGATTTCGCCATCGCCATCTCTATCAGCCTCGTCTATCATTTCCTGAAGTTCACACACAGTAAGCGGAATCGATAGAGAAAAGGTTTTAAACTTCACCATACAAATCAATTAATTCCCATAATGATAGCTCAACCAAAAAACATATTTTCTTATTTTATTGAAGTCAATCAGTTGATGTCACCAAGAATAAGCAGGTTGGCATGTGATAGCTTTATTCTAGGGCAAACCTCATAAAAGAACATACATTACATTACATGTTCAACATGAAGAACCTTCTCTTGAGTATAAGACACTACCTAAGCGTTGAAATTCTGGTTCAAACTTTTATCATGGAAAATTCCATGATAGAAGACCTTGCCGTCGAGGTCACATACTTTAAGTATACTTATGGTAAGTAACAACAGCTGGTAGCTACTAAAATAGCCACATTAATGTATTTATAATCAGGCCCCTGCAACAATAACTGGCTGAGAGACCAATGATCATAAGAAGGTTGGACATAAGCAAAAAACAGGTTCTTAAATTCACATCTTTCCTGCAGTGATTTTCTGTTAATCATGTGAGTTAGCTGAGCTGGTTGACCAAATGAGCTTGCAAACTAAACCCCACACACCAGACTCAAAATAGGCAGTAATGTACTCCCTGACCCCATTAGTCTCCACTTATACCGCCATGTTTGAGAAGGCGCAGCCATACCCAGATCGTCACCTGGCTAGCTGCTTTAATTGGTTTCACGCCTCGTTGTTTCAGACTCTTAAAGCGTCATAGTTATGATGATGCAGATCTTGCTAAGCCCACCAAGCTTAACTGGGCATGACTTATGCAGTGCTTTATACTTACAATTGTTACTTATACTTGAGTTTGACAGAGAGGAATATATACAAGCAATGAAGCAGGAGATGAAGCCAAAAAGAATGACATGTAATTGCTGACAAGTAAGATAAAGGGGCCTAGTAATTAATCAAGGGAAGTTTATTTGGCACAAACCTGAAGCTCTTCATCGGTTAGATTTTCACCGAGCTCTTTTGCTACTCGTTTGAGATTCTTGAATGATATTTTTCCAGTTTCATCATCGTCAAAGAGTCTGAATGCCTTGAGAATTTCCTCTTTGGAATCTTTTTCACTCATCTTCTGTGTCATCATTGTGAGGAAATCATTGAAGTCAATGGTCCCTTAAGACACAGAATAATTACAATAAAGTTGTTTTCTTAAACAATAAAAATCATATGATACTTAACACTTTCTTCCATGCAGATTTATTCACAAATATTAGATAACCAACCTGTTCCTTCCTTATCGATGTCAGCAATCATTTTCTTGATTTCTTCTTTCTTTGGTTCAAAGCCCAAAGCCCGCATGGCAACCTTGAAACAATGACATCATTTGACAACACCCCACTAGCAACCATATAGAAAATATAACAAAGCCATCACATTTTTATACTTTATTACTAACTGGTTATTTCCTTATGTTGCTGTTAGAACTTATTTGACTCTATCTGAACTATGGAATGTGGAGCAAGTACCTTTAGTTCCTTTGCATCGATAGTTCCAGAGCCATCAGCATCAAACAAATCAAAAGCCTCTCTGATCTCCTGTTTCTGTTCCTCTGTCAACTCAGGCTTGGGGCCTGTTTTCTTTCTCTGAGCACCTCCAAGCCCTGGTTTTCTGTATGTTGTCTACATAAAGAAAGAAAATCAGTGATCTTTAGCATGACACCTTGTTTTGTGTCAAACTTTAATGCAAGACAGTTAAACTTCATTTTTTATTGTCAGATTAATTTAATAAATGGCCCAAAAAAAAGGATGCTTATTAGAATTGTTTTGAATTATTGTTGCTATGCAAGAGATTAGCCCAGGTCAGACAGTAAAATAAATATATACTATCTTGCTCGAGGCGCAACCCATCGAGTGGAGAGCGTTATATTTTGAGTGTCCATAGTTTCTCGTCAATGTTGTGTACTTATGTATCTATGTTTGTCGAGAATTGACTTGGCTTGTACAACAGGTTTTGTTGGACCTCATATTTCTACGACGGGGTTAGCTTCGGTCGAACAGTGATATAAATATATACCCAGACGTCTTGTAGGGCTACAACAGGGTATGATTTTGCCATTTTCACCTTGTACGACAGGTACAGGTTTTTGAAGTCCCGGGGCACACCCTTACTCAGGACAAGGCCAAAATAATAACCACTGACAAAATGACACATGCACTCAAATAATAAAATTCGGAAAGCAAAAGTTTGCTTGCGAAGATCCTTGTCTGCACATGCGAGCAGCAACCAATCTTATCATTCAAAATAAACATGGACTTTTCAAAATGTGTCTGGCTTGATTAAATCGCCTTTGACGAAATCTCACACGTAAACTAGCTCAACTTGTTCATACACATTCAATGATGTGATACTTTACTCTTCATATGTACATTTGTGTAATTATCATGTACAATTGGAATCGTGTATCGATCACCGGGCGTTGGTTACGATCATCGCATGACGTCAATAAGACGTCGTGCGCGGCTAATCACACGCAAACTATCTAAACTTGTTCATCAACATTCATTCAACATATGTACAATTGTGTGATTATCGTGTATGATTAGAACTTGTGTATCGATCACCGCGCGTTGGGCTGCGATCGTCTTGTTGACGTCGTGCAGAGCTAGAACGAGATATGACATGCCCAATCGAGACGATAGCGGTAGAATTTTCTGAAAAATGGGCTAAATAATCATTTAAAACCGATAAAACTATGAAACAGTCGGCATAGAATGATGGTATATTAATAGCATGATTACCACAAAATGTTAAACACTTAAAATATGTTAAATGCTACCACCATTATGTATGTTTGTTGATCTTCGAAACCAGCCGCTAAAATTCTTGCGGAAGTCTGTCCAGGAGCAAAATATTTCCGCAATTCTCATTGGTCTAAATCAACTGTCAGGCGATTCAACATGGAGACTCGCAGCGGAAAGGTTGGTGTGATACTTACAGCGATTTACGCTTAATTCATTTGAAGCAATCCAGAATAAAAGGTCCGAATTAAATATCGAAAATCAGGAGAGGTTTTTTTTTCATAATATATATGATAAAATGTTGGAGATTACATACGAAGGTGCTAGAAAGCCACCACACCGAATTTCGATCAGATCAGGGACAGGGGAGATCTTGAACATCAGCTGATCGTGTGATAATGCTGTGAACTGTCTTTTTCATTTATAATTGAGCAACATTGAAAGAATGGTTAATGTTTGATTCTTTCACAAAAAATGCTCCTTGATCGTGTTGAATAATGTACGTCTGTTTGAGATTTGGTGACAAGACAGAGAGACTTCTCTTGATCATATTTGACATTTTCTTGGAAATGTCTATTGATATATCAGAGACAGAGGTACGATGACCTTGTCATTTGTTCCAACCAGGGGTTTAGAATAAGCTCTATGACAAAGGGGCATTGTACTTCCCTTAGGAAGTCCCATGGGTGGAGGGGGAGGGGGGGCACTTGGCCTTGTGTCGTGTTTAGCCTATTAGGTAGGTCCCAGGACCTCGGAAATCCATACCTTTCGTACAAGGTGAAACTGGCAAATAGTATCACGTAAATGTGTAACCCGTCTCTGCTCTTCACCAGTCATTGCATTTGCATTGTCAACAATTGGTGGGAAATCTTTACATACTGAAATAAAATATGTATTAAGCCTGTTGTACTGATGGGAAGAGAAAAACAACGGTCGTAAAATTTTCAGCTGAAAATCACATCTTGTTGTACAAGTATACGGCTCAACAAATCCTGTCGTACGAGCCAATAGGCGGAAGAAACATAACCCCTCGGCACAAATATACTACCTCCATACACTTAAAATACCACCTCCCACCCCCAGGGGCAGTCCCACAACTCTCAAGTTGTATATTCAGCTGTGGGTACAATACGGGTAAATTGTAAAATGTAACTATGGCAGGTATGAGCAGATCTGGTCAACTAATTGCCTGACCAGAATTTAAAAAAATGAATATTTTGGTTATGCATCACTTTCAACAGTGAGATGGTATTGGGTGGTGATAGATGAATATATTGCGATGCTTGGACAGCGGCGATGGAGTGCCATTGTTTACTTGGTGCATACCTGTTCCCCAGACCGGGCTGCAATATCCCCACTGCTGGGAAGGAAGTCCAAGAGGGTACAAACCAGGATGGGACTGCCACCTTGCAGGATTATCCTAGTCATAAGGGAACTTGGAACTGAATCATTAACGCAGGTGTTGAAAGAGAACAAGTTAACCTGTAGTGCAAGGATGAGGGGTGCACTCAAATTTTGTATTTGAGGAAAGATGAACACTGGCTGACATGAGCTTCCATGCTCTGTAACTCAAACCCACTCGCCTGGGTTGTGAGGAGACGAGAGCTCACTCAGTTGCTGATGAGCCCTACCTTATGCATCCATGCTCTGACCTTGTTCTAACCTGGGATGTATACAAGAGGGTTCATTAGGTGCAGATGAGCCCTAGCCGAAAGGATCCACTCCTACCATGGTGGCTCTCCTGATGACATGATGAGCGGGTATGCTCAGACTTAAGTATGTTCGTCTGATGCAACGTTGTCCATTTTAGTTGATGGGACCATCACTCCAAGATCCATATTTGGTTGACGAATTAACAACTGTGTGCTTATTTGATATTTTTTATTGATTGGAACAGGATGGTTTGGATGCTGATTGACCTGCAATTTTTGTTGCTCCACTCATCAGTTTAGTGTATAGAGGAATAATAGATCGAAGAACTGTATGTTCTATTGCCCTTGTTATGTCAAGCTGTTCACCCAACTGGGACAGCATTGTAGAAAGATGATACATAGTAGATGTATGCATCTTCAATGTGATACCAGTACTTGATGTATTTTACTAACTAGGTTTCAATAAGATATACATTTGATATTTGCCATCAAATATAAGCTGGCCTCTTAATGGACAATGGGGCAGGTCAAATATTATTGACACGATTAGTCACCATGAATGAAAGGGTTTGACGAGTCCAATTCATTTGTCTACACAAGCTTTTGGATATACCACAAATATTGTAGCCACTGAAAGTTCCAGGTATAAACAGTATAATGAAGGTTTATTGTGAACAGCTGTATATTCGGGTCATTGGCCACCATATGTTACAATGAAATCCCATGTTGTCTAGTGGCCTGGATGTATTGAGTTGTCTATAATGATTAGCTATCTGTCAAGCATGCTGTGACCAAGTTCACCCCTTTCTATCCAATCATATAACAGAAGGGCTGTCTCTGTGTTTGTAGGGTCAACGCTGTCTGGTGATTGGAGGATGTGGCTTTCTGGGTCGCCACATTGTTGAAGGTCTCCTCGAACGGGGATTCCTCGTGAATGTGTTTGATATCAGGTCTACATTTGAAGACAAAAATGTCAAATTCTTCATTGGAGATCTTTGTTCAAAAAAGGTAAGCTTTGTCCAATATTTTCTGTTTGAACCCCTATCAAGCAGTTTGTCTTATGTATTGATCAATGCAATGTGTACATAAACTTTATAGTTGATACCAATTGATACTGGTACCAAGTGTGCAGTAATGCATTGTCCAGTGAGAGGCCAGCTTATAACTGTATAAAATTGGCTGAATTTGGCAGGCTAATGGCATGTCACTGAGTTTCTATATACTTACAGTATGTGATCTTAGCTGGATCTGCCATGTAGTTTTTTTTGCTAAAACATTGGTAGGAGTGCGACTTATTCATGAGACAGTTGGTGTACCTATTTTCAGGATATCTTGCCAGCTCTCCAGGATGTGTATGCTGTCTTTCACTGTGCCACACCGCCGCCATTAAGCAACAACAGGGAGCTTTTCCACAGGGTCAACTACGATGGAACCAAAAATATCATTGCATGTTGTAAAGAGGCTGGTGTCAAGGTGAGCATTATATATATATGTATATATATATATGTGTATATATATATATATATATATATATATATATATATATATATATATATATATATATATATATATATATATATTATATATATATATATAGATATATATATATATATATATATATATATATATATATATATATATATATATATATATATATATATATATATATATATATATATATACATACATACACAATCATAAACATTAATTTTGATTGAGCTGGGCTTATTGTTGTTGCTGAGATGAGTGTTTGTTTGGGTGGACAGAGGCTCGTATTGACAAGTAGTGCCAGTGTTGTCTATGAAGGCAAGGATATTGAGAATGGGAAAGAAACACTACCCTATGCCTCAAAATGTATGGATTATTACACAGAGACCAAAATACTACAGGAAAAGGTATAACTTGATCATATACTAAGACTATTGGCTATGACTAATGATTGATAACTGCTGATAATTTTATGGGCTAGCAACATAATGGTTATCAGAGTAGCAATTATATCTCAAGTTAGATTTTAATATCTTTGTATTTATCATACACTTTGTTATTATTTGTTGGATGACACACCCAGGTTGTGCTGGAAGCCAATTCAGACACCTTGTTCACTGTGGCCATTCGACCGCATGGTATCTTTGGACCACGTGATCCTCACCTGGTCCCTACAACAATTAGAACTGCCAGAGCAGGCAAGATGAAGGCCATGATCGGGTAGGATATTACCCCACAGTGCAGATGTAGTCTAGTCTGCTATGTGATTCATAGATTATAGTTAACAGTATATTTTGTTGGCTTTTTGATAAATCTAGTTGATTTGTTTGCAGGAATGGTGAAAATATAGTTGACTTTACTCATGTGAAGAATGTGGTACATGGCCACATTTTAGCAGCAGAGAATTTGGGACCTGGCGGGACCATTAATGGCAAGGTGATGTGATTTTATGCAATTGTTATTCCTATGCAGACTTAGCAGTCAAATGTACAGGTAATATTCATGAAATTTGCCAGCATATGTCATATTTCTTTCTATGATCAGTTATCAAGTTTACATCGCATCCTCAAATATTCATACATTGGTAGTTCATAAAGCATGTGTGTATGGGTAACAGGCCTACCACATCACGAATGATGAGCCGGTTAAATTCTGGACGTTTCTGTCTTCCATACTGACTGGTCTTGACTATGAAGCCCCACACTACAAGTTGCCCTACACTTTCATCTACTTTGTGGCCGTCCTTCTCCATTATATCTGTTTAATTCTACGACCTCTGAAGGACATCAAGCCAACATTTACCCCCATGACAGTAGCCCTGGCTGGTACACACCATTACTATAGCTGTGAGGCAGCCAAACAAGATATGGGCTACAAACCAGTTGTTAATTTAGCTGATGGCATCCAAGATGCTGTGGCAAGCTTTCCTCATTTGAGAAATGACAAGTCTAATAAGAAATCATAAATGAAGTGTTGCAATATTTTTAGATATTTTCCAAAGAAATGAATTCTGGCAATACTTCTGTCAAGGTCATTTTTGTTCAAAAGTTAATTGTATTTGCCATTTCATCCTGTTGGGTACCAAATATGAACATATATGAATCCTGTGTAAAAATTGAAATATGCTGATATCATCTGAATGAACTCTATGCATTTGTTATGGGAGCTCTTTTACTCTGCATTATTTTCTAGCTTAGTCAGGAGAAATAGTCTGTGTACATGTAGCTATGCTTTGGATGGAAAGAGGAATTGTTTTTTTGCCAATGTCTTTCAACTTCTGATTGGTTACGAGGGATATCATTTCTCTATTTGAAGTCATTTTGTCAGTACTTATGACACTCCATCATTTTCTCAATAAATTAATTCAGTGTATGCACTAAAAGGTTGTGAATTTGCATTCGCCAAGTTGTGTTGGTCAGTCGCGTTTGTTTGAATGTATTTTGGCACAACATTTTTCCAATTTTTTTTTTTAATTGTTCGTGACCTATCGTGTGTCCCAGATCCTAGAGACTTGGCGAGACTATTGAATATCATTAACATGTAAATAGGGCCTGCAGCCAACGGGCTAGGGGACCTTGACTAGTTGGGTCCAATGATGAACAAGGTTTTGTTTTGACCTTGAAATGTCATTGAAAAAGTGAAAATCTTGAATTCTGAATATCTCCGTGTATAATGCTTCAGTTTTAACATAATTTACACCATTTTGTAGCTTAATTCAATTGCAAACTTTCACTGAATATGAACAGTTGTAAATAATTAGAAGTTTTCCCAAGCGACCTAGGTTGAAAATTGGTAAAATCTTTTTAATTTCGCAATTAATTTACGACTTCTAGTCCGATCGTAAAAAAATTAACATTTTCTTTAAGTGGAATGAAATATCAAAATTTTATGATCGACTTGTTTTTTTTAAATATTCGTCGTGGCCAAAGCACGTTGAGTCGGGAAAAAAATTCAAAATTTTCAGTCGCTTGTAAAATAGTAAAAATTAGTACAATAGTCATAAAAATTGCGCATTATGATTATATATCATAATGCAAGGGAGATAACAAATGATGTCTGAACTCGAGTGCCTGTGAGCCAACACATCGAGGGGCACAAAGGTCGCCGCTACTCTGTGCTCTCCTCATCGGCACGCCGCGGTAATATTTGATAAGAAATGAAGCTTTTCCTTGAGTTAGCTAAATAATTGCTATTCTATCATGGCCGTTCGCCAATTTCCCTCACGTAACCATGGGCCTGTTTCATTGTTCAATTACAAGACACAATTTGAGAGCTCTACAGCCCTTAATAGTGTGCCATCGAATGCCATGTAAATCTACAAACGTTATTGTCATAACGTTCAAATGAAAATCTTGCCTAAAGCAGCAGAGTTTCTAACAAGTACTAAGCTTTTCGACCCTTGTTGGTGTATAACATAGAAGTGGTAATGAACTGTGATTAACAGATTAACCCCTTCCTATGAAAAATATATGGGGGCGGGAAAGGAATGGTTGTTACAAATAATGAGTGAAATATGCTACATAAGGAAATTAGGCAAAGAAACATCATCACAGACTCCGCGCCTATTACTGCTATCGATCTTTTATGTCAGCGCAGCAAATTTCAGATCGTCAACAACAATCAGGGGCGAAATTCGGGACAGCGAACGACTCAAATCTGCGAAAACATATATGATGTATTATCATAACGATTGTACTGTAGATTATTGCAGTTCGGCAAGCCACCATTGAGAGTACTACGTTATGATACATTTATTGGACTGAACGAAAATATGAAGTCATAACACATTGATGGCTACGTTGTCTGATTTTAGTTTTATCTTCCATTGCATGTATTTGCATACAGATGTCCCTGGCTAGTTTTTTTTTAATGTAAAGGATCAAGTTAATAAGCTGATAAAAACACCAGTTGGAAGATTTGTTCCCCCTATGATCACAGTGGTTAATATTTTCTAATTAGTATGACTAATTGAATAACTTACCAGTTGAGCACAGTACCCTCTCTTTCAACCATATTATATTAACTAGCTGCTCCCAGAATTAGCCAAATGGTGCCTCTCATTGATATGAACTGAATATATATATATATATATATATATATATATATATATATATATATATATATATATATATATATATATATATATATATATATATATATATATATATGCGTATGCATGCATGCATGGTGCCTCTCATTGATATGAACTGAATATATATATATATATATATATATATATATATATATATATATATATATATATATATATATATATATATATATGGGCGTATGCATGCATGCATGGTGCCTCTCATTGATATGAACTGAATATATATATATATATATATATATATATATATATATATATATATATATATATATATATATATATATATATATATATATATATATATATATATATATATATATATGCATGCATGCATGCATGGATTTAATGACAACCAACATTCACTTGTGTATGGCAGAGCCACTTAAACCAACAAAAACACATTTTTGTTCACTTTCACAAATAATTTTAATGTAATATAAAAAATAAATATATCAATATTCTATGGACATTTGCCAGCAGCTTATTGAGAGAGCATGCTACAATAAGAACCAGTCAGATTAATTACATTGAAGGGACTATGGAACTAAATCAAATAGTTCAAGAATTCTATGGTTGTTTCAAAAATGTCTTTGGAATGTTCCCCCACCAGATTCATGTCCCATGGTTTCATGGAATTAGTAACAGATAATAGGCGTAGGACTTGTTATCAGTTAACCACTTTCAAGTTTTGCATGTGCCATGAAACAGGTTAGAAAAACAAGCACATTTTTATCCTTTACAATTCAAGTGATAAATGACAATTTAATATCAAACCGAGAAAAATCTGCTCTTCTTTTATCATTACGCCCAGCTGTTTTCTCGTGAATATGCAGTGTTTGAAAGGGGCATCAAATATTATATAAACTTCGCACCCGTCATTTTAAATCAAGCACCACCTATTAAAAAGCTAGTTTACAGTAACGCATAATTTCACAACAATAATTACAAGTAAATCTCTGGTATAAATCAACTCAGTAAAGCCTCTTTCAAGAGATTTGTTCCCAGATTCATATGACTTGACATTGACTCGACCTAATGAAGTATAATATGCAGGCACCTATTAGAGACTAAACCTACACTATTTCAAAGCTGAGGTAGAATGACCTGCAGGAGAATTCACAAAAATCCATGATGCCATTTGTACAACTCACATCTACCAACACATGTAGCTTAATATTGCAACAATTACAGATACAAGGCAAATAAATTATTATATCAACTGTTCATAGGACACTAGACAACACCTATTAATAAGCCTCTTTCACACCTACATAGCCCTCTTGAAACCGTTATTAATCTAATAGCCATAGCTGAAAGGTGCCTGTAATAGGACTGGTGGGGGGTATATTTATGATATATGTACATATACATATATATAATATATATATATATAGATATATATATATATATATATATATATATATACATATATATATATATATATATATAAATATATATATATATATATATATATATATAATATAGATATATATATATATCTATATATATATATATATATATATATATATATATATATATATATATATATATATATATATATATATACATATATATATATATATATATCCAAATGCAGAGAAACAATGACTGCTCATATTCTATTTGGATGCATAGGAATACACACATAATAAAATCACTAGGTCTTACCTTATTCAGTAACATGTTACAGTTTAATGCTATGGTACAAAGGCAGTGTTATAGCATGAACACACTTCAAGTTTAATAGGACAGTCTTGGGTGAAATGCAAGTTACACCTTAGATGTATTGTTGTCCACTTAATGACTCATATTTCATGTTCTGGTTGTTAAGACATGACATAAGTAATCTGTGTGTTATCACATCAATCAAAAGAGCACAAGAAACAATAAAACTGGTGTATATACAGATCTTCAAAAGTTACAATGTTCATATTGAAACATCTAACAAGGGTGGTATTTTAACAAGTGTTATGCTGCTAGGACTAACACACTAGTGTTGCATAATGAGAGCAAGCAAATTGCCCAATTCCATCACACACTCACCAATGCAAGTGCTTACTATTTTCAAGATGGTACCAACTTTACTTGGAAATACATAATATTACTTAAGCTTTTTGACAGTTAATCTAATAACTAAATGGAAAACTTGTTTATTGTCAGACATATTTGCAGGTTAAGGAAGACAGAAAGGGGCTAGGAATGTTAACCAGCATCTCACCACCTAACCAGACACTGAGCCTATGCTCTGATACAATCTGCACAGACATTACTTCTGTCTACTCATTGGGATGACACCAGGGGGTAGGGCGAAGACTAGGACTAGATGAGATAGCATTATTCTACAGCCTGCCTGCCATGTGGATTAGATGCTTTCAGTGGTTGAAGCATGGTAAAAGGAACATAGTGTGAGACAGAAAGACACATGAACAATCCATTAACAACATGCATGACTCTCCATTGAAATCAACAGCTCAAGAAGGAGAATATCAAGGAAGTGTTGCACAATTACTGCATTCTAATCAGGTATAAAAGGCATCATCAGTGGTCACCAAATGCAGCCACGAATGAGATCATAACGCTTAGGTGTAATACGGTACATCAGGACGTTCGCTCGCAAATTGTAACTGGCTAACATCCATTGAAGAACAAGGTTTCCAGAATATTACAATGCAACATATACATGTATTAGTAAAGCCATATTCCAATAATACTAACAGGTAGTAGGTTTAACAGTGAAATGTTTTTCACAAAAGTCACTCATAGCAGAAAACCCCAAGCTTTGTACAGTCACTCATGCAGGTAGAGCACAAGCATTGTACAGTCACTCATGCAGGTAGAGGGGTGGTAGTGTACACTTTCCGTGGATTGCATGTAAGTTACGTTGCTCCACTCAGGTAAACCAATCTGGTATCATCATCAAAGGGATATCTTTGGCACGTAGAACAATGATTTGTGACTGTGACGTGGCTCCTACGTGGATGCAGGCAGTCTGTCACATGGTCTGCTGTACAGGCCCATGACATCTTATGCTACTACTTACACATCATGTACACCCAGACCAGGCCGATGAGATGGCACTCAGTTGGCGGTGTAAGCAAGAAGTCATGAGATCATTGCACAATTTTTCCCAGAACCACTTGAAAATTCCTGATGTGTCTAGTAAGGACTGGACAGTTCTGAGTGCACTACTTAGAGGTAAGCCGAGGTAACTTCCGCCGACGCCGTCTGGTCTTGCGACCCCTGTGCCTTATTCGGAATCCTGGATTAGAGTCTGATGTATCATCGCAATTTCGCAATAAGTTATAATCGTTACAATTTGAATTGTTTTTACGAGTTGTTCGGCCAATTTGAAACGGAGCCTCTGTTGAGTGTGGACTTTTCCGAGTGACTGCTATAGACGGTGTAGGTGTTGAAGGTGCAATGAACACCTTACTTGGGGTGGGTTCATTTGCATGATCCTGCTTTGTTATAGCCGTCCTTTGAAATTGTATGGATGAAACATTTGCAGTTCCTCGCTTGTGTGTTTTCACTGATGTAGCATTGTTTTTATCAATGCCAACATAATACTTTTTACTACACTTCTTTGATTTTTTCCTTTGAGGGTTTTTGCATCTTTTTAAGTCACGTGGATATTTCCAACTTACAAGATAGAATGATGAATGCTGAAGCCCAACAGCAAAAATACACTGTGAATGATTTAATCTGTCATGGTAGTCCTGAAACAAAACAAAATCATTTTAAGGGGAAGAATAGATTGCACTGAGCACAAATGCAAAATGGTTGCAGCTGATAAAGAGTTAGAATTCATTACATATCCTTGCTGAATTATTTAAATACAATATTTCTTCGAAGATAATTCATTTAATGAAGAATTTCTCCATACCTCAAGGTACAATTTTCCTGAAGGACGCATGCATAATGCTTTTTTAGATTCCGATCCATAAATAAAGTACAAATTGTGGAACGATTGCCCTTTGCATTCTTCTTGGTGACTCTCTTTGAAGAATAAATTACATGCAAGAACTGTAGCGATGGCCCCTGCATCACACATGTTGAATAACAAATAATGTATGGTCAGAACTTCAGAAGAAAGAAAATTCAGGTTTGGAGCAATGGTTGCTGTTACAATCAGTTGTCCTGTGAGGGTGATCGTCAGTGAAAATGCATTTAAACCGCTTGTGTTTCACTAGCCCTACAAGACGTCTGAGTATATTTATATTACCGTTCACTTGTTTTTAGTTTTGGTAATATTTTCGTAGTTTATTGTGATCATCATAACGCTTTTATCCAAATAATTCGACAGAATTGAATCATAATGAGACCCCCAAAAAGGAGGTTAAATAGCAATTAAATACAAATAAAATATATACCCATGAATAGACTCTACTTACTGAAAGGTGCCGAGCTGTTGTAGGTAGTGTTTAGCCCATCAGGCTTGATCTGCAAGAATAAACTGTCATCGAAGACCCAGTAATCTAAATGTTCTCCCGATTTATCCTGGTTGTTAACATCCCTCTTCCGCGCGCTCGGGTCGTCGGCCATCAGACTGGTCCAATTAGGCACAGGTGTACTCGTCATATCTTCAGCCACTTCCTTAGGGGATTGTTTCCCGTGCCTGGCAAATCTGTGTTTAATATGGGAAGGCTGTTCTGGCGACATGCTTGATAAAGGTGAAGATGAAGAAGGCAAAATGTTCGGCTGGACGATTGAGGTGATGGCGCTTATCAAATCGTGCATGGCTGAAAGCAGATATGAATCACTCTTGTATTCTTTCCAATAAATCAAGTTGCTGTCTATTCGATTAAAAACTGACTCTCAATGAGGTATAAACAGCAGGGGTGGTGGGGCCGGCCACAAGGCAGTGCTTTTTATACATAACTTGATACAACACATTAGCTTTTCAGAAAGTTTGTTGAATCAGGGATACAGAACATTATTGCAATGAACTAATTCGACCAAGGAAGATCTCACATAACAGCAAACGAGACCTCCAAACGTGCGTATACACTTGTATAATTTATGCTCGTATTTATTTTGTTCAATAAAACTCAAGCAAACGTTATTATCTGCCATGATTTAGATCCAGCTAGGTTATGTTTAAGTACGAGGTCGAGTGAGGTGGTGTGAGTGATATGGGGAGGTGTTTTGGAGAGGTGATCGGAGTTATTGAGAGGCAGGTGAGGGGATTGATGGCTAGCTTATCTCGTGTCTGGGCTGGCACCGCTTGATAGCAGCACAGACAACAAACACTGGGACAACCTATCGCTTCAATGACTGTCTGGGACAGTGTTTAACCAACTATTCCTGGCGATTCCGTGGGCGGAGCAAGTGCAAATACGACACTGTGAATCGACAGATTCCACAGTGATGTATTGAAATATAGCACTATGGAAGGAGTGCCTATGAACTGCATGTACAACACGGATGTACAATACACACGATATCAGGTCCGACTTGGGTGCTACACATGTTCTTGCTGAAGCTCAAGTCTAAAATCGCTGAGAGTCAACATGAGCAGGTCAAATTACGATTTGCCCATATATCTCACAGAGCGCGACAGCAAAATTGTCAACGTAAACATAGGAAAATTAGAGTGATGGTAATGTGAATGAAATGTGTTTTTAGCGTTGGGGCACTAAACATCGAGGGATGCGGAACTTTGAATTATTTGCGAGCTTCATTAGTTTTAATATTTCCTTTGATACCCCGTGTATTCATCTAAATGCCGTAATGAAAGTGGGGATGTTAGTGGTTGACTAAATGACTTTTTAATCTGGTGAATTGGAGGTCATCAGGAGACGCCACGGGTCGCCGTAATATATAGCCACCGCCAGCGCCGCAGTCGACCGAGGGCGAAAACAAGAGTAGACCAAAATGTTTCAACGCATAACATGCACCATAAACTTTAATGTATGTTGAATGTGGCATATCAATTAAAGATCTAGCTTATGAATAGGCAACAAAATGCAAGTTAAGTCGAGTATTTTCTGTAAGACGAATGTTGGTCCTTATGATTCTCAGCAGCAGGGCGTCTCACGACAGCTCAGTTAATCCATACTCAACCTACCGTCTGCCTCCCTTCGTCTCTCACAGCTGCAACATTCCATTTTTTATAACTACCCACACTAAAAACCGACAACTTCGACGGATACTTGTCCTTATGCAGCATGTATGTTAGAAATAAATCAGATTTTAACAGTTGTTGCATACAAATCTTTCGGTAGTTTTTTTGTGAAACATTACAAAGTGCCGTTATTATGAATCGCATGGCGTGACCTAGTCGGTTTCTGTAAAGAGGGAAAAACTGAGAAGATTGAGAAGAAAAATTTTGCGGGACGCGAAGTACTGCGAACTTGTAAGTCATAGTATATTTGAATGTGTCAAGGTAGCACCCAAGATAATATGATATTCGTACTGAACCACACGCTCTTCAATTTAGTAAGTCCATCCAACTGCGTGGACTCGCCAAGGTTACTATATTAATGTGTAGCAAATTACCTGCAAGCTATCAGCATTCCTCGAGGCGATTAGAAAAAGACACGGCGTGACTTAAATCAGTTGGGATGGGGCTTGAATTTCTGATAGAGAGGGTTGGGGTGTGCATGAGCGAGAACGCGGTCATGCTTCTGTCACTGGTCAATCACAACCATAGACTACGCATACTACTACTACGTGTGTCCTGCATAAGGTCAACCGCCATTGGTATGGTTTTCCAGAGCGTAACCCAAAACCCCCTTTGAAAGACATAATTTAATCAAGGTGGAGTACATTGCTAATACCGCTTGCTACCTGATAAAGGCTCTGTCGCGTCACTATAATCAGTTTCGAGTCCATAATTCCATCTTATAAACTGTGGATCTAAATAATCACTATCTCCGTAGTGGTGGTTACATTCATTTAATTACATCTATACCGGTGTATCAAACGATCAAAGGTGGCAGTTGGTCAGGGTGAAGCCGCTATGCAAGTACTGACGTCAGATCGATGAACTCAACCCTGTTAGTGACCAGATGTTAACGCTAATTTCATGTGTTGCAAATAGCCTTGCAACCAGGACGCATATCTGCAGCTTGATCGGAATTCCACTTTGAACCACACTAACTGGTCGGTTTTTGTTCAGATCAGAATTTGCGGTCAACCGCTTATTTTAAAAAAAAACCTATCGAAGCAGAGAGGAGATACCTCCATGCTGAAACAATGGGTATACTTTGTGAGAGCGGGTAGTAGCTCCTACAAAGACATGAAACGATTAACGCTCTGGTCGTAAATACAACCAAGAGTTGCATTTGCACGTGTACGCTTGAGAGACGAGCAACGATATATATATTCTCTCGTTCCCTCTGGTAGGCGATTTTTTATCGCGACAAAGCGCAGCGAGTATTCTTGTATGGACAGAACAAATTTACCACTCCAACTCAGGGCGATATAACGGACAGACGCCCAAGGACCACTGTAACGACTTGCAATGACTCGCGGGGCTTGGATAATAAATCACGATCGATCTCACCTGGAATATTACCTTGTCCAACATGGTGCTGTCCAGATAGTGAATGATAAGGACTCCCCAGGCTGTTAAATTATTCCACATGCATTGTATGAAGTTTCTCAATTAAGCCAAATGTTCCAAGACGATACTGGCATTCACGTGAAGGTCAGAGACGTATAAAGGTCAGGTATCTCCGTACTTTAACGAGTATTTGGCCAGTTTCACAAAGAGATTAGCAGGATTAAAATTCAACAACTTCTGCGTCGCAACACGTTATTGGCAGTCAAACTCACTGGAGAAAAATCCGCTGATCTTTTGCCCCGAGAGCTCAGTGTCTCTTCTTACGTACAATTGCAAACATGTGTTTCTGTCTGTGTTACCGAGGGTTTGCAGGGAGCACGCGAGGAACTCGCTATCTCGGAAGCCAAGTATTTTAAAATCCCAAAATCATGCCCAAGGCGAGGAGGTATGGGTTCCTTCGAATAAAAACTTCACCTCAAAGCATGAAAGTGTCACGGGAGGTACACTTGTTGTATTCTTCGACAACTTTTGAGATATTCCATTAGCAGCAGGCTATCGACGCCGATCAGTCGAAGTGGCACCAGAGAGGAGCGACAGCGCGTAGGTATTTCACACACACTTGAAATTGCAAACAGCTTTCATGGCAGACAGAACCATTCATGAACTTGTTATTAAAGACATAGCGAAAAGCAAGCGTAGCGTAAGGCTCTTCGACTTTTTTCTTGCTCCGAACTCTCTTGCACCAACAAGTTTTTAGCAATCCAGCAATTACGTTAAAAATAGTTTCGTTATATTCCATGAGATGTTTTTTCTTTCTCACTTCTGGTCCAATAGTCAAAAGTACAGAGGAACTGATGCAGTGAGACACTGCGAAGCTTGATTCGAAGGCCTGGTCACCGGCCTTGTGATATCACGCTAGATGCTGGCAGTCCAGGGGACGTCTGATGTTGCGGCGCTTTGGTGGACAGCTGTATTGGGGCGATACTAACCAGTAACCACCGACCTTGCGCCGTCCGTCTGCCCCATTCCTCGACACAGGCTACAGCTACGGTTAGTGTTGCGGGCCTCTATATCTAAGCCCGCCACCAAGCCACCTTGATTTACACTCTGACGTCACAGCCAGCTTCAGTCGGCTGGCTGAAAGGGGGAAACCTCGCGCGTTGGACAGAGCAGAAGTTGTGTGCTTTATTACTCAACCGCTGTCTCATCCTGGATATAAAGGTCCTGTCGTCCGATGTTTAATTGTCTACTTCCGCACCGAATAATGATTGCTGAAAAAATAACACCGTTTGTTGGCGTTATGACAAAATGTTCCTTATTCTTCCCAAGTTGGCGTGAGTATGCGTCCGTGAGGGTGATGTGGGGTAGGGGCGCTGTCGGTTAAAGGTTGGGTGTGTGGATGGAGCTGGGCCTTGTCACAGAGTTACCAAGTAGGAGAATCGCGCTGACCTGGCGAGCAAGGTGATTATGGCGTAAAACACGGTCTGCCATACAACGGATGGTGTAGATATACAACTCACCGTTCGTTGAGTTCATTCGGTGTTCGAAACTTCATGACCACACGGAAAAGAAATCCACACTGATACCACACTTCTTACAGCGTCTAATTACGCTCTGGTGAATAAGTTTGGCGTTTCAAAACAATCGTAGTCGAACTTTAGCGATCATTTCAATCTCCGTGCTTTCAGTTCGCTCACACTACGAGAAGATAACATAGAGACTTCCGTTGACTCAATGACCCAGCAGCGGCACGTTGGTTGCACTTTCGCGTGGATCTCAGCAAAACTTCGTTTTACGTTGCAACTGTATAAGACCCGTCGTACTATATAAGTGAATGAAAAAACGCTGCATAGACAATGATGAAAAATACACTCCGTTGTTCGAGCAGTCAGGCCGAAATAATGACAGACTCACTCGAGCGACACGTCTACAAGCTTCAAAGCAAAGTGCCCCCGCACCCCGAGGTGTCTATATATACGCTTGGTGAACGATCGCCATACACATCACTGTGGTTTTGGTTCAAGGAACAAAATTCCACCTTGCTTTGATGTCGAGAACATATTCGCTGATTACTGCAAAAATCTGTCGTAAGGGAAAGGTAAACAAAACCACGTGGAAATGTTAGCAGACGAAATCCGTGAATGCAATGCTTGCAGTCCGTTGGCTTGGGTGGATGAGGTGGAACAGGACAGGTTGTTGTGTGGCTTTGAGGAAATAAGTCAACTGACGTCAGCTGATAACGTGTCATTCAAGAGATTGGCACTCAAAGAAAGTGCTGACAATCACCGATTCATGCTCATACCTGCAGCTGATTGTTGTGAATGATGCATTGTGGGAGGAAAAATTCACCAATGCGCATGCGCATAAGTTGATAACAAAATGGCAGCGGCCTTGAAAAATATAACTCGAGCCACTTTTCGACAAGTATTTGTATGTAGGCGCAACTTTTCATCACAAATTGCTCATCAGCGAGTGCCAAATATTTGGAAAATTTGTGGTTGTGCTTTGGGTGGATTTGCGTCTCTCTATATAGTCAGTAAATCCCGCAGATCCTCAAGCTCCATACACTTATCGGTGTCAGCGAAGGTAAGCCCCGATTGTAAATATTTTGCATGTCGTCCAGTTACACCCATGTCGAAGGATTTGGTCGTTCTGGTGTGTAACATTGATGGTCACGAACAATGTTGCGATCAATGATGTCGACTTATCTTTAGGGTTTGCCTTGCTTCGATATAAGTTACCGATATACAAGTGATCTGCGTTCACAACCACCACCACCACCTCAGGGATTCGTATCAGAAGGTAGGCTGAAGATAAAATGATATATATTATCGATCTATGACCCCCGACAGTTGGTAGAACGAAGACAGAAAGATTTATATAGTCCATCTAAAGCTCTAAACAGGGGTGGAAACTAACACAATTAGCTTTGAAAAGTTACCAGTGGTTACCGGCCCAACACACATTTTACCGGCCATAATCATAACATAAGCATATACCCAAATATTAATCTTTATTACCCACTATGGTACATGTAATTAGCAGATAAAATATGTACAAAGACAAATAGAATTGAACACTTAGTACGCCTTAACTGCAAACACTCATCACTTGTCTAAGCTTGCGAAATCAAGCAGTCAGTCCGCACCCACACACACAGTATCTAATGATTCAGTCTCACTGCCAGGATTGAAGTTGTGTGTATCAGGAAACTGAAGAAGAAGAAGAACAGTTATAATGTTGACTAATGTGGAGTGGCATAAACTGGACTGCCAGTCACTTTTGGGTTAACCCATCACATTAAAGCCTCTCTCACATTCTGCCATGATGAATAAATAGTTAGAATCAGGTCAAACAAATACAAAGCACTCTTTTCTAGCATACAACTTACTCGGCGCCAGCTCAAACTGCTCAGCCCTATCGAACCAAGTGCGGGAGCTGCAGTAATAAAACCTGAAGTTGGTCTGTTGGGCTACCTATCATATATTGCATGAATGTTATCGTGGATGAACTGCGCTTATCTGGGGCCGTATTTATATAGAATCTTAACTTGAGTTGTCGCAACTTGAATCTGCGATTTCAGCTTAGTCCACAATCTCAGATCGTATTCATAAAGACTAACAGCAGAGATTTCAGTCGACTCAACAGCTGATATTTTTTAATGAATACAACTGAGACAGCCAACTCAGCTTACCCTCTAAAAAACCTGATTTAATGAACACATAACCTAAAACATGTTGACACATGTATATTTTATGGTTGCATGCGCGGACAAAAAACGGCGACAAACATCTCAAGGATGCATTTGATGTTTGACAACGTTGTCAGAAAGTGATTAACCCACCCAGAGATAGTGCGATTACTGACTTGCCACCTGGGCGCATTATAAGGCAAATTCATCTCACACAAAATCGTTTTCAGTCACCATTGACCAGCAGGCGACCGTTAGTTTCCACCCCTCACTTTAAAAAAAAGCAAGTGAGACAATGATCGAACACATCTCCAGTGGAAAACTTCTGAAAATTACTCCCAACCCCATGTCATCTTGCTCTAAACAACTTGATTTGGTGGGAAAACGTCCATACTACCGAGGTCAGTTTACGGAAGTCACCATTTCGTCCCTGCTCCCATTGGCTGGTGTATGTGTGGTTATCCTGCAAAAATGAAAGGAAGAGTAATTTTCGGAAGTTTTCCACTAGAGATGTGTCCAATCGTTGTCTTCCTTGTTTTTTAAGTAGTACCGGGGCCATAAGAGGAATTATATGAATCTTTCTCTTTCGTTCTACCATCTGTCGGGTAGATTGATAAATATATATCTTTCTATCTTCAACCTACCCTTTGTAAGCCCTTGGCTGCGTGCAGTATGTACAAGTGAGCATGCTGTTCCAATCCAACACATTATGTTGTAGTTTATGTCTGTGATATGCAGAACAATGTCAAATTATTTTGCTTCATATTAATGTGAGTCAACGCGATTAGTTTATTCAATGCAGTCATGGTGTTATCACAACTGAAAACAAGGTGCCTTGTGTATCTCATGAAGACAGTCTTCCTTTGGACACCTGTATAGACTGAAGTTTTGTAATCACAGGCTACATCACACTTGGCAGCAGCCACTTGGTGGATGAAAGTTAAAACTGATATTATTTTTTTTTTCTCAAGTATTATAGTCCTGACATAGCTTTTAGTTTTGATATAATACCCTATTCGCTCTGTGTGTAATTATATCAGGTTAGATTGCACTTGCCACTCACTGTTAATTCACTTATCATACACTGTGCAAAATGAGTTGATGCCCCCATGAGTTGAAGGGGAACGATTATTACCTATGAGGAGTATCCTTAATGTCTAGAACAAGAGGTTCAGATCAGCTGATGGCATGTCATATTATTAATGCGATAGGCCATAGGACAGTGATTTACAAGATAGCCAATATCATGAACCAAATGCCCACAAATACAATGCACAGCCCCATAATCTATTCAAGCAGCTGTGATAATTAACTGAGCAAATTCCAGTGGTACACAACGACTATTGTTAGAGATTACTCTGAGCTGGTTGTTCTGATCATTTAATGGTTTTATCGCAAGTTGAAGCAGATTGAGACAAGCTTATGTGAATGATGAAAGGTGTGGTCTTAGTGGTCAAGACATATTATTCTGTCTAACGGGTGGTCTTAGAGGTCAAGACATAATACTCTGCCAATGCCACATTCAATGAACATCTTCATTTAGGCCAAAAGACACTCATCTTTCATTTAATTGTCTTGGCAGTTCTATTACTTATCATGAAATATCTATGTATTTCACTTCAATATACAACTTGCTGCTGGTTGTAATGTTACCAGATAGGGCTATGTTTCATGACAAGGTGGGACCAAGCTCTCAGGTTTTGATGAACTCATGTTTTATGGTGGGACCTAATGATTTGCATACCAATGAGATTAACCTCTTCAATTGATGGTGTTGCTGACAAGGGTTTATTTAGTGTATGACTTGTAATATTCTATCAGTTATATCTTACTAGTTTTCTTCTCTCAAACTTCTTCATCCTGTGTTTCTATATACAGCTACAAATGCAACTGTTATCCCCCAGTGGACCTCAGCATCTTCCTCCTGATGACATATTACCCCCTTTAGAGACTGCTTGATATGGATCTGATGACACCGGATGTAATCCTCTGGGAAATTGTGCAAGTTCAGACATGTTCACCTTGCCAAGAGTGGGAAGGGGTATCTGGTCTTCATGGCCTATGATGAGATCAGCATATTGCATAGAAGGATGATGCAACAGGGTTTCCCTGGACATTCATGATTTTATTGTGATGAAACAGCTAGATTATATTTCACTACCACCACCCAACTCTGACTGGTTGCCACTGTATGTATGCTATGTTGTCTATGTGAGACTGGGTGTGGACGGGATGTATGGACTGTTTGTACCCAGTCATTGTTTCATCAAGCGTTAACATGTACAAACGGAGCTGTGCTCGGGCTGACAGTTGTTGTCGATCTCTTATCCAGGGCTGACCTGCAGGCTGACAAACTGACCTGTTGCTAGTGCCCATAGACACTATCAAGTCGATGAAGACCCAGTTCCACCGACCGTGTGTGTGTCTTGGCACCACCACCAGTGTCTTCGGGGCCTGTACACACAAACACACGGTCCATACACGAGTAGTCTTCTTCTATCTCGTTTCAAGGCCCAGAAGAAGATCTCGAGTACGCCTGTAGCTTGGTGCTTGGTCGAGTGTCGGTATGGGACAACATAACCTCGAATGACATAAAACCTATTGACCTGACATAAGCCACTATTACCATTATCACTGCTGTAGAATCGTGCTTTACTTCATGTAATATCTCGCTCGATAACCGCCTCCAAGGCTGACGGCCGGCCTGTGAATATCCGAAACCAAGCTCCTGTAGACGAACGAGATATATGTTACATGAACACACACGAGCGGCGATTCCTTCATAATTGCCTGTCTGACATTCGCTTAGGTTTTGTATCTCCAGCCATTGACCGGCCAACGCAGCTGCACTCGTTCTTTAACCTACGGTAGCCTATCTGTTTGGTCGCCTTCTTCATTGATCACTGGAATGTACTACACAAAGGTTTTCATATCTCATGTTCACACCCTCTTAGTTGAAACATACCAAAATATTCGTATTCGTGTTTGTGAGAAGTCATTGTCTGGATGTGAACTACGTGAGGCTGTGTGGCGTATCTAGATTGTTATGGACTTGTGGCAGTGTGTGAAGTTGTACCTACTACAGGCAGACAGTCTCGCTACGCGGTATCTGTAGATTATTCGTGGTTTGGTTATGTATACGTGGTATTATGACGTATAATCGTGAATATAAAGCTGTTTATTGTCGTTTGGTGATTCAAATTGTCAACTGAAATTCTTAAGTATTAGGTTACACACCAATTAAATTCATCACATAATGCTTTATCATTAATTTTTTATTTTGTTACTTGATGCCAATTTTAAAGTCATGATTGGTTTCGATGGTACTTATTTTGCGGCCAGGTCTTTTTCATTGGTAACTTTTGTTCAGTTTGTTTGATATATATCGAGATAACAACACCAAAGAGCCCAAAGTTTCATAACTTCATCGTGCTCGTGCTCGACCAAATTAACATATAAACTCATTAAATGCCCCTCGTTTGTGAGCTGAAGGTTTGTTGTCATATCCACGCTTCTAGCTTCAGCCGTGCACCCAGCCCCCACTCCACGTCATCTCCTCGTCAGTATTTCCGCGTCAGTATTCTCGCACCATCATCTCCCTCTGTTGTCGCTTGTTGTCGAGATATGTTCATGAGATATAGATGTTTCACGGGCTGGAACTTGTAACCCGTCGACACCTACTCTCTGATAACTCACCTTCTATCATACCAGCACGCAGCCTGTGTTTTAGTATATGGAAAAGAGCGAGTCTGGTCTGGGTGTTTTCACGGCGTGTGGCTCGCTCAAGTCAGCTGTCTGCCGCTCAGTGGGATGGCAATGTTAGCTCGAACCTATCTCTTGAGATCGTCTGTTTGTCGGACGCGGAGTTTTTGATGTGGCTAGGTCCGCGTTTACTAAGTACAGTTCCATCGGGAATCAGTGCTTGTGCTCTTTTGTGTTTACTGTTGAAAGTTTTGCTGATTATACGTACCCAGTGTTATGAATTTGCTATATACTTGGTAAATATAAAAACCCTCATGAATTGTTATCCACGAGGATCTTGTCAATAAGCACGTCGTATGTAGTCCTAGTCCTGGTATAGCCAGCACGTGCCATCAACAAGCGCGGGTGCGGCCTGTTGCCATTATTGTATACCCAGGCTACTTTCTGAAGTGCGATTTTCTTGGACGCTCACTGCATAAAGACGATCGTTAATAATATCATTCCCTAACTTCCCATTAAAAAATAAAAAAATAAAAAAATTACCAAGTTCCCGGAAATAGAAACCGAAAACACGTCCCTCGTGGAAGGATGAAATCAATAACACTGCCTATCTATCTATCAGCAGCCAGTACAGGAAACACTACTCCGTCCTTATGGGAATGGACCTTGTTGAAGTTGGCATTCCAAGTGTCGTGCCGTGCTATCACTCGTGCTCCTGTGTGTATCAACGCTACGACGCCATACTCTTCTTTATCAATTCTTTCCCACACAGGTCTAGACTAGAGGCACTCGTAGACAACAAATTCTCACCGACCTTGTTAGCCTGGTATACAAACCCATATCTAGTCGGGTGCTATATAAGATATGTTTGCAAAGCCAGGCACCGTCTGTTTGGTTGACTGTCTGATTCCAAGTCTGGGCTAGGTGATGTTTTGAGAAAAGAGCACGGCATCACTTTCCCACGTGGTCTCGATGCTTCGTTAAGTAGTAGTCTTCTCTGTGGGTATGTTTGGCGGTGCGGCCATTGTATCATCAATTTAAATTGGATGGCTAACTGCGGAAATTAGTACTCATTGGTGGTTCATCCATCTGCTACTGCTGCTGCTGCTTCGTATTCTTCATCTTCCATTATACATTTGCCCAGTCAACGTCAACAACATCAACTTCAATATAAATAACACCCCATGCAGTCCCCACCACCTCTTATCACCTTGTGCTGTCCCCGCCACCTGTTATCTCCTCAAGTTACCACACCACCTGTTATCTCCTTGTGTTGTCCCACATCTGTTATCTCTCCAAGCTGTATAACAACCTGTATCAACATTGTGCTGTCCGTATCACCTGTTATTGTCCCTATCACCTGTTATTGTCCCTATCACCTGTTATTGTGTCTATCACCTGTTATTGTCCCTATCACCTGTTATTGTCCCTATCACCTGTTATTGTACCTATCACCTGTTATTGTACCTATCACCTGTTATTGTACCTATCACCTGTTATTGTCCCTATCACCTGTTATTGTCCCTATCACCTGTTATTGTACCTATCACCTGTTATTGTCCCTATCACCTGTTATTGTACCTATCACCTGTTATTGTCCCTATCACCTGTTATTGTACCTATCACCTGTTATTGTACCTATCACCTGTTATTGTACCTATCACCTGTTATTGTCCCCACCACTTGTATCTCCTCAGGTTGTCCCACAGCCTGTTATCAATTAGAGTTGTCTTTATCACCTTTTATCACCACGTGTTGTCCTCAACACCTTATGTTGCCCCACCACCTGTTATCACCTCTAATTTACACACATACTATTATCACTTTCAGTTGCCGCTCCTCTTGTATCACCTCAAGTTGCCCCTCCACCTGTTAGTCCCTTAAGTTCCCCCACCAGCTGTTTTCACCTCAAGTTTCCTCATCACCTCTTATCTCCTCAAGCTGCCCCACCACCTGTTATCACCTCAAGTTTCCTCAACACGTCTCATATCCTCAAGCTGCCCCACCACCTGTTATCACCTCAAGTTTGCCCGCCACCTCTTATCATCTTGTCTTTATGGTTACAGGAGGATAATGTTCCCACTAAAGCCGAGCGCCGGGCCGCCTTGGTCCAGACACAGCGGGAAGTACGCTTCCTCACCTTCGCTTCCATTGAGTTCGAGGGCAACATTTACATGACGCCGCAAGACTTCTTGGAATCCGTCACAGAGGAGATCCCCAGAGGTAAGTCTGTCAGCCCGCTACATACCATGTACCCCTACCACGGCTATGGACGATGTCCGCCTTGTAATGACAATCACATCAACTTCGGTACAACCTTTTACAATGGCCACATGCTCACTTCCTCGGCTTCTAGGCCATCAACATACATGACGGGAGTAGAAGGGATGCTCTCCACTACACGCTTGTGCTTCGGATTTTGCCTGCGACTTCAACCCGTTGCAAACGTCATTAACCCTCCGCCCAACATACGCCTTTTATAATGATAAGTCGTAAGAGTGTGGATACATCTGTATTTCTGGTCTGTTTTTGTTGCATCCCCCACCCGCACCGGGGCGATATCTTCCCGGCTGTCGTCACACGGACGTACATCTTCGTACCGACTGACCTCCATTCGCACAATTAATTGAGTATCTTGGAAGATATGCTGTATAGTTTCAGCTGTTGTTAAGAACAGAAATGTAGATGTTGACTTCTTTCATGTATATACATTGAATACCTAATTGGACAGAGTGCGCGGACGACCAATAGTCGCAGATTGAAATGTAACTTGATATACCTGTGGAGAGCGGATTACCGAGGAACGTTAGTCTATATCAGGTGTGTGTGATTTGAGTGAGGGGCGCGTCACCTGAGTGTTAAGGCCATATATGTTCACGGTGTGACTGACACACTGGATCGATCAATGAGCAGGGATATTGATCTCCTCAATTCACTGATCTCTGTCGAGATCACCTCATTCACTCCGCAGAAGCACCCATTCTTGTGTCGATATTATACCATTGTATTGGCCGAAATAATACCCCATAAGTTTTAAATACTACATGTAGACGGGCACAGCGAGTGACGCGTTGTGCTATAGTAGTGGCAATCTACTTTGTAGTTTAGCCATTCACGAGCGCTATGTACCCTCGGGGGCCGAATCTGTCGCTCTGTGGTGGGGGGATTTTTTCTGATCAAGAGAAAACGTTTGATGTGTTTTGCGGTGGGATGGGGAAGGGGCGATTGTAAAGAATGTTGTTCGGTTAGATTAGGCGTGTGGCGCGGTGTGTGCCCGGTCGTATGGTGAGGGCCGTTATTTGGTGTCCTCCATGACACAATCCCCAGGAACTTCCTAAAACAAATAACTCCTCTTGCCTCGAAAAAAAGTTAGTTATGCCTCAGTGATCGGCCATTATGTCCGGGGAATGAGGCGAATGTTGAGTACCGACTATTGCGCTGTAAGGAGGAGAGAACCGCTTGGCTGGGTCGTGTTTTCTGGCCGACGGTAGCATGCTTGGCATGGGGCCGCAATAAAATGGTCTACCATGTCTTGCCGGGCGCATTTTCAAGAGGCAGTATCAACGAAGCGTGTGTTCAGCAACTGAATAGACATCGCTATCTGTATTTGAATTAAGCGATCTTATAATATGGACCCTATACCATCAAATAATGTATATATCTCTATATATTGATTTATATAGATATACACAAGATGTGATGAAGGTGTCTGTGCCATGAATTGCCACATTTCTACGCCATCATCTATGAGTTGCTGCTGATTGGGCCTGTTTCCTGGAGCCTATTCTCCACCTTCACCGTCAAACATGGTCGTTAATAAGGCCGTAATCGAATTCTGATGGTCTCATTGGCGTCTGGTAAAGGTAAATAGAGCTTTTGAAAAGTGTAGCTCTTGATGATGGAGCTACCGTTGCGCCTGTTCTGACGTTTTGATAGCAATCTCAGGCCTGCAACCAGACTCTACACACACGAGAGTTGACCACTTGACCACTTTAGAGTTTCACTTGCCAATTCCTGGTCATCCACGTACTACAAGCTTTTTAAGAAAAGTACCCAGACGCTAAAAATAATACTATACCTGTAATTTAGGAACAAAATAACCATTGTCTTTTCTACAAAACAACTGTGGTTATATCAACTGATCTGTTCTACATGTGGTTATATCAACTGATCAGCTCTACCTGTGGTTATATCAACTGATCAGCTCTACCTGTGGTTATATCAACTGATCAGCTCTACCTGTGGTTATATCAACTGATCAGCTCTACCTGTGGTTATATTAACTGATCAGCTCTACCTGTGGTTATTTTAACTGATCAGCTCTACCTGTGGTTATATCAACTGATCAGCTCTACCTGTGGTTATGTTAACTGATCAGCTACACCTTTATCCACCAAACAAAGCTACCTCTATAAATCTACAAAACATCGCTACCAATAGAAATGCAAAAATAACTCTACCTATATATACAAAACAAAACGCTACCTATAGCTACGATACAACTCAATAGCTGTATATACAACACAAAGCTGCCAATTACTACAAAGCAACGCCACCTATCTCTTACTATATCTTCAAAACAGCGCTACCATTATCTACAAAATAGCGCTGTCAATAGCTACGATACAACATTGCCTGTAGCTTGGAAACAGCGCTAGCTAAAGCTACGAAACGACGCTACATAAACATAGGAGACGCAAGCTCTATCTAGAGAGCAGCGCGGCGTATATCACCACATCTTTCTACTTGGTGGTTATCCGAACGTTGCCGCTTTTGGCCACAGAAGAGGAAACTATTGGCAAATCACTTGTTGAGTAGGACGGGTCTGTTTGGGCCAGCACTGCCGCGTCCTTTTCTACCTCGACTGCATTCAGACCGTGACCAATAGCACGTTTGAACGTTATTTTTTGTATAGACATGCCCAAGTCATAAACCCATCTCACAGATGTACTGTATATACGTGTGAATTAGATCATTTCGAGTTTGCTGTGCAAAGTGAATTTTTTTTATTGCATTATCGTAGGCTACACAATAATATGTTGGGCTAGATCTTGGATGTCATTACTGGGTGTATGCCACTCAATAATTACAAATACAGTTTTATTACAGTTTTATTACAGATAAAGCCGACGAGATGCTCAGCATACCATAGCAACTCGATAAAGCAAGGGCTTTCATTGGCTCGCGGTTCATGTTGATGACTTTATTTGCTCATAATGTAAGCTTCATTCTCAGCAGATCGATGTTGTTTTAGACGGAAGCGATGGCGGCTGTTAGCGATTAGCACGGGCGATATACAGCTCGTGATTGATACGCGCTAACCGCAAACCGCATAGTTCCCGTCTAACCTGTATGAATTAATTCCATTGATCCGTCTGCAATGCACGCTAAATTGGTCCCACCCTTCAAAGACAGGTTTTTAGAAGAAAAAAATTGCCATGTCGAAGAAGTCATTTCGACGAACTGCTAAAACTATAACGTGAAAAGTGGGGCGTGGTGAGTTGTTTATTCGGCCGGGTGTGCGGCAGTAAAAAAAGGCCGTCTGCCTGGTGGTCTCACCCCACACCTCATCCTAACCATTGTCTATTCCAACACACATAACTCAAACCTCCTCAACTAAAAGCCTTTTCTTTTTCTGTGTTATTTCGCCGTGAGCTGCCGTGATATACGGGAACCCTCGCAATCTATTAGTACGAGCCTTACCCCAATTCGCTCATGTATTCAGTCTAGTGTCTTTGATGTTAGCGTTTTTCAATCTAGCCTCTCGGGGCATGGTACGGCTGTGTCTGTATGGATGCTGGAGGAACAATCATGGAGGTAGTTACGTGCCAATCTGCTCTTAACCCACGCCTCTTACTGCTGCTACCAGAAAGGTTTACAGCTCCTACCTACCCACGACCACGAATCCCTTCACCCTTCCCTCCTTAAACCCCTTTTTCATTTGGCCTGATCACACTTCCAGACAGCATCGTCAATCGGCACAATGCTATTTCTATTGAAGTTATCCGCGCTGTTAGAAGCTGAGAATTATGTGTCTCCTCATTTGTGGTTAGTGTGGTGAAATCGAGTATGAGACAGGGGCCTGTGATCGTGCAGCGTTTCGTTATCACCCAACACTCAACGGGCTATGGTATATAGCTTAGTGGTTACAAGCTCCCCCAGGCTTGTAACATGTCAAGGATATGTGTGTGCCTGTTTACAAATCACACACAAATCACAGTCGACATTACATATCGGCACCGCGAGAGGTGTTGGATGCATCACTGGAGTAGATACACCTGCTGCTGCTGGCAGGTTCACCAGGCGAATGACTCCGCTATAGCCCATGTTACAGAGGCGCCACAATTTGCTGCCTTTTGAATTGCCTTGATCCTTAGATAAGTTTGATGGTTAGCATTGTGCCTTACTGACCCGTGCTTCCTGCTCATTGACTGACTCACAGCTAGACAGGCTACATAAAACTTAGCTGGTTTAGAGAAATGTTAAATGTTATATGATGATGGTCTGGCTAGTGTTTCATGAGAGCATAAGAACATTATGAGAAGTATGAAAATGCTCGTCGCTTTCTTATGATTGGCAGATGCTCAGAGAAATAGTCTGTTGATGTGATGGCATAGTATGAAAAAAACGATTCAAATTTGAGCCTATAATGGTTATTGCACTTGTGAGGCATATCCCGACAAGGCGGGGCGGGCTCTATGGCGCCTCCACTGCGCTTCCCAACTCGCCGGCGCGGGCTAGACAGCTAGAGTCGCTGACTAGTACATTTGTTTGGCATTGCTAAAACACTATTTAACAGTGCTTATCGACAGAATTTATCTCTTGAGGCTGCCCATGGTTTTGTAGTTTTATGATCTGCTTCTACGCAATGGTTCTCCATATAGCTCTAGCGCCACAGAATACCTGCACTGCATCTGTCAAGTCCGTATTACAAATGTTGGCAGATATATGATAATCATTCATTCATTATTGCATTAAATGCGACATGGACCCCTAGACTTGGTCTATCCATATAACCTCGTCAAGTGATGCCAATTACTTATACATTTTATAAATTTAAGGTCATCATGGAATCGAGATCTACATTCGGTGGTGCTGTGTGGTCACTATTATCGGAAAGACTGAATTTCGCGCGAATGAATGAATGAGAAATGTTGCAGCAATTGAAGAGTGGATTGAGTCTGGGTCGTATCATCTTTCGTTCATTGGTAAAACAATTCTCATTGGACTCGGAGACATTCAACCACTATTAGAACGGTTCCGTTAATGCGGTGTTGAAACCGTTTCATTTCTCCGAACACGTTGTTGCAGAATATTGCGGTTGTAATGCACTAGGTGAATGTGATGCATTGTAATGCACTAGGTGAATGTGATGCATTGTAATGCACTAGGTGAATGTGATGCATTGTAATGCACTAGGTGAACGTGATGCATTGTAATGCACTAGGTGAATGTGATGCATTGTAATGCACTAGGTGAATGTGATGCATTGTAATGCACTAGGTGAATGTGATGCATTGTAATGCACTAGGTGAACGTGATGCATTGTAATGCACTAGGTGAATGTGATGCATTGTAATGCACTAGGTGAACGTGATGCATTGTAATGCACTAGGTGAATGTGATGCATTGTAATGCACTAAGTGAATGTGATGCATTGTAATGCACTAGGTGAATGTGATGCATTGTAATGCACTAGGTGAATGTGATGCATTGTAATGCACTAGGTGAATGTGATGCAGTAATCGGGGTTCTCGCTGCTGCCTGGTGACGTAGCCATCATCATGTTATTCCTATTCAATAGTTACTTGTTTTATTAGTCACCCCGGAAGATAACGTCATCTCCCGAAACCAAATGACGGTATGGCTTGTTATTGTCTATGGATACACCGCTGAAGCATCATATTCTATGAACAGTAAATATCACTAAGTTCTCTGTGCCTTGCTTTAAACGATGATTCAGAACAGACAAATACCAAGTATAGGGCCTATGATTGTGGCAGGCGTCATCTGTCACCAGTTTTAACGCTCATTGATGACACGAATAAGTCGAGTGTTTATTTGATCAGATGCCTACGTGGAAGCATCCCTGGAACCGTCAAGTCAATTACTTAGAGTGTTGTGGCCAAGAGCAGCGCTTCCGGCTGCTGTTTGTTGCATCGACGGACTTGCCTTACCGGTTGTATGCTTGTTAATGTAAAGCAGGCGACATGGGGCTGGGGTCTTTACTGGTCATTGTCTGCAGCGGTTCCACCGCCATCTTATGCTTTTCGGACTCTACTTTCAATGGCATGGACTAAATTCAAAGTATCGCCTGTAATTTATTTGCGAGAGATGCGTATTATAAACTTTATTTGGTATCGTTTACTACGAATAATTTGTCATTGTTGACAATTCAACTCACGAATCGTACATATAAATAAATCAAATTGCGTTCGAACTCATTTGATCTTTAGTTTTATTTGTAGAAGATGATTCAATTTTGCATTAATTGCAAAGTTTACTTTAATTTTCATTTGCCGACGGAGGTGCAATTAATGTTTAATTTTATGCTGCGATTGTAATAAATGAATCCAATTGGGTAAGTAGGACGGTTGGGGTAGGTAGTGACTGATCCGGGTGAACACAGGAGCCATGGGTCTCTGGCGAAGTGATAGAATTAATCGAATTTACCTTTCATTTACTTTGATCAGCTCGCCGGTAGGAGGCGAGGCGTTCCAGATTGGACCTCATCGGTCAGATAGAAAAGCTGACCGGCGCCACGGTGGTGCCAAAGGGGAGAAAATGGATGCCAAGGAGCGGGCGTCATCAAGAATCTCGCAACTTTCCTGGCCAGCTCGTCTCGACCATGCGCCGCCGTCCCCGCCCCCCTCCACACACATCTGTCCCCGTGCACCTACCCTATCCGGCCTATACCCCTTATCCATCCCATGGCGCTCGGTGATGAGAGCCAAGTGAAGTTGGTCGCATTAACTACTTGATACTCACATCCAAGTAAAGTGATGAATCAGCGCATTTGTGTGGAGCCATGGGGCTTTCCTCGGAAGCGTTAAGTCTGCTCCATGATCACGGCAAGGTCAGACCATGTGAGTCATCCGAACATGATGTTTGTGTCATGGCCATGAACAAAACGATCATTGCACAATTGGGGTAAGACAGATTAATGTGTTTTTATGGCTGTTTTCCCGCAAATATGCACCATGACACACTCTTGAAACTTAATAAGTTCTAATTTTGTGCAAACATCTTTAACTGACAGGCAAAAGATAAACTTGCGCAGGGGTGTTTTTCATCTATTTTTTTTCAAATACAAATGATGGCGTTCTTTTGGTAGTATATCAGATTGCTTTGTTGTCTTGGATCCCGTTAGGTGTTTTTGTGTTACTTGGTTTGTAAGGCGTGGGTGTATCAGCTGTGTGGTAGCCTCGGGTTTACTGGCAGAATAAGACCTTTCTACACACATCATGCACATTTCATGATTTTAAGTGAATCGACGCAAGCATATTAATTACAGCAACACTGATAGCCATAGACACTGTATCTTACAAGAATCTCACTTCCAACATTATCGCTATTGAATGAGGCGTGCCATTTAACCCCATGATTCAGAATCTGTCCATTGAGTGAAGCACTGCCTTCAAGAGACATTGTGTATGCATGATCAATCACGCGAGGGAGAAACTCTCATTGTTGCTTCTTTGACGTTATATAACAGTGCATCCTAAAAGCTCAAACATCACCCCGTTACTAACGAAGGCCTTCGGACTCTTACAATGCTACTTCTGTGGTGCAGTGCATTTTTGTCTGTGTCACTTCAAAAAGCACCGCTGTACTGGAAAAGCCTTTGGATGTGCTATCCGTAATCTGTGATCAATGCTGATTCCACAAAGCATGAACATTCATGATAGGGAAAATTTAGGGATTTTGTCGGTTTTTTTTTTCACTTGCCATGATTGGATTAAGTTGGCACTTGACGAATGACGTCACAAATGGGATTCCCGCGAAAATCCTTGACATTGAGAGCGACGTCTATTGTGTTTTATTTTCTTCAAAAATAATCACCTCGCTCAAATCTTTATGCGGACCTTCAAAAAAAGTGGTTCAGCCCAATTCACAGGTGGCGCGTCGGGGTGTATACGTCAACAATGGTGGTGAATCAGTATTTGGAGCGGAATGTAGAAAAAATGGCGAAATTTGGGGAGAAACTGATTACATAGATGTAACTTACTCCTCTAGCGCTTTTTTGGCGGGTCAATGAAAAATATTCGGTAATATCGTTTATAGGTTCTTTAAAACACCGTTATAAGCGCATTTCATGAAATATCATGAAGATTTGGTTGTGACCCCTGCTATTTCTAAGGCTGTTGTATAGTCCCAATTCCTTATTTGCGACGTGACGTGAATTATAACCCAATGAAGGCAAGAGATAGACACTACTTAACATACAAACCGCGCATGCGTAGTTACTTGACCCCATATCCACTCATTTGCATAGTTTTGTTAACGATCTACAAAGCAGTGATAGCGAAATATTTGGTGTTCCCAATACTTTGAATCGAGTCATATTTGCAATTAGACAAAGATGGAAACATGATTAAAATATTTTAAGACATGAAGTGACGGTTTCTAATGTTGTCAATTACATCCACGGATCCTCGCTGCCGCAGAACTGAATGATTGGATCGACAACGATGTTCCAAGGTCACCAGTTGAAGAACGGTCAGAACAGAGCTACCATTCATAGCTCTAGCGGCCTCTCGTCAGGGGCCGCCATACCCTCACTCTTCCGATTACAAACATAAAACGCATCTTTACCTTACTTTGCTATACTAGTGCACTGTCCGATCTGACAGTGGAACCTCACAAAGGGGCCCTCCCTTGGGACTAAGACAGGGCGGTCGTAATAGCGGGGTGGACGCCTAAGTGAGGTCAATCTCAAATGATATAAAATATATGGTAATCCAAAAACGGGACTGGGTTACATTGGTCGTAATATCGGGGGGGGGGGGGGGGGTCGTCTATGTGAGGTAGTCGTTTGGCGAGGTTCCATCGTACATCCAGAGATAGCGGATAGTTTGCCCCCGAGCATTGACGCTGTATATGTTCGAATTATCGACTTGTGTTGATACATAATCAATCCTTTGACGGTTGAAAAACGGCTACAACCCTACAACAGCTTGCCAAACAGCTGAAGCCTAGTTTGTCTATTTGTTTGTTTGTTTGTCTCCGGTGGTTATTTTATCATTACTCTGACTCATCCCTAGCCCCACCTGTAGGTCAGTCTCCCACAACATGGTTACATATAGTTGTAGCAGATCGTCGCTCGGAATCCTGGCATCGGGAACCGAGCCCCTGTTGTCCCCCACCTACACCCTCACACTTGTCGCATCACTATGGGCTTGTATGCAGTATATGATACCCCATATTCAACTTGCATATCAGCCTGACAAGCAGCCTTGATTTAACTATGGTTACGCTCGCTCTTTCGTGCTGGGTTTGGAGTAATGGGAAATGAGTGTAGGATGAAGAGACACATCATGTCCTGTTCACCTCACCTCACCCATCCGTGTGTCACCCAGTATCCACTTAATTACAATAAAATTCTACCTTTATCCCCAGGCCACAAACAATGGATACTAATGACACGGCGGGAGTTAATCTGGTGTTCAAGCGTGATAGATGGGATGAATGGCTGGTTTGATGAAGCGCGTGTGTTGAGCGAGGAGGTTTCGGGTTACTGCAGCTCATCTCGAAATGTATGACTGATAGGAGACCCTCAGTCTGCAATTACAAACCAAATTAACCTATCCTTGAATCAGCAGCTTGCTCTCGCTTGGATCACTGTAGCATCTCCTTACGCAGCCGTTGTCGGCGCACCATGTGACTGTGCTGTTGTTGTTTAGGCTAGATTCCCTAGCTAGAATGAAACCCCGAAGCTTCAGATCCTGCGTGTATATCAAGCAGGGTGTAAACGTCTATGTAAACGCGCCTCGTGGAAGGTGATGTCAGATTGAATAAGTCTCGGGCTAACTGTCCGTCGCTTCCCTCTGCCAGGCCGACCAACCCGACTAGTCTGGTATTGGTTATAATGGACCGAGTCAGGGATGATCAGAGCGGCTAGTGATCTGATGATAGAGAAGGGATCAACTGGCGTATGTTAGGTAATAACTCAACCAGGGGCCTTGTTAGTCGGCTTTGTGGTGATGTCGAGTGTAAAGGAGAGCGCTAACAGACAACAGTTTGATTATAAGCCTGATGGCATCATCCAGGGACTGTCTCTCTGACCGACCAGGCCTCTCCACGTGGACGCTGGCCTCTGACTTCATCTCACATTGTCTTACCTTGTAGCTCTTGTACTGCCATGATCTCGTTGGTAGCCCGCCTCAAACTACCCTCCATTGCACCATCAACCAACCAAAATGATTCTCTCTGTGGCAATGGCGTAGTTAGCATTCTTCGTTCTACGTTTTATGATCCTATCCACCATCCCCGTTTACCCCACCCGCCTACACATCATTAAGGTCATGTTGTTGATTCGCTGATTGCATCGGACTTGTGACACCACTATTCGCATAAAAAAATCTCCATCTCACGCTAGGAGTGATTCGATAGTTTATTCTTGGTGTCAGGGATGGCCCATATATGGAAGTTTCATATACCTCTTCATAAGGAAGCAAGATGTTTATGTGGTCTATGTCGCCCTGTGGGTCCGGGGGTAGAATAGATCAACTGTATCCTCCTGGATGTCATAAGAGGCGACTAATAGGGGGCAACCAGTTGGCCGTGGGTTGCAACTCGTGTCGGTGGGCAGTGGGATCCTGGTGGTAGAACGGTCCTTGCGAGGGCCATATCTGCAATATGTCCTAGATTTCACCTAGACGATAGGCTGGAATGACCTGGTCCAGTCAATCGGCTGGTGGTGACTTGCCCTTGGATAATCATTTTATCCTCATCAACGTATTTTTCCTTTTTTTCCCATTAATTCTAGAAGGCGGCTAGTCAATCAGGTCCACCTTATCTCTTCAAATTTATCCCACCTTGCGAGGCGCCATATAACACACATTAGTGTTGGTGTACTGTTTAACCCTATACTCACTCACTCACTCACTCACTCACTCACTCACACTCACTCACTCACTCACTCACTCACTCACTCGCTCGCTCGCTCACTCACTCACTCACTCACTCACTCACTCACTCACTCGCTCGCTCGCTCTGATTATGCATATGGTGAGTTATATGGGACTTTGACGTACATGCCCTTCGCTTATATAGTTTACTTTGGCTGATAACAAATCTCGAAACCATTGTTGATGACACCGACTAGGAATAGCCATGTGGGACAATTATCTCTTCATTCTAATAACTGGGAAAACTGATATGCAAATCGGGGAAAAACACCCCCCAAAAATGGCTCCGTAAACATCGTTTTTCAATGGATTGTTAAGTGGTTTCTCTATTTCCGCCGTGCCAAACAATGACACCGGTCGAAATCACTGCGCCCCAATTTTGCTCAAACATTGTGATTAAACTTATGATGCCTTATTTTCGATGGCAGATGAGTTAACAATTTGTTTACAAGCTATTCTTAAAAAATACATTTATTCCACGAAAAGACGGAGCTATCGTCCATTTCCTATTCGTCTTGTTACAGCAGGTGAACTTATACTGCTGGTTGTATGAGTCACGTGTACAGTTCATCGCAGTAAACTACTCGTATACAAGTGTGACACCTCCATCAATCCGCCCATCTTATGTCCCGCCCACAATGATTCACGACCGTGTCCTATACCTGCATGCTGCCTTCCCTTTGATTCATTTCTGACGTTAGTGTTCATTCACTGTTTTTTGCTCGTCACGGTGGGTGGTCGTATGTCACCCCAGATCTATTGCTGTTTGTTTATATCAGTATATACTCCATGTTTGTGGTTTTTTTCTGCTTCTCTCGTTAGCTCGTTCGGGCAGAGTGAGGATGGATAGGAGAGAGGTGGAGAAGATCCTTCGAAAGACCCAGACACGTTCTCGTGGATCGCAGCATATGTTCCGAGATCTCAACGAGAACGGTTAGTTGTGCACAAATCACCTGAATCACTGTTCTTTTACCTCAGATGAATGTTCGTCCACAGCACCTCAAATGATTTGTTAATTCTAAAATGAACCCTATTTATGCTGATGTGACCCTCTCTCAACAACCTTGACAACGTAAGAGTTGTGCCAGAATTGAGCTGTATTTGTCTCTTATATTTCAACAGCTTTTCAGTGAGCGCACAGGCCTTGGCAAATTGACTCCCGGTATTGTAGTATCAACTTGGCTCTCTCCCTTTAACGTTATGGGCCTTATAATTGATCACGCGTCTAGTTTGGGGTTGGGGTGCGGTGTTCATAAACAACGTGGGTGTTTAAATTCCGCTGACGTATAACCAGTGGAGATGGACGCCCTTGGTTGAGTGGGCCGTCGACATGATTCAGTGAGGGAGTTCAAACTGTCTCAGAAGTTTATCCACAATTAACTGCCCTACTTATCTTCATATGTGGATATACTGATCGGAGTAACGCATGATAGACTGTGTGGCCGTTCGGGTTTGCATTTGGCGGCAGACATCAGTTAGTTTGCTAATAATTATATTGCCATGGTGGCGATGTAGCCCGGTAAAGCCACAAGCGTTAGTTTACGGCGTCCGCCTCTTCTAATTCACGTTGCTTATGATGATAATGCGTGTAAGTGACGTCTGCCACCTCGAGCCTGATTACTGATGAAGTATCCCAGAGTTGTTGATGCGCTCTGCTGCTCTGTGCATCATTCAAGAAGTTGCCTTACTCATATGAGCGTGAGACTGCCGTTAGCATGCCATTCATCGCACTCTGCTAACCCTAGTGATTTGTATTGCTTCAGATGAGCGCTGATCTCTTTGTGGCCCGCCTCCCAATGATGTACGTATGGTGATAAAGACGTCACTTCCTTAGCCAGCAAATCATCGTTCAGTCGTTTTTAATGTTGCCCCGTTAAGGCAGTTGCTACCGAAAGTGATGTTGAAAATCTCACTGAGTTCCCTCTCAAAGCAGACCTCCATCCATTCACTTGAGTGATAAATGATTTCTCGAATAATGAATCAATAAATAATCACAGCTCGATGACACATAGTTGTTAAAAAGATGTCAACTTGTTTTTGTGAGCAGCACTTACATGGCTGGCTGGGTGGGGGGTGGTTGGGTGGTGTGCGGTGAACAAGCAGTGACGAGTGCCGCCATGTTGGTATATGACATATGTATGTCGCTCCTTATTGAAACCACTTCATACTCTGTCATCTCACTCGACCCATGTCGTCTTAACAATATAATACGGAACCAACTGGGATGTCTTCAGCCCCGCTGTGTGCCGTCGGCGACAAATGTGCTATGGCTTTTGCATGTCGGGTCATTTTTTCCCTACAGCGAATGGTGTCTTCGCGGCAATTGATGGTCCCACACGTTCAAACATCTGGCATTATATGTTCCTGTTTAGATCAAGTTGACAAAATAATCATATACATGCATGCTTCCTATGAGCTGCGTCCTATGTAAGAGTGGGGCGGGGGGGAGTAGATATATATATAGAGATAGAGAGAGAGAGATATATAGAGAGATATAGAGAGATAGAGATATATATATATATAGAGAGATATATATATATATATATATATATATACATATATATATATATATATAGATAGACATAGATATATATATATATATACATACATATATATATACCTATATATATACATATATATATATATATATATATATAGATATATATATATATATATATATATATATATACATATATATATATATATATATATATATATATATATATATATATATATATATATATATATATATATATATATATATATATATATATATAGCAGCTCGGAAGCGGCTCGTGGCAGACGATATCTGAGGCAGCATTTCGTCATTACAACATTAGTTTCCATTGTTCACCATGTCATAAAGGGAGCGAGTGAAGCTCCCGCCGCGTCGCCAATTAACCTTATAAAGAGGCACCCCTGTCGACCATCCCATTCCTTTCCTCTCACCACAGTCTTATTAAACATAGCTCCTTTAAAATCGATCTCCACCACTGCTATGTGAATCACGAGTTTTTGGTGGTAAACCTCGGTGGGTGTCTGGACTGCTGGAATGTCATTGATGCCCGTCGTCCCCTCTGATTGGCGCACTCTTGACATTTGTCCTCCGGCCAAAGGTTCGCCGTTGACGAGTCTGTTAGCTTCGACAGCGACATTCTCAACGAAACTGAAGGAATTTATCTATCAGTTTCGTATGGGGTTTTTTACTCAATGAATTGGTTGTGTGGTGGAGTTGAGTGCTGTGTGATCACGTTGACATGTGCCGTGTTTATCTAGGTCAAGTCATGTGGCTCCCTTGCACTCGGGTTCTGACATGAATCCAAAATCCAACATTCGGGCCGCTACATATGGCGAAGAAAAGTTTTATTCACGACTTCACGATTTTCTGGCATGTATTTAGTACGTTGGCTTAGATATATAGTGCGTTAATGTATACGAGACAGCGGGTATTGTGAGGACGCGTGCTACGTGCTGACGGCTTTGACAGCCTTTACAGTTACAGGTTGACTTATGTGCGACGACCTGACTATTACGTCTCCACATGAGTTATTGCGAGACAACGCCGAGTTGAGTCGAGATGATATTTTTTTTCAGTTATGGGCTTATTAATTGTAGGTAAATGTAGATTGTGGGGTGTGGGTCAGAGGTGAATCTTGTCAATCAAGCATGGGACGATCTACTTACTCACCGCAAACACTCGTCCAGCTAGAATAGACAGAGGTGAATTCCTGGCCTGATCAAAGAGTATTATTCCTGTCATTGTTTGACAGGTATCGGCGTTTCTTGGCTTCACCTCTCCTCTCACCTGGATGCGAGGCTAGTTTATAAGACCCATGTGTCTATCAAATCGGATGCCAGTTCTGGGTCATTCATGCGTATAAGTTTGTCACAATTAGCCCTGTACCCCCTCCTTCTACCACCCCCCCCCCCCCCAAACAGTAGACAACCTGCACTTTAAGACACTACTCTGGATGGTTCCCGAGAAACCACATGGGATTCGGTTACCAACACCCCAAGATGGCATGTTGGTGTTGACTCGCTTTTCCTCTCGTGGCCTCCTTCCATTGCGCACGTCAACGCTCCTGTCTTTCGTGGCAGCTAAAATATCGGACTGAATGAAAGAACGGTGCCGAAGCCCCCGTAAGTTATTGAGGTGAAGTGGGGCTGGGGGGGGGGGGGGGGGGGGGTCGTGGTTCGTGGTTGGAGTAACGGAGTGTTTCACCTCAACACGCTGCTCCACACTCAACCTTAACTCGATGACAACTTGGGTCAATAATTTCTCACAGTGGTGTCAATAACGAACTCATTCATTCATTCATCCATAAATCCTTTCATTCATCTCAGTGGGTTTCATTAACTAAGCGAATTCGCCAAGTTACGTTGGTCAGTCGTGGCTAGGTGTGTATGTATGCATGAATGTTAGCTCACCTTTTTGCACGCGATACAGGTCACAATTTTCCAATCTTTTCCGAATTTGTTTTATTAAATCGTATTCCCCATTAATGCGCAGACCCAGAGGTTTTGATTTGACCTTGACCGCAAGCTAAGGTCACGGTCATCAAAAAAGTGAAAAACTGGTATCTCGAATAACTCCATCAATAATGGTCGGATCGTTATATAATTTACATAAGTTTGTAGCTCAATCTAACTGTTTTCCCAAGCGCCCCAGGTCGAAAAATCGTAATATCGGTCAGAATGTCAACAAAAGTTTCATGAATATTTTGTCCGATGATACTAAAACTTGGGTCACACGTTCTCCCTGACAGCTCTAGTCGAATCCCTTAATTTCATGGATGTCGATGCATCAATTTTTCAAAAAAATGACTCAAGTTCAATGATAAATATATCTATGCCGTAGAATTCGATTTAAAACCAGTTAACATAATTTGAAAGTGCAATTAAAATGTTAACCTTTTCTGAGTATATGTAATTATAAATAATGCATTGTTAAAAAATTATAGCAGGTCGAACATTCCTGGTAGTGAAATCTCTAAAGTTTTTAATTTCGCAATTAAGTAACCAATTATTATCCGATCATAAAAAAATTAACATTTGCTAAAAGCTAATTCAATTACCAACTTTGATTATTGACATATGCTATCAAAATATTCGTCGTAACAAAGCGCGTTGAGTGGGTGTGGGTGGGGGGGGGGGGGGGATTTCGACATCGACAGCGCGAATTTAATCTTTTAATTTTATGGATATCGATGTCGTCACTTGCGATTAAAACGGGACGGCAATCAGAAGCAAACGAGTCGTTTGCCCGTCGTTGATGATCAAATTGTAGATTTAATTTCACTCAAAAGAAGCCCGTCCAATTCTGAGCATATAACTAATTTCTTTGCGTTGTAAATCATCGATAGTTTTCGCTCAACGCATGCTTTAAGTACAGCTGGTGTCACTTCTGCTGGGTTTTCACTGGTTTGTTAACAGCAGCCAACACAACGTGCTGTGCAATGATCACCATCAATGGTGATGATGATGATGATGATGATGATAACTGTGATAAAAACATGTCATCAAAGTACGCCTAGTTCCCCCATGTACCTATTTTCCTTGATGTGGACCGCTATCGCACCCCGTACTTACCATTGTCCATAACACATGAGTCAACTGTGCAAGTCCACGAGTATAGTCACCGGCTTATGCTCCAAAAGGATCAACGTTACATCGGACTAAGACTATTGTTTGCGTATACTCACTCGCTATCCCTGTCAGATTACGGAGGTAACGAGTATTGTCCGGCCCTGTATAAGCACTTAATGAAGGTTATTATGTATATGCACAAAGTGTTCATCATCTGCCAGCTAGCTGTCCCAGTTACTGGACATTTCTATTGTCAGAGTTATTGAACGAGATTTGACGTCATGGGCGCCATAGTACCTACCGTGTGATTGTAAATGTGATGTTTCTTACACCGCTTCAGCCATAAAATGACCTTAGCTATTGGGATAATTCGTTGCGTCAACATGTATTCAAATATTCCAATAAGTGAGACGTAGGGCGGTTGGAAACTGATGGAAGGTGAAGCACCACAGGAAAGAAATATGGCCGAAAACTTGTGACTTAACTGTTATTCATGATGTTCAGACTCGTTAACCGCCCACTGGTGAAGGCTTCTTACCGCCCAGGTGAAGAGATATTTGAGAGATTTATTTGTTGCGATACATACATGATGACAGGGGAAAATAATTCTTTAAACACTGGTCAATAAATCTAGTGTTACTCAATGACTGGGTATGTGTTATATTGCTGTGTGTGTCGACGTGTGTGGTGTTAATTGGGCTGCGAATTGAAATTTGTGTTGGACTGTCAAACCAGATGGGTGGTGTTATATGGCTATGTCCAAATAGCCTAAATAAGTAACGTTGAAATACACGGACTATCAAGCCAATCGAAGTGTGATATCATATCAGTTTGGGTTCCGATGCAATATCACAAATATCCTATAATGCTGAATGACATGAATGCTCCGATGATACGTTCAACATATGATGTTGTATGGTATGCGTCGTGTCAGACGCGAGAGAAGTGAGTATGCTGAATGTGGGATGTATAATCGTGATATTGCTCCCCAACTTCCACTATCAGTATCAAGTTTTGGGCGACTCAGTTCGTGCTGCGCATCTGGTTGGCCCCCGTAGCTGCTCGGTAGGTCGGACAACATTCCACTGACACAATCGACGACAACTGTGTCGAGAAGCATTTGCCTTGAGTGGATCAATGGTCGTAGAACTACAAGTCTCAGCTCTTCTCCGTACCCAGTTGCTTGGTAGCAGTTCCGGGGCGGATCCTAGCAATGGCGTGGCTGTGTTGTGGTGTATAAGTTGGACTTCGATGGAGTGACCCTGTACCTACTGACACCACCCCCCCCCCCCCCCCCCCCCCACCCCACCCTACCCACCCCCGACACTCGTCATGTAAAGACCCGCAATCTTCTTATCCACAGAGACACACTCGTCGATAGAAGTACATCTAATTTGTTGGATAATTTTTTGGAGCGGTCAAGTGATCCATAAGCACACCTTACGCCCCCCCCCACCCCCTCTCCCGATTATCTTCTTCATTTACTAGCTCTGCCACAGATTTGCATTGCATTGGCCGGCTGGCCGCTATCATCTATGTATACATACAAGATAGCGGCCAGCCGACCAATGCCCATCCCTGTGAGCTCTGTGGTATGTTCTTGCACCTTGTCCAGATGATTGGCCCACCTGGTGTGCAACCTCTTTCTCAGTCTCCAGGTAGGTTGCTTCATGTCCTTTATCGGACCACCAAACACAAATTTGGTCAAGTCTTTGCAAGTGATGTTAGATTGGATATGCGTATAAATGTTAAGGTTGCTGTAAATACGACATATAGCGACCTGGTGTTGACATTGTAGAGGTGACAGCAATCTGGTTTATCATGTCCGATGTAGATGTACGTCTACGGGATATAACCGTGATGTCGACCGCTGTGACGGCGTTACACGTTAGGGCATGCCGCCAAAGAATTGTCACGTCCACTGTGCGTCATTCCGTGCTAGCATACCAACTTGCCCGCCTTACTAAAGCTTGTGAGAATAGATGTTTACAGGAGGATGCCTTTCGTTCTATGTCGACCACTTGGTGAAGTATTTGATATCTTTGATTGATGTAGATTAATACTTAGGCATGACGGTATAAGGGGTAGGTCGGGTACAGTGGTATGTGTGAGCTGGTGGGGGGGGGGGGGGGGGGCATGCTGCTACTCTCGCCAAATAGGTGGTTTTGCCTGCTCTAGTACCTACACATTCCTAATATCTGCTATATAAAAAAGGCTGTTTTTCCGCCTAACCGCGAATAAATGTTTCGCTCTTTTCCTGTTCAGGTGCATATCCGCAAACAGCTAGCTGTGTTTACTGATGTCCATCTATTTAGCCACCCAATCTAGTGTATATTTTGTAAGAATCGATATTTTGTCTATGATATTTGCGCTTCATGTGTCAGGCTACTGTTGGGGGTGATTGACAACGCCTCCTCTAGATACTAACGGACGCAAACGATGTGGTGGATGGTCCATTTGCTCGCGTCTACAGGTGCATGTGGAGTCGTGGGTTGTTGCCTGTTACTGATCCACGTGCCTATCCCGGATCTCCACCACCCTCACTCTCATATTTTTACGTCAACGTGCTTAATGAAAAGTATATAAATGTGGCTGGTTTTCGTTAACACATCAATGAGCTTCAAGTTTGCGCAGACACCGCGGAGCCATTATTTTACGAATTTTCTCCACCCTTTTTTTTGGCATAAATTTCAAGTTCACACATTAGTTTCCAGTTAGCACACATACATTGACTTGCGGTGTACACTGAGTATGTTCCATCTAAGGAACGCGAATACTTGAATGCATCGAACTATGTCAGCGAGCGAGAATACTCGACAAGAGAGGCCAGGAACTCATTACAAACTCGAGCTTGCCCGCAGACAAGAGAAGTAAATAAAGAAATGCTCAACTATGGCAGCTTTGTTCGGAGTTAATTGACCTGTTAGCTCGATGGAACCCCCGGCAGTGACCAGTACCCGTAAATGCCACTAACGTCCGTCAAACAACTAGTGGTACCATCCGTATTCGCAATCACGACCTGCTTAAGTAGCAACTATACCCACTTTGAACCTTGAGCTTGCAGACACTTCAGTTTACGGGTTAGTTTGTGAGTTTACTTGTGGGCGTGAGGGGTATTGTGTGTAATGTCAAAGTTACATTTCCATATAAGCCTATACACATGGCCAAACATACTAATTAACTCGTCCCCTTGAAAACTCATATGATGAATTGCGACGATGTATGGATGTCGTCATTTGGTTAGCTGTACAGGACGGCACAGAACGGTACAGGACGGTATAGGACGGTATGAGGACGCCTGGTAGCCGTGGTTATATACACAATTGGTACGCGCAAATGACCACGGTGGTCAAGCGGCACAGCCTCCCTTGGTGATGACCTCAGCGGTCAAGCGGCACAGCCTCCCTTGGTGATGACCACGGTAGTCAAGCGGCACAGCCTCCCTTGGTGATGACCACGGTAGTCAAGCGGCACAGCCTCCCTTGGTGATGACCACGGTGGTCAAGCGGCACAGCCTCCCTTGGTGATGACCACGGTGACCACACGGTGACCACGGTCAAGCCTCCCTTGGCACACGGCACAGCCTCCTTGGTGATGACCACGGTAGTCAAGCGGCACAGCCTCCCTTGGTGATGACCTCGCGGTCAAGCGGCAAGCGGCACAGCCTCCCTTGGTGATGACCTCAGCGGTCAAGCGGCACAGCCTCCCTTGGTGATGACCACGGTGGTCAAGCGGCACAGCCTCCCTTGGTGATGACCACGGTAGTCAAGCGGCACAGCCTCCCTTGGTGATGACCTCACGGTGGTCAAGCGGCACAGCCTCCCTTGGTGATGACCACGGTAGTCAAGCGGCACAGCCTCCCTTGGTGATGACCACGGCGGTCAAGCGGCACAGCCTCCCTTGGTGATGACCTCAGCGGTCAAGCGGCATGGCTTCTTTGACAGGTTGTATAGGAAGCCAGCGGTCATAGTGAGTGTGAGCTGGTCTACGTCCATGGTGGCGGCCGCGACAACAGCTGGCAGATGTCCGCATAAGGCCACACCGCTCAAATCAGAAAATCGACGAGTCGATGTAATATGATAACATCCTGCAATTGGGGTGTAGTGGACGGGTGACGGCTTGCAGGTCAAAGGGTGCATCTTTCATCACAAGAAGCACTGTTACGAGGCGGCGTTCATTATGAAGCAGGCAGGCGATATACTCAAGCTTGTCGTAACCAGACGCGAACCTGGTGCTCGGTCTGTGGCGTTGTCTTGTGGGCTGTTACGCAGTTATGATGAATGGAGAAGCGGTCAGTGGTCTGGATTACCAGCAGACGGCGACTCGACGCCGCCACGCTGTGAAACAGGTGCCAACAAAGACACAAATAATCGAAACTGACTACCGATATACAAGTCGAATACCAGGCGGTGCATTTGAAGACCATGTCACTCTTACCCTTCCAAATGCCCCAATTGTAGCTTCGTTAGTCAAACAAACTTGAATAATCATATTCATTAAAAGCCCACCATTATAGAGATATGGTGCTGTTCAATTAGCATGCTCGTGTGTATCACAACTCGTGTGTAATGAGCAAACCCCTCCCGGGCTTATATGAACCAACCTGTCTGGAGAGAAGCGCCTCGTGTTCGCTAACCAGCAGAAAAGGTGAACATCAATCACAGTAATACATATAATGCTAACCAAATTTGCTTGGAGGCATACCAAGTGACAACTAGCACATCCTGACTGTATTTGATCATTGAAAACTGCCTTATGAGCGTGGCATCATTTATCAGAACGTTCTGAGGGTGTCAATCTAATTTGTCTCCTTCGCCAGGTGACTGGGTGGGCTCTGTCGCTGTTGGGCGAGCCACATTCGCTGCGCGTTCTGGCCAGCAAAGCGATGATGGTCGGGTGCCTCTTGTTTGGCCTTGATATTGCTGACTCATCCTTCCGCTCCAACAAGCAGCCTCCTGAGCTACGCATGCGTCATTCATCAATTGTACTTACGACTTAATTCACCCGATGACATGCTATGACAACTAGTGCCCTATACTGTGATTTCAATGGATCAGATCGTCCTGATGGGGACACACGTCTGTGGAGGCATTACTCGGGTCCTATCGCGTTTAATTCATTGAAGATAGTATCAATATATGCTACGTCATGAAATAGACGAGCCGCTTCGCTCGACAATGCCACAGACAGCTTCGATCGAGTTTTATCAGCCCCATGTTGCTAATTGCTGTGA
>CM067353.1:71781647-71926647 GCA_034190875.2 Urechis unicinctus | reverse complement strand
TTACCTCTTATTCGCCTCATTGTTATCAATCGTTATCTCAATGTTTGAGCATTAATTGGCGTTGCTCAGGTATTGTCGGCGTGTAGCTTATATTAATGTGTACATTACAGCTGCTGCCAGGTTCTCATTCATGATAGTGCTTGTGAATTCGGCCTTGTATATGGCTTATATCACTGGATAAATGTTGTTATTGGATCGCAGGCTATTTATGGTTTAACTTTGATGTGACCTCCCTGGCCAGGTGACCCTGCGCCTGTCTATATTTGTTTGCAATTGTAGCCTTTATTATACTTTTGTAATGTCATCTGTCTTGTTTGTGGCGGGCGTGGTCAGTGTCTTATTCACATCAAATCCGCCATTGGCCGGCTCTCTCTAACAGCGCTCCCTTTATTCAGTCTGTCAAAAACCTGACCCCTTATGGCCAGACTTTCTTTTTCCCGTCCCTATGTAACATGGCTATCCCAACTTGTGCTACGTAGCCCGGACCCCCGTGGCTATCTCGACTTGTGCTACGTAGCCCGGACCCCCGTGGCTATCTCGACTTGTGCTACGTAGCCCGGACCCCCGTGGCTATTTCGACTTGTACTATGTAGCCCGGACCCCCGTGGCTATCTCAACTTGTGCTACCTAGCCCGGAACCCCATGGCTATCTCAACTTGTGCTACCTAGCCCGGACCCCCGTGGCTATCTCGACTTGGGCTACGTAGCCCGGACCCCCGTGGCTATCTCGACTTGTGCTACGTAGCCCGGACCCCCGTGGCTATCTCGACTTGTGCTACGTAGCCCGGACCCCCGTGGCTATCTCGACTTGGGCTACGTAGCCCGGACCCCCTATCTCGACTTGGCTAGCCCGGACCCCCGTGGCTATCTCGACTTGTGCTACGTAGCCCGGACCCCCGTGGCTATCTCGACTTGGGCTACGTAGCCCGGACCCCCGTGGCTATCTCGACTTGGGCTACCTGGCTATGCACGCCAACGTATCATCAACTGTTCAACATACGCTTTTTTCTTTGTGTGAATGTTAAACTGTAACAGTAATCTACCATCCAACAGAGCTCCATATCTTAGGGATTGGAACAGTATTTGTCTCCATCTAAACAGTCAACCAGGTGACTTTCCTAGACTTTTGCGAGACGAGACACTAAATAACTTGCGGCCATTAACTTCAGCGAGACGAGCTACAATCGTGTAGTACATCTGAGGCGTGAATGCTTCTCGTGACATTTATTGGAGAGCGTGCTTTACGACGCGACCCTATCACAGCCACCATCATCCGACACACACCACCACAGCCATCAGCCACTCAGCCGACACCCTCACCGCTATCACTCTCAAGCCACAGCTCATATTTGTCCAAGCCATGTATGAGACACGTGTTTGTCTCTTTTATTGCCTTGCGGGTGTGCTTTCTCCGCTGTGGATGGACAATAATTGTTGGTGTTTAGTATATGCCTGAAGACATTATATTTTGCGATGTCTTGTCACTTGAGAGCTCTTTGGCAGCTTCGTTTGAACCCCATAACAATCTCGTCAGTTTCCCGACAACGTACCAGCTCACTTTTCGAAGAAATTGGTTTTCTAACCACTAAATATTTCTGCGTTAAAAAGCCACTCATAAATTTATCTGTCACTGCTTGAGGGTGCTGTTACTCTTGCGAATTTTGTGGTAATTTTTTTATGTAGGTGGAAAACTGGTGTGGTGTAAGACAAGGTGGCTGTAATGATGGTATTTAAGAGCAATGAGTGATAGCTGGTAACCTGCGTGTCACGATATGGCGGGTCCCAACCAGAAGCACTCCATCCCGAACTCAAGCCAGCCAACACAAAAACCACATCGCATATTACGCGGCCAAGTACTTGGTATTTCTTAAGATTTATCGCTGTCTGTGCTACTTGAGCGAGCAGCTTGCAGTTAGAAATAGCCAATGAAATACGATGATTGATTTTGTGTGAGTTACTAGATTCAGAAATATATTCTCTCACCTAAAACGTCTGTTGTGTACAAAAAAGACAATTGTTTTCGTGTCTGTTATTTGAAAACATTCAGGAAAGGTTCAACAATGGTTTTATCGAATCTAAACAAGCTGTATTTACACAACATGACAGCATCTTCACCTTAAACAACCATGGTTATGTTTTAGGCGCCACGCTCAAAATATTAGTAAGCGATATCTGCTTGTAATTCTTGATTAACGAAAGAAATAATGGCCATAATCAGTCCAATTTTAACCGAGCTGCCTGGAAAGACAATAACCGCTATTGCTGACATGGATAATGTTGGAAACATTAAGACCGAAATCACAAACAACCACTGTTTTGAAAAGATTGAATTGTACTCGGAGAGAGTTGACGCTCAAAGGAAAAACAAGTAACATTTACAATATGGACAAGAACACGTACCAAAAAAAAGGAAATTATCTGGAAGAATGCTGGCAACAAAGTAAGTATTTCCAATATTAGCCAGAAATCACACCAAATGCAATATATGTTATATGAGACAATAAGTTTGCAACCAAAGCGATTTGTAATAAAGAATGCCAGACAAACGAAATTCGAGATATTTCTAAGAATAGATCGACCTTGTGACCATTTGGTGTGAACATGACGCTGGTCTGTTGTTTAACATGACCTACGTATCCGGGTCTTGTTGTGTTCTTGTCCTATATGGTGACACGCAAAAGAACGCAAACATTGGCTCTGTGGGTTAGCTAAGTACGAACAACTCTCATGTTTATATTTAGACGCTTACTCGTTGACCTTGGTCCTATTTCTTCCGGATGCTGTATTTAACCGAAGGGGAGATATATTCCATCCTACCCTGGAGACTTGGTACGATGCCAGATTCTGCAGCATCTGATAAGGACAGCACAGGAGTCTTCCTTTGTGACTTATTTCCATTCCGTGAATGCTGGTCAGTGATGATCTCAGCGTATCGACAACTCATATGTGAGATGTTATGGATGCATTCAGCAGCATTCGACGATACAGTGTATGATGAAATGTCCCGCTCCACAATGCTAGCAAATCATTGCATTTAACCAGTGCCACACTTGTTGGCTGGTCGGGAAGCAAACGGTCATTCCAGTTCTTCTAGGGTCCACTTGTTTCATGCTAAATGCATTGTATAATCATTGTCGACATGCAAACATTGGCATCATTTTTTAAATATTTTATTTAAATATTGTGTGCTACGAATCGAACTCAGATGTATGCATATCTTGATGGGCATCAGTGTTGCTCGTAAGCAAAACAAATTGCAGTTGATAATGTTATTGGCATACATGGTATTGAATAGTTGGAAATGCAAATGTCATTGGTCATCCTTTTATAAGATGCAACTCTTGTTGTTTTTAACATTAATGATGTTATTGTGAACGCATTCGTTTTTCTTTCATTCGCTTTCATTATCGCCCAACCTCCGCCTCATTGCAACTGTCTGGTGTACTGTATACTACGTTTGATGTTACTCTACAAATGCTTTGAATAGGCGATTGGACTTGAATTTACCGTATTATTTCCAAAGTTAATTGGGAGCCAGTCAATGAAGTTTTTGAAATGCGCATTCAATATGAGTTTTACAAATGCTGCCTTCTCATAACAAATGCATTTGCCCTTTATTTGATCTCGCGACTTGCATAGTAACATTCGAGATCAGATTGTGCCTAGCAATATGAAAGTGTGGAGAAATGGGGATAACTGCCAAGGTGAGTAATGGTTTATGTCAAACGACCGCTTTGCAGATGATGAACGGCTGATCTGAGACGCAGGGCTCCTTACTGCCTCTGATGTCCCGCGACCTTCTACTGACCTCCTCACTTCATCCAGCCTACATTTACCTGTAGGGGACAGTATCACAGCTTATATATATCAAAAGCAACACTGGAGAAGTAATCGGTTACCTGGCATGCATCATGCGGGTTTACTGGAGGTCGGCTTTGGTGTGCCGGGTCAAAGGTTTGACACCTCGATGCATTTATTATGATATTGCTACACGATGACGCAGAAGATGCTGCCAAGTTGCGGCGTCTGGCAGTGGACGTGGCTGAGATGAAACGAGGATGCGACCCCCTGCAACCGATGTGGTGGAGCTGCTCGGATACGGAATACCAGTCCGCACTTCCAGTAGTTATAGCCGTTATAGCTGGAGCGGAGCCCCGGTCAGTGGGGCGAATTCCATTGGTCGCTTCACCTAGAAAGAAACTCTCCTATGTTTTAGTTAATCTTCTCAACGCAAGATGCTATTCACCTGCTATTAGCCAATGACCTGCAATCAGGCAGTGACGCCCCTGTCGGCATATTCACCTGCAATCAGACAGTGACGCCCCTATCTGCCTATTCACCTGCAATTAGATTGTGACGCCCCTATGTGGCCATTTCCCTTCAATTAAAGGAAGACGCCCCTATGTGGCCATTTACCTTCAATTAAAGGAAGACGCCCCTATGTGGCCATTTACCTGCAATTAAAGGAAGACGCCCCTATGTGGCCATTTACCTTCAATTAAAGGAAGACGCCCCGATGTGGCCATTTACCTTCAATTAAAGGAAGACGCCCCTATGTGGCCATTTACCTTCAATTAAAGGAAGACGTCCCTATGTGACCATTTTCAAGCTTTCGAAGGAAGACGCCGACATTTACCGGCAGTTAAAGAAACACGCCACTGTGTGGCCATTTATAGGCAGTTAAAGGAACACACCCCTATGTGGCCATTTATATGCAGTTAAAAGCAACACGCCACTGTGTGGCCATTTAGCGGCAGTTAAAGGAAAACGCCACTATGTGGCCATTTATAGGCAGTTAAAGGAAGACGCCACTATGTGACCATTTATAGGCAGTTAAGGGAAGACGCCACTATGTGGCCATTTATAGACAGTTAAAGGAACACGCCACTGTGAGGCCATTTACCGGCAGTTGAAAGAAACAAGCCACTATATGGCCATTTATAGGCAGTTAAAGGAACACGCCACTATGTGGCCATTTATAGGCAGTTAAAGGAACACGCCACTCTGTGGCCATTTAAAGGCAGTTAAAGGAACACGCCCCTATGTTGCCATTTACCGGCAGTTCAAGGAACACGCCAATATGTGGTCTTTTATAGGCAGTTAAAGGAACACGCTACTATGTTGCCATTTACCTGCGAAAAGCAGAAGATATAACTCTCTGGCCATTCACCTGCAATTTGGAGAAGGCGCCACCATCTGCCATGCTATTGCAACTAGAGGAAACAATTGCCCATACCCCTGTAATTAGAGTAAGACCGGGATATCTGCTCATATACCTGCAATTTAAAGGAAGACGCCACTGTCTACTATATACCTGCAAATAAAGGATGGCGCCACAACCTGCCCATATACCTGTAATTAAAGGATGGCGCCACAACCTGCCCATATACCTGCAATTAAAGGAAGGCGCCACAACCTGCCCACATTCCTGCAATTAAAGGATGGCGCCACAACCTGCCCATATACCTGCAATTAAAGGATGGCGCCACAACCTGCCCTTATACCTGCAATTAAAGGAAGGCGCCACAACCTGCCCACATTCCTGCAATTAAAGGATGGCGCCAAAACCTGCCCATATACCTGCAATTAAAGGATGGCACCACAACCTGCCCATATACCTGCAATTAAAGGAAGGCGCCACAACCTGCCCACATTCCTGCAGTCTATTGGAAGTGCCAAATACCTGCCTAAACATATGCAATCAAAAGGAGATGCCACTAGGAGCATTATACCTGCCATCAGTGCATGTACACAGCTGTCGGATGTTACTCCTTGTCCGTGAGGTAATCACATAAGTCAGAGGGGAACAGTTTGTGCCTATAGCGAGTGTGTGTATTTATAGAGGCAGTCAACTCGTGACAAATCACCTGGTGTAGCGGGGAACAATCTGTTGAGAGTCATCACTCATCTGAGGTTTCATGGCTGACAAATGCCTTCGCCCCTCCCCATTGGCTGCATTCTTTCCTCGTTGCATTAAAATCTCCCGCTGATAGGCAAGTTCAAATTGTCTGAAGCATTATACCGACGCTGAATTTCTTCTTCAATGGCGGCATGTCATCCAACAAAATATACTAAATGCGGCATGTTGCAGTGAATTCACTGTCAAACGTTAACCTTTGACCTCGAGACAGGTGTTTGACACGAGGTTGGTGTATGAGAAATGAGTAAGGAGGCAGTGTCTTGACAGTTGTTGATGTAGTGCTGGTGGGGGTAATTGTGGCCCAGTAAGTGTCTAGCATGAGTGGTTCTTGCCCTATCCCGAGACACGTCAGAGTTGCCCTGATCAACTTTACAAATGCATGTACCTGGCACAAAATGTCAAGATAAAGTTATGCGCTTTACGTCTGAGCGGAGATGACATGGCGGTGAGGGTCGGGGTAGGGGAAGGATTGTGACGAGGGTCTCGTCAAGCCTGGAGCGCGGAGGCCACGTCTTGTGAGTACTGTGTATTAGACTACATCATGGATGGTGTCCTGAGAGCACTGGTTTGTGTAGAGTGTGGCGTGGGTGACATCTTGTGAATAATGTGTTGGTAGACTGGGGCTTGCAACCCCCCACCCCCCTGTGGATCTGGGTGTAGAATAGGCCCACTTTATCCTCCTGCAAGTCCTAAGAGGTGACTGTCGGCCGTGGGTTGCGACTCGTGCTGGCCGACAATGGGTTCCTGTTGGTTGAGTGGAGCGGTTCTTTTGAGGGCAATGTCTGCAAACTAATACTCTGGCCCGGATTTCGCAAAAAAAGAGAAACTGGGATGGTCCAGTCAATCGGCTGATGTAGCCATAATAATACTGTGTATGTAGACGTGGGTGACGTTGTCTTGTGAGTACTGTACAGGTAGACGGGGGCGTGGTTGACGTCTTGTTAGTAGTGTGTTTGTAGACTGGGGCGTGGGTGACGTCTTGTGAGTACTGTGTTCGTAGACTGGGGCGTGGGTGACGTCTTGTGAGTACTGGGGGGCGTGGGTGACGTCTTGTGAGTACTGTGTTTGTAGACTGGGGCGTGGGTGACGTCTTGTGAGTACTTTGTGTGTGGACTGGGGCGTGGGTGACGTCTTGTGAGTACTGTGTAGACGGACTGGGGCGTGGTTTACGTCTTGTGAGTACTGTGTAGGTGGACTGGGGCCTGGGTGACGTCTTGTGCGTACTTTGTGTGTGGACTGGGGCCTGGGTGACGTCTTGTGCGTACTTTGTGTGTGGACTGGGGCCTGGGTGACGTCATGTGAGTACTGTGTAGGTGGACTGGGGCCTGGGTGACGTCTTGTGCGTACTTTGTGTGTGGACTGGGGCCTGGGTGACGTCTTGTGAGTACTGTGTAGGTGGACTGGGGCCTGGGTTACGTTGTCTTGTGAGTACTGTGAAGGTAGACTGGGGCGTGACGCGGGGGATGACGTCATTGCGTAACAGTGACGTGACTGCTTGCGATGACACCAGCTTGTCAAAACAAGCCAGGCACCTTCAGATTCATACAAAGCTGCGTCAAGTCTAACATTCTCGGTACTTAATTTCCAGGATTATCTTAGAGTTCAGTACTTCTGCCTGCTGTGTCACTCAGGGAATAGCAACCGTCGTCAATTCATCCGTGTCAATGCTTTCCAAATCTTCTCCTCTTCCTGGCATCTTTTGGGGACTTGATTTGCATTTGATCCCCCACGTCACATACGATGGGCTGTCCAGGACGTGGCCGCCCCATTACCTAGACCTCATTGTAACCACAGCTCTACCACTAACCACGACATGGACCACGTGTCCGGGCTTATCACAAGACCACGTGTTATGTACCAGACGCATAGCATCTATTCATCGCTGAGTTTAACCCAGTATTAGGGTGAATGTTCCTCTTTTTGGCCATGTTTATAATGGTTTTGCAAAGATAGTTGTTAGGACGGAGACCTGCTTGTGTCCACCCGCAGGTCGAGTTGTATTTTTGTCCTGGAAACACGAGTGCATTGAGGAGATGTTGATTACGCAAGAATTTGGGGATGCATCATGTGTCGGTGACATGGCCCATAAGTCGGATGATGTATACAGATGCACGTAGGCCTAGGTGCTTGCCACCTGAGGAGGTCCAGATGCCTGTCACCACTAAATGTGAAGGCATCATTCTGTAGGAGAGGTCGTCATGGCGTGCAAGCTGACTATCCCCGCGATCTGCCCTCACACTCGTACAGGAGTACGAGAGCAGACGTACACGTGACCTACGCTGCTACTTCTCAAGAGTGGCAAGCTTTATTGGTTTTTTACGCCTTTCCGTGTTGTTATTTCTGTCAGGTGGGGTCATATCCCCACCCCCCCCCCCCCCCCAGCCATCCTCCCTCCCACGTGACATGTCGCTGATTGAGGGCAGCTAGGGGATGTGTCGGGTGCGAAAAAGCCGGCATGGTTGACAGATATGTGACCTTTTTTTTTTTACTACAGCAACAATATTTATCAGAATAAGTTCTAATTGGTCTGGATGCCACAAATTTCTTTCCTTTTCTTTGTATCCTTCGTCAACTGATTATTTGGATGGGTTCTGGCAAAGGCAGCTCGTCTGTGACGTCCTTATCCGCTGCACTGTTCTCGATCCTAGAGGTCACTGCTGTTGTGACGACATGCTGCTACTAAACATTACGAGCGCCGCCTTTTTATTGACCAGACAATCTGTAAGTTGCATAATATATTTATCAGTTTAAAGATGTATGGAAGTTTATGCAGACGGCAATAACATGTCTGGTTTTATATTATTTACTGACTTTTACTTGGTTTTTCTTAGTAAACGTCAGAGGGAGTCAATTAAACCAACATCGCCCTCGCCATATTTTGTTTGTAAGCTAGCAAGTTGCATAATATATGGTCGGTTTTGTGTTGTACTAAATCCGCGAAACCAGGTCAGTTAGACGCGCGTAATAAGCGCATGTTCTCAAGATGTATGATGGCCACCTGGAAAGTTTATAAGGCGCAGTAAACAAGTAGTTCTCAGTGAATATAATCTGATAATTGCACCGTAGTGTTATTCCGCGGTTTATTGCATTATTTAGGGTCAACAAAAAGAGACAAAGAAGTGTCGGTGCCTGCGCGATGACGAGTGGGGTTGTCTTGCTAATGTTCTCTGCATCCAGACTTGTGAGTTCAAATATCCCATCATCAACTTGGCCTCCTCACTCGAGTGCCGCTACTTTACTTACAGACTAAACAATGCTCTGCGACGTATGCGTCGCATCATTACAATCCTCCACGCTTGTTAAGGGGGTTAGGCTCAATGTTAGGTTAGCGATGAGACTACATGCTGGTTTGGGGATGAGACTCTCCGCTGGTTTAGGGATGAGACTCCTCGCTGGTTTAGGGGTACGACTCCACGCTGGTTTAGGGATGAGACTCCTCGCTGGTTTAGGGATGACTCCTCGGCCAAGGGATGTCCTCGCTGGTTTAGGGGTACGACTCCTCGCTGGTTTAGGGATGAGACTCCTCGCTGGTTTAGGGATGAGGCTTCTCGCTGGTTTAGGGATGAGACTCCTCGCTGGTTTAGGGGTACGACTCCTTGTTTAGGGATGAGACTCCTCGCTGGTTTAGGGGTACGACTCCACGCTGGTTTAGGGATGAGACTCCTCGCTGTTTTAGAGGTAATGAGCGCATGTCCATCGCTGTTTAGCGATGGTTTAGGGAATGATGGCCACCTGTGCCTTGCAAAGACTCCTCGTTTAGGGATGAGACTCCTCGTTGGTTTAGGGATAATACTCCATGCTGGTTTAGGGATAAGACTCCACGTTGACATAGGGATAAGACTCCACGCTGGTTAAGGGATAAGACTCCACGCTGGTTTAAGGATAAGACTCCACGCTGGTTTAAGGATAAGACTCCATGCTGGTTTAGGGATAAGACTCCACGTTGACATAGGGATAAGACTCCACGTTGACATAGGGATAAGACTCCACGCTGGTTAAGGGATAAGACTCCACGTTGACATAGGGATAAGACTCCACGCTGGTTAAGGGATAAGACTCCACGCTGGTTTAAGGATAAGACTCCACGATGGTTAAGGGATAAGACTCCACGCTGGTTTAAGGATAAGACTCCACGCTGCTTTAGGGATAAGACTCTATGCTCGGTAAGGAATGAGACTCCATACACGTTTAGGGACGAGATACCGCGAACTATGCTTATTAACCCCGGTGATGGACAAAGATTGGACCCACCCGGCGACATTCGCCGATGGACCCCACCTGGTGTTATACGCCGATGGACCCCACCTGGTGTTATACGCAGATGGACCCCACCTGGTGTTATACGCCTATGGACCCCACCTGGTGTTATACGCCGATGGACCCCACCTGGTGTTATACGCAGATGGACCCCACCTGGTGATATAAGCAGATAAACCCTACCTGGTAATATACGGAGATTGACCCCTCCTGGTGATACACAGGTTGACCCATGTCCGCCCCAGCTTCACGGTTTACCTGACCAGCCGTGTAATGGGGTAATGGATGCTGGGCACGGATGGCTGGCTTATAATTTCGGTCCCAGGGAGGAAATGTTGTTTGACCCGTGAAAAGGGGCCGCCCGCCCTCCAGAGCTTGCGTTCGTCTATTCTACGGACTACACCCGAGTGGTCATCCCTTACCATCAATTCACGGTGGTTGACCTTAAGGTCAAGAGTTCATTCCCCTGTAGCCGGGGTCACCGTTATACTACCCACGGGTCAGCAGTCGCCGGTTTCTCTTTTTGGTGGATTTCAACAGTTTTGTGGGCGGAATCGGATTCGGGATAAAATTCAATTTAAGGGTCACAATACAGTAGAGAATTGTGCGGGTAAAGTGAACGACATTGGCTCGCTGTGCCTCGCTGGTTGGTGAGAGGTTCCCCTCCTACACAGGTTTTATTACCCATTCTCTAGACGGACACATAATGCGGCAGTCACGTTTGCTGTATAAATAAACCAGTCTAGTTGAGAAGTCATTTGATGCTTTGAAGTGCACTATCAATCCACCCTACCTGTGGCCGCGGGAATTCCTCTCGTCGGCTTTAAATCTCAGATTTAACCTGACTGTGGTTTCAATTTGTCGACGGCATTGAGTGTTGTCGTCGGCAGCTCTTGCGCTGCGTGTTTACGGCGAGTTGCGGCCAATGCGTCTGGGCCATGATGAGAGCTCGGTTCGCCGAGCCCGGTTCGCCCGAGCACCTGTACATACCTGGCGAGTTATGCCGAGCTGATTCAGATATGCAGCGTCAAACGATAATGACCATCAATATTTTTATTGGCGTCCCTCTCATTTGTTAATCATTAAAAGTCGTGATAGTGACGGCGTTCTCATACACATAACTAGTGGATATTTAACCGATCTAGTCGTGCTTTGATGCTGGAGGGTCTGTAAAAGCGACTTCTGGTGAACACCGTCCCCAACAATACTGGACAAGCTCATTAAGTAAAATGATCTTTTTTAAATGTTAAGAGACCCCAAAACAAATCATCTGTGAATTGTGGTTCGTTGACATCACCATGGTGATGACTCTTGCCTCCGTAACATCGGTCATGTTTTCATGACGCGTTGTAATGAAAGGGGCGGGGGACGCTGATACGAGTAGCCGGAGTAAACATATACACGCACCGTATGACTCGTCAACGACAAGACCAAGTTCTGCTTTTCATATATCACCCAGTAATATGTTTTGAATGGTGCGTGGGATTACAGAGGGTAGATAGTGGTTTTAAAATGACAATTTTTACTAGGATTCAGGTCGACTTGGCCATGATAACAACGAAAGTGAGGCTCAAGATAAACGCTTCCATTGTTGCTTGAGTGATTGAGACTTCGACGAATCGTAAAGTTTAACATCATACTCTACCATCAGACAGCCACTCGTCTGTACGGACTTGACAGCGGTGCTTTTGGTGAAAACTTACTGCTGAATTGTTGTATTGGGCCCCACTAGGCACTGTAATTATGATAGCGTGTGGCACGAAGCTGGCGACATTTTTGGGCAAGCCAGGTGCGGGAAATGACACATTTAGTGAATGATGAATTCAACTTTACGGCGACATGCTGGATATTGAGACACAATGACAGATCAGATAAGAGGATCACATGGCATTCATGACAGTCACGCTACTGTAAGTTACCCCGTCCTATGAAATGGCTCACAATGAAATGTGCAACATTATGTAATACCGCTCATCGCCCCGCCCTCTAAGAGCCGGCCACGCCCACTGATGGATCAGGAACATTGAGATACCCTGGACGCATATTTAACATATTCATGAGTGCCCCCGTAGAGTGACCTGCGTATTAATGGCTCATTGAATTATTTGTTTGATATGCAGGAGCTGTGGAAGAACTCTATATTCATTAACCCATCACGTACATAGTCTCATGTCGTATATGCAACCTGTACATCATAAAGAACTCTGGGTGCGTCAAATGTGTAGCCAGTGATGCATATTGTACACGTCCAATTTACCAACAGCCATGGGAGCATAAAGTACAGAAATACAGAAAGTCATAGAAGCATTTAGTAAAAAATTACAAACGGAGATTTATGAACCCTGGAACTGATATTTATTATCACTCTGTTCGCATTTATTAACCATGAACACTGGTTTCACTCTGTTCATCTCTGTCGCCTTGGTTTATCTATGAAACCAGAAAACTTGTACATTTGCCTGAGCCTCGAGAACCTGTTGTACATTATACACAGATCATGAAACCCAAGTAGACATTGATGGTCATAAGAAGCCTAGTCACTTCACAGACTCCCCCCACCCCACCCCTCCCACATCAGGCAGACCACCCGCGCCTCATTCATTAGCACCCATCACATCTACACCCTTTTCCTCGAAACCAGCGCTCTCCGCCCCCGCATACCTCTTCCCCCATCTCATTTCCCCTTACACTCCTGGTGTTGCCCTTCCCCCATCTCATTTCCCCTTACACTCCTGGTGTTGCCCTTCCCCCATCTCATTTCCCCTTACACTCCTGGTGTTGCCCTTGGTTTGGTTTCACAGTGGTGACGGTGCTCTTGCGAATAAGAGATCTCAGAACCCGTTGATGTTGTTTTTAAGTTACATTGTCGATGTGTAAGTTCGTGCCAGTCAATGTTTATCTTTGTTAGAGGCGGTGTGAAGGTAGTGTACCTCTGTTCATTATTGTCATACCCGGAACTAGAATCATTCTGATACTGTCTGCACGTGGAGAGCGAATTCTTCCTAGAGTTACATCTCGACGAATCTTTTGACGCCTGCCAACCCAATCATGGAGTTGAGGGCAGTGCCCCGGTTCTAGTGAGATGTCATCCGATGGAGGTTGATATAATTAGAGGCTAGGGCGTTCATAAACAATTATGGTGACGTTTTGGCTGTCGGTCTATGGAAGCGGCGATTTATCGTGACAGTTGGTATTCTGACCTGTTTATGAAACTACAACTCATCTGACCTCGATCTTGTAAAACGGCTGATGTAGTTGAAGTCGTAAATCGGTCGTGTCTGTTTTGCGACGTTGACAGTACAATGGCGGTGAGACATCAATGAAAAACATGATAATGTATAGAGTGTAAACCGTCCTCAGCTCTGCCATATATTGTGTGATGGCAGTAAATCGAGTCTACCTGGCTGGATGTGTTCTAGCTATCACGGGAGTTTTTTTCTCGTGTCCTGAAAATCAGCGTTCTTAGCACACTTGCACATATTTCAAATGACTGAAATGCCTATCGGGAATGCGAGGAATTATCCCAGGTGTTGTGTGGGTGTCAACAGATGCGCGAGGCGGTCGATCATTGACTGCACGTGTTTCAGGCTCCTCGTGTGTTCCCCACGTTTGCTGGGGATTCCCCGGAAATTCAGCCAACTGTTGAATTGAAAGGGTTTCTGATATGTTTGGCATGTATTTCCATGAGGGGAGATGGACGAGGTGGATTTGTAGGTGGGTTGGGGGGGGGGGGGGGGGGGTGGTGGTTAAGGGTGGATGAGCATCGTGTGCGGTGTTGCGGACGACATCTGTGACCCCAGGGGGCTATCACTTCTCCTCTGACATAGCCTGGTGAGGACATATTGGTCCGATATATTACCTGTTAGGTAACTGTATGACCCGCCGCAGTCGTTAAGTCGTATGGATTCTATGGATAAGAAGGATCGCTATACTCCACGCCATTGATTACCCAACCCCTCTCAACCAGATCGACCACGCTACGGCTAGTGGTACCCCAGTGGGGGTTCTCATTATGTGGAGGTTAGTGGGGTTGTGCCTCCAATTTGTGTCGGTTTTTTGGCGTTTTGGTATACAAATGGGTCGTTATTTCTCGAAGACAGGTATAGCAATGGGTCGGTTTTGTTGGCAATGACCTGGTATACCAATAGGTACGTATTTTTGACAGCGAGTATAGCAAGGGATATTTGTTTTGTGATGGGTATCCAATATGATGCTCAATATTGGGTGTTTGCTCGAGTCCCCTGGGTCAATGATGGCCAGCCCTATTTGGTTGCGTTGTTTCAAAGACAAGGCCTGAGTCACACATCTGTTTATTTAATGGCCGCTATTTAATTACCTGCCTTGCCTTTACGAACCAGAGCATCGTTGGGACCGACCACGGTATCAGCAGAGTTTGTTTTTTTTTTGCAGTTGCGAAGCTTAATATAGTTTGGTATATGGGTGGGTCCCTTAATTGCAGCTCCTCGAGGTGGTCTAGACTGTTGCTTATCAAATCTAGCTACGGAAGCTTCTTTGTAGCATGTATCATGACAAGTCGTCGCACGATACACGGTCCATCATGTACTTTACAAGTTGTGCTGTCGAAGTATTCACCCCCAATACTCAGCAGTGCGTTGGCGGGCTTGGCGGGAAGAAGACATCCGGAATGGGACGTCTCATTAACATATTCAAATCACGCATATTAACATATTTATATGAGCATCGACGGCGCGCTTCGTAACGGGTTTAGGGATATACATGGATGGTTAATAAATTGTTTAAAAATGCATATGTTGTTCATTGGTCAGAGCTCATTCGAACCACCCTTCAAACTACTTTCCTTTTTGGAATCGAACATCCCCTTACAAAGATATCTTAAGGTTCATAAATCGCGACAACTTATATGGCTTCGATTAAAAGCGCATTAAATATCACCACGAAAACGGTGTCAAATGAAAAAGCTATTCTTCTTTTATAATCTCAAGAACAAAATGTATCATTGCACCATTTGTTGTCATTTACATGAGACTACCAAATGGACTAAAAACGGCCCTGTCCAGACTAGATCGGCGCCGCGTTTGACCAAATTTAATTATTATTAACATGGTCTCGGGTCACTTTAACACATTGTACAGGCATTTTGGCTGTAGCTGATGAGACAACAGCATGTAAATAACGAATGGAACCCATGATGAGACAAGGAAAGTCTCCTGTATTCACATCATTACCTTAGAAGCGAGCCTCGATGAGAGATGACACTTAAAACAAGCCGATGATGATATCCACCCCAAATGTCATGAATATTTTGTGCGTCAATAAATGGTGAGCATTTAAGACTCCTGGTTGGCTGATTTAGTTTTGCGCAACTTATTCCTGTGCTTTGATTGCCTGATTTAATTGCGCGCAACTAATTCCTGTTCTAGGATTGGTCGAATTAAGTTGCGCGCAATGAAAAGGTGCTCTCTGATTGGCTGATTTAATTGCGCGCAACTACACATTTCATTGCGCGCAACAGTGGAACGTTATGTCCATCACGGCCAACCATACCTAACGCCCTGAACGCTGTACTCGCGACTGTTGCAGCAGCAGCAGCAGACATGACACCTCCACTACTCCGTCAGACAAGCGTGGTCTGGTTGGCGGTGGTGGTAGACTTCACCTGTAGTAAGATGGACGTGGGTCGTAGCGCGCTATCGCCGACTGACACAGCGTGGTACGTCAATTGACCCGACCGCGGCCAGCATCCCACCAACCCCTTCCACCTCTACCACTCCCATTCCAAGACAAACAGATAGCTAGGAGACAGTATGGCTACCAATTAGCCCGCTAAGTGTATACGCGCTTCCCGTTACCGGCTTAGCCAGACGCGTGCTGCTCTCTTTCTACCACCCACATCCGCTCCCACAAAGCACCAGGCCTCTTTACACCTGTCTTTTTGTGGATAAATCCTGTCTGTTCATTTGTACTTTTCGACCTTTCTCATTGAGAGTCTTTGATGTGTGCTGCATCGTGGCATGGTGGAGAGACGTGGCGTTTACACGGCGTTAGACGCCTGGTACACCTGCATCGATTCCGTTCACACCACATCCGCTTGTAATGATGATGTTATCGATGTCCGCTGTCACGGAAGCCGTTACACATCCGGAGACGTTGCGTTTACACGGCGCCATAAGATGTGTGAACGGGATCTTGTAATGCCATAAGATGAGATCGCTGCTCGTGAGCCTAGCGGACGTTACAACCCGGTGTAATCCAGGTGTATTTGAGCAGCTGTCCGTCCGCTGACCGTCTTGTTAGCTAGTTTAGGATACCGCCCTTGGCAGCTGTGTGTATTAGAGATACAGGGGGGGGGGCGTGTATTGCTATCGACTAACATTACTACTGCGTGCTCTCAGCGCTTGTACACACCCAGGACACAAACAACATGCTACATCCGTAGAGCCCAGTATCAACGGCTTCGTCAATCAGGATCAAATATATAAAATTTGCTAAAATGTAAAATTGGCCTAGGATTCTTTTGTAAACTGAGAGATGGGTGACACAATGCCACCGCGGCACATATGTAGTTAGATTTTATTATTGTCATTTTGTCGTATGAAGTTCAGATGGTATTATGTTAATGCTTCATGAAATAAATTCAATCCGACAGAGAATGTTGCATTGATTCGTAAACTAGCACAATTTAAACCCAGCGTTCTGCATTGTAACTAGGTCAATTTGATGTTCTCGCGTGTACGTGTCAATGATTACGTACATCATGGCAACTGATAGATACTTCCACTCCTAATTGGATGACTCGGGCCGCTCCTCAGTCTTGCATTGCTTCTACGAGCAATAATATGTTTGTACTCGATCCCAGCTGTTACGTTCCTGAAGCATTTCCTCGCTTGTTTTAGCAATCAAACAATTACTTTATAATTCGGTGCACCCAGTTCAAAGCAGATTCTTTATTGGCTAGGGGACTAAGTTATGCCTTATGACGCTAAAGTCTCAACCAGAGTAGTTTTATGTACCCCTTTCCGTGTTGACTTATGCTAATTCTCATCATGGTTGACAGGCCAGTGTACGGTTGGTGCCAGGTCAAACTGTGGGATGGCTGAAAGGGCAAGATATGATGGCTGACAGGCCAAGATATGATGGCTGACAGGCCAAGATATGGTGGCTGATATGCCAAGATATGATGACATACCAAGATATGATGGCTGACAGGCCAAGATATGATGGCTGACAGGCCAAGATATGATGGCTGACATGCCAAGATATGATGACATACCAAGATATGATGACATACCAAGATATAATGGCTGACAGACCAAGATATGATGGCTGACAGGCCAAGATACGATGGCTGACGGGCCAAGATATGATGGCTGACATGCCAAGATATAATGGCTGACAGGCCAAGATATAATGGCTGACATACCAAGATATGATGGCTGACAGGCCAAAATACGATGGCTGACATGCCAAGATACGATGGCTGACGGGCCAAGATATGATGGCTGACAGGTCAAGATATAATGGCTGACATACCAAGATATGATGGATGACAGGCCAAGATACGATGGCTGACAGGCCAAGATACGATGGCTGGCAGGCCAAGATATGATAGCTGACAGGCCAAGATACGATGGCTGACAGGCCAAGATGCGATGGCTGACAGGCCAAGATACGATGGCTGACAGTCAGGATATGGTGATTGTTCAGAGAGCTTAGGTACATTCTAATCGTTGCGCGTGTCCAAGTTTTATATTGCAGTATGATTTTACGTTCCCTCTCGGGATATTTTCACAGGGGGTCCCGTTGGACCAATAAGTACAAGTTAAGGGGAAACCAAGCTTTCATGATCTATTGGCCTTTGCAAAATGCTTCCCACGAGGATGACGACCACGCTGATGCCTTGTGTGGGCGTATGGGTTTACGAACTATCACATCCTTAACGAGCGTAACTTATGCACACGTGGAAGTGGTGGTGGGGATAGGGGGTGGCTTGTTTGGCTTGATACACCGGGAAGATTTGTTCACATGCTAGTTTCACCGAAGTTAATGATGTGTCCGTGTGTCCGTGCGTCCGTGCGTATATGTGTGTGTGTGTGCGCGTGCGTGCGTGCGTGTTTTTGAGTTTTGGGTTCTCATGTAAGCTATGAATTCAGAGTGTGAGTGGCGTGTAAGAGTTGTATACGAGTTTGATGGTGATGTGATTATTGATATTGAAGAGTTGATATATGATATGATCGTCCGTTAATGGATCGAAGATGTAGTTTCCTACGTGGCTGTTGAGTACTTTGAACGTTTCGGCGGTGATTAATTTCTCACCTATTTAGGGGGGAGTATGAAAGTTCCATCGCTCTTATAAGACATATCCGTAGGTCTGAATGTATAGGGTGGGTAGATTTACCCTGTTGCTCTTCTGAATGTATAGGAGTGGGTAGATTTGCCATGATGCTCGTCTGAATATATAGGGTGGGTAGATTTACCCTGGTGCTCTTCTGAATGTATAGGGTGGGTAGATTTGCCATGTGCCATGAAGCTCGTCTGAATGTATAGGGTGGGTAGATTTACCCTGGTGCTCTTCTGAATGTATAGGGTGGGTAGATTTACCCTGGTGCTCTTCTGAATGTATAGGGTGGGTAGATTTGCCATGATGCTCGTCTGAATGTATAGGGTGGGTAGATTTGCCATGATGCTCGTCTGAATGTATAGGCTCGGTAAGCTATGATTGCGAATGCTTTACTGTGTGTGAACAGGTCTTATTTCCTACACGGAGTACCTCTTTCTTCTCTGCGTCCTTACAAGTAAGCTGCTTCCATCATACCCATGTCTACTCGCTAATACGTCACATTGTTTTCGTTTCTCAGAAGATCTTATTGGATTTGTTCTGTGTGCGTGCATGTGTGTGTGTCTGTGTCAGAATCGAGATCGGGTTTCCGTATAGCCTTTAACATGTTCGACACGGACGGTAACGAAAAGGTGGACCGCCAGGAATTCCTCGTGGTCAGTATTAAGCCTCATGTTTGACACCCATGATAACATTATGACGAGCGAATGAACGTAGGGGTAAATACTCAGTCATTAGTGAGTTGTGTGAACGTATCATTATCCTGCCGGCTTCTCAGATGTTATACTTGTCGCCCAATGTTATTCATGTCAACTTCTTGTGAGTACCTCAATGTCCTCCACGCCTTGCTCACGTTGACCGGGCTCTATGGTCAATGTTAGTCCGACGCCCCGAATGGACGCATGCAATGAAACTCTTGGCTTCTTGCCTAGTTACTTCCTTTGATATTTTCTTTACAAATCCCTTGCCAAATGACTTTTCGTGTTTATCGTCAGATCCTGTCTGAATTGGGCGAGTCAACTGGGTTTAGAGACCACGGTGTCAACTGGGTTTAGAGGACACGGTCGTTGAATCATGGTGTTTCTGACACGCGCGTGGGTGTGTGATCTATTTGCGGTGTGTGGGTGCGGTGTGTGATACCCCGGGCGGGGGTTGGGTAGGGGGGCTGCGGTGGATGCGCTAATGATTGAGATGTTCCCCAGAAGATGGGCAGTTCTCTATCACCCATTCACTTACCCTGCGTCCTCTCTGATGGAGCCATGTGCATGGCGAGCGCATGCGACAAAACCCGGCAGTCATAAACCTCATGAAATGTTATGCAACCAACAGCACTGCGTATCATTGGTCGGTTACCTGACGGGGGGGTGCGGGTAGACTTTTAAGTGTTTTGAGTGGGTGGAAGCTACACGTTGTATGGTGTTTGAGTGCAATTCGACTTGACCGAGATAAAGCCTTGGTTTTGTGGGTTTCATATTTGTAAATGACCCCCAGCAGCGGCGAGGTAAATAGTGATCGGCGTGGAAATCCGCTATATATGGGTGCAAGTATGTGACAATGTTGGCCCGAACCCTCGTCTGTTTTATCTCGACCGATCTTCACAGTTGTACCCGACATTCAATGTCACCTTCTGGAGGCACCGGACCAGCACCCCCCGCCCTGTCAAACAGATTGTCGAGAATATCGATATTCTTCACGAGAACTCCTCGTTGAACTCTGTCGATGAATGAATTCATTGAGGAAAACGTGACTGTGGTTCTTATTTAGTGGGTGAGGTAAGTATGTACTGTTAGTATAGTGCACTCCGTGAGTGACGTACGCAAAGCCGCTGACATAAGTATTGACCAGGTTCAGATCTACTTATTATGTCACTCCGTGTAGAGCGGTTCATTTTCAGGTGCGTCCTCAAGGCTGACCACCCCGCTTGGCTGGGTCACCTGTCACTGACTCTGTCACCAGGGTCACAGGTGATGCGTGAACGGAACATCAGCTGATCGCGCCGGTCGCTCTCCTCAGTCCGTGTATGGTTGTCACTTGGTGTAACAGCGCCCCCTGTCGATGTAACCAGTCCCTTGTTGAGCGCCTGATTATTGATACGTGTAGCTTTTTTCTCGGGCTCTGATTGGCTAAGAGTAGGGTGCCATGCGATAAGTTATCGATAAGCACGTTTGAAGGCTGATGGTGTAGGCGGCGTGTTATCACGACAAGACTGCCAGCCAAGACTGGACATGAGGCTGCCAAGATGACTTAGGGTATGAGACAGGTCTTGAATGTGTGTGAATGACGACGAAGCCCATGGGCTACGTCTCTCTCTCTCTCTCTCGCTCACACGCCCACTTACATTTTCAGCTAACCTTCCCCTGCCCACGGCATACTGTTTATCTGCCCTCGGTGGGACCTGTTTTTTTTTCAACCCATTTTGACTCTATATTTGTCATAATAACTTCAGTTTACATTTCTTTATTTAACTTCATCTTTGATTGTTGCACTCAACTGACCTTTATTGTCCACACTAATTGGATTGCTGTTTTTTGCTGGCATTGAGTTGATAATTCCATGTGTATTGCATTCCTTCAAGTGAGTGGCACGTATATTTCAGTTGGAGTCTGTTTTGCTGGGACATGTCAGTCCATCCATGACTGCTTCCGTGAGTTCACTGTTACGTCACTGGTTCCTACGCACTAATCCGCTCGCTGCATACGTCTCTTGTTCCTGTGCACTTATCTGCTCCATTCTTGCCACTTTGTCCTTCTTCTAAGCGAGCTTCTCAATCGCCACTAACCACTTCTAACAATACTATTCTATTCCTTGTCATTTTTCCGAGCATAGGCCTCCCAAAAAGAGAGCCTATATATGTATATGTATATATATATATACAAATATATATATATATATATATACAATAGAGAGAGATAGATAGATAGAGATAGAGAGATATATATAGATAGAGAGATATATATATAGAGAGAGAGAGAGATATCAGAGATAGAGATATATAGAGATATAGAGATATATAGAGAGAGAGAGAGAGAGAGAGATAGATCTAGAGAGAGAGATCTCAGAGAGAGATAGAGAGAGAGAGAGATCTCTAGAGAGAGAGAGAGAGATAGAGAGAGAGAGAGAGAGAGATAGAGAGATCTCTCTCTAGAGAGAGAGAGAGAGAGAGAGATAGAGAGAGATATATCTCTCTCTCTCTCTCTCAGAGAGAGATCTATACTCTATCCCTCTCTATATCTATCTCTCTCTCTCTCTATATATATATATATATATATAAGATCTATATATATATATATATATATATATATATCTCTCTATCTCTATCTCTATATCTATATATATATCTATATATATATATATATATATATATATATAAACCGAACACTGCCGAACGTGCTAGTTGAATGGAGTTACTCGGTTGCCTGTGGTTTCTAGAACTACCCCTGCATTCTCTGCCTCACCTGCCATCACTGTGTAGGTGAGGATTTGATGCATTCTCCGTCGCGTGTCGACTTGCATGGCGACACGCGTGGTTACAGCATGTGGCTTGTCTATTAACATGCTTCTGTTGCTTAGTGGTGCATATCGTTTGTGGTCAGCATGAAATGAACCTCATCCCCATATACCTCTACCCTACCTACCACCACTCGCTCGTCTTAGAAGCAGGCTATTAGCCGCGTCTAAGTGCTATTGTGCGGTACATAAGGCCTGCTGGCTGGTAAATCAGAGGATTTTCTCGTAATCGGGATCGGCACACGCCTAATTAGCCGAGGCGCCAGGCTGACCGCTGGCGCTACCAAATGCAGTTACGCACCACTCAGACAGTGGTCTGGCCGTTAGATAGATCGGTATGTGGATTAAACGAAACTTGGGACTGGTGGGCCGTCCACTGAGGGCAGTGCCCGGTCGTTTCAGAGTGGTTTTGGCTCGGCATCCGTGTTTAGTAGAGGTGTGATAGGAAGTTGTGAGTCCATGTGGGGCGGCAATGACCCTTACAACTGCGGCCAGTGTCCACACTCCAACAGTCTGAAGGCTGGTAAATCTAACCTCTGACGTCACTCCTCAACTGCTAAACCAAGCGTTGCGATGGCGACCATGTAGAAATAAATTTTCACAGTACACACATTTTAGTTATCGCAGCGCATGCGCATATCTCGTGTTCGTTGCGCATGCGCTCTTCTTGCGTAATGCGGCGGCTGTATGAAGTTTCAATGTTATTTTTGTTTAATTCGAAGTTGATTTAACGCTTATGTAAGTTTGGGCTTGTTTTGTCATGCGCTTCGTCGTTAGCTTATAATTATGTTTGGTCTATGTGCACGAGAGCGGAGCAAGTCCCGCGAGAACCTACGTGAACCTGATAGCACAGTGTTGCGTCTAACTTCATTACGGGTCACCCACGCACGATACTTTCGTCCCTTATCATTATAAGCCTAGAAACACGCCATCTTTTTCTTGCACTCTGTACCTGTTCCTTTTGAATGACATTAGACAATTTTATATACTATGCGTACGTTTTTAATTCCCAGACCTCCAACGTGGGGTCAACAAACAAAAGGCCACATGATGTCATGCCCAAATCAGTATCTGTAAGGGAAGATTTTAAATTATTTGTCATCCCTTTTATGTGTTTGTTGTGTATATTTTGAGGGCGGTGTATTATTGTGAGGCTCCAAGGCAGAATGGTGTCTGTGAATACCTATTTCATTCATGCTGAATAGGATCGATGTGTATTAAGCATGCTCGTTACTTGGCCACTTGGCCCGTATCATTCCGTCACGTGTAATGAACCAATGGGTTGGATGACTGTGGCCTATCTAGTTTTCTATCAAGTGGGTTTTTTTGGGAAGCTTTGCGAAATGCATGGCATTGATGCGTTGTGAGTTTTTCTTCAGTTTTCGCTAAACATACTGCGGAAAATCGGTGGTGATTTTCGGATCGATACCCGGCCGCTTTCACTTAGTGTTAAGGCATCTAATGCTTGCTCTCTTCGTGTTAATTAGGGCATTTGTGTGCAGTGAATATCACTTGTATTTACAGTCTGTTTTACGTTATGTTCGAACTCTTGTTTTAATGACACGTGTTCTGTTTTTGTGTTCGCCTTCATCGTTTTCCGTTTGACCCTCACTTCTTATTTTGACCTCTGGGTGGCCTCTAAATGACCTGCAGTTGGTTGATGCCATCGATGTATTGAACCCCTCGGTAAGGAAAGAAACGGAAGCTATGCCCCCGCCCGCCCAAAGCAACATATGGAGTCTGTTGAAGAATCCTATCTCCACTACAGTAGGTGTAAACTATGCATGCGCTCTGCCGCCGCTTTAAGTTCCCATTCCAATCACCAGCCCATAAAACCCCACTCCACATCTACCACTTACCCTAGCCCCCCACCCCACCCCCACCCACAACCAATGTCTTGTAACTCTAACTTGGTGTGCATGCGATGATTTGTTCACTGCTAGTTGGTAGCAACTACGTACATTAACACTACCATCAAACCAACCCCCTCAGTAACATCACCCTCTACCCCCTCCCCACCCGCCTCATGCTTTTGCACTTGTAGTTGCTTTGGGTTGACTCACCTTATTTGTGATCTGTTAACCTTACATTGTATTGTCTTATTGAGCACCACGTGGTCTGGGGCTTGTCATAGTCAGTGTTGCTGTTTTGAGTACAAATCCGTCCAGCAGATGGCGTTGCTGTTGGGTCCGTACGTGTGTGTGTGTTTTGTGCGTGCGTGTGAGTGAGTGAGTGAGGGAGGGAGTTGGTGGTTGGGACTTAATATATCTTAACCTCTGCTTTTGTTAATCATATCTCTGTGATCGACAAATGAAATATAACTATTGATGAGATGAGCGCGTTCATAACGTTTCAGATTTGTGAAATGGCATATTGTATATATGATTTAGTCGTGGCGGTGTGATACACACTGTGATCAAATCCTACCGTATCGCTGTCTTTTATATGTGTAGCAACACAAGCTGTGTTTTGGAAACATATCTGGATTGCAGTTTGTAGTTAAAATAGATCATGACGATCCATTATTGTCACGTCGCATGCTAATAATCAAGCGACCTTGACCTCGCTGTATTCAGCGACCGCGCTCTTTCACTTTCATGTTCATTTTTTAATCACAATACATCATGACAGGTCAGGGGTTCGATACCAAGGTGTGAAAATCTGACTGGCTCCCGTGACTCGGATGATCACGTTAAATGGGGTTCCCATCTGCGAAAGGGGATGCACCCGACCCGGTAGCTCAGTAGTACCGTGCTGGACCTTCGTCCAAGCGGCGTGGGTTTCGCAGCCCGGTCTTGTCAAAGGGTTTGTGCCAAGTAAGCGCTGGCATTTCAGGGTAGCTGTTCAAGCATCACAATCATCCTCATCCATCACCGTCGCGATTTCACCTCGTTGTTGAAAGTGACTTTAAACCCCAATATTACCATTACCATTACCGCAACACATTATGATTAGAAGTCATAATGGTTCAGTCTCACTGGTTTTTGTTCCTGGCTACCCGCTTGAAAGAAGGCATTTGATAACTTGCCTTAATTGTTGGTGACATATTCAGGTACAAATGGCAGCAGAGTTAACCCAGTGTCTGTACTATAGCTCAGCGCATCTAACCTCACGCTGATTCACTTACAAGTGTTTGATGCAGGTTATCAAACTGACGCCATTGCTGGTGTTGGTGTCAGTTTGGCTAATTGGTTGCTTTTCAGTTAAGAATGATCGGTCTCAACAGACCGACATATTCGGAAGTCCGAGCATCAGTAAGGGGTGTTTCCGGTTGACATATAACTGACGTAATGACCTGACTGTAATAATCTCGATGGATCACTATAATTGTTGATGCCTATGGTGTGCGTGGGTGGGGTGTTGGGGGTGGTTAAATGGAGCGCGCTATATTTAGACACGCCATATGGACCATAATTATGATCCCCTCAACACTAAGCTCTGACAGATACAACAAACAGACTGGAATGGGCAAGTTGGTGTGAGGATCTCCATCCTGGGGCTTCAACAACATCCCTCGTCAAAGCGGCACTTGTCATACAGCTTGCCATTCCCCAAATCCAGCTGCGGTGTCTCAATTTCTCTCATCGCGGCGTTGATAGGGAAGCAGCATTTGATTGCGGCGCTTGTTGTGTCGTCGGCTGCTGTTTAGTGCCATGTGTCATTGTGACGTCATGCTAATCTGAAATCAAACTTCTGTGTCTGTATCGCGATGAGTGGCACACAATCCCCAATTTTGCAAATCTTAAAGAGACTATTGTAACGAGGTTGCCTAGCAAGCTGCTTGGCAACCGCACCTTGGAAACCAAAAGTTTCAAGTTTCAGACTTTCAGTCGTTACGCGGCGCTGCGGTCTCAGAAAATAGATCCTTGCTTCGGCTGTCGCCATTTGTCGGAAATGACCCTTCCTGTTTGTAGGTCATATTTGTGCGCAATTATGTCTACAACTTTAATGAGTTAAGATATGATGAAATCTACATTTTGTAACCAAAGCGGAAGTATACCCATCGATAGCGAGGTAGTTATAGAGCGCGTAATGATTTTCAGCTAACATTCGTGTAGTTCATGGTTTTAGGGAGGCACCGTTATCGATGGAACTTAATCAAACAGATTTCCGCCGTACAACATGAATATTTCCTGTCGAATAATAATGTTGAAAATTGATCCACATGATTTTCAATCAAGTAAACTTTATGGCACAAATTAAAATATGGCATTCATTATTTATGTCTGCGTTAAACGTTTCATGTATTGACAAAATGATCCCTGAGTGCCCGATATGGGGCTGAACAGCCTCTTTAAATTAAATTTATGCGTCGGTATCGTAATGAGTGCTGCACAATGACCATTTTTGCTAATCAGAATTCAAATTTCTGTCCCATATATTCGTGAGATGTGACATGTACACAATCTGAGATATATACAGGCCCTGTGTTGACACTGAAGTTTGATGAAAACGTTCCTTATGGCGTAGGCTATATACCTCGTCAGGGTGCTGTGTGGTGTGGGTGTTTATAACCGCCTGCTCTCTGCGGAGCTGTAGCACCGCTGTGTGAGGGACATCGTGACGACTGCTGCGGGTTGACGGAGTGGTGACTGCGTGATGTTCAAATTGTCGCCGAATTCCGACCGGGGTTAATCTGAGTAAGCCGAATGCGACTTTTGAGTTAGGTCTGGAGATCGTGGTAAGATTGTTTGCGCTGAGCTTATGCTACGCCTACCTTGCGGAAGAACACCTTACAGGTATAAGCACCCACAGGTGTAAGCACCCACAGGTGTAAGCACTCCAGACAATTATGTGATATCTGCATATTTACTCACACATGTGGTTTGTTTCTGTTTATGTACAATGTGCACACATATACAAAACCACACACAGAAAGACGCACAAACACTCAAAGCTGCACACACAGAAGTACACTAAGACACGCACACGAATACACACACGGCGACGGAGTATACGTCGAGTACAGCACATGCGGCAGCCCTCCAGCCAGCTTGACTCCACACCCTACAAACACATCTCACTAAAAGGCATGTGTGTTGACTCGCTCGCCGCTTACACCCAATCAGCATGTTTAGCTGTTTACCACAGCCAATGAAGCCCCTCTCAGCAGCCAATGAAGCCCCTCTCAGCATCCAATGACCTGGCGCAACACTTATCGTTGATGACTGCATGTTCGTTTTCATACTGACCATGTCATGCTGTTGAACGTGCACTTGTTGACCCCGCGTCACGCTCGATCAACCGTTATTGGTTTCCCAGCGGGTCTATCAATCTTATTGTGTTTTTCAGCTTGAATCCATTATCACATCTCACAAAACTACAAGCGACCATCGGCTCACTTCCATGCTGGAAGTAGGTCATTGTTTCCGCTAAGCTTAGTGTTGAGACGCACGTCTCCTGTCATCTCTCGCCTACCACGGGCTAGTGTGTGCTACGCTTCTGTCGCCTCTTGGGCAGCTCTTCTGGGTGGCATGGTGTTTTTGACCATCATAGTTTATGGCTTTTCACATATGTCTTTATTTCGTCACATACTTCCTACAGAGTGTATGTAACGTTTATAATCAAGCATATTGTTGATTGCAGTGGCTGTAGTTAGGCCTTCACATTCCTACACCACTTCAGTGTGTTTAGCTTCTGTAATCAACCTTATTATATTACTGTATATTACTATTTTCCTTGTTTATACTTTGTATATATTCCATGCCGTAATATCATGCAGTAATTACTACGGCTTATATGTTGTATTTATCAAAAACCCAGTATTCTAATTATTGATTAAGAACGCTTACAGTATCTATCCACGAATTCCTCATTCTGCGTCACAAAGAAATACAATATATCTAATTGACATAAGGACGACCTCCCATATAGCACAGGCTTTAAGAGTGTGGCGTCTGTTTTGCATCCACTAATCTACTCACCCCCCACCCCGCCCACCTAAACTATCAACCCTGCCTTCCCCCCTCCCCCCTCCCCCCACCTAAACCATCAACCCCGTCTTATGACCCTGTCCATTTCCAACCGAGCTGGTCACTGCCCTATCGTCATCGACGTTTTTGGCTTTATTGGCCATGTACGACAATGGGACCTCGCTCGTCACTTACATACACATATCCATGCAATACACCTCATGGAGTGGGCTCTTTGACCAGATTGTCCTCAATTTCTGTCGATTCTGTACCCCCACCCTAGATCAGTTTGTTATCAGTCGTGATTTTATTTCAGATATGGAAAATAAAGGTCAGAACTCCTGCGAGCAGTTTGAAACCCCTCCACGCTCATCCCGTCCCCGCCCCACTACTAACTAAATCACCTCCTCTACAAATGCACCACACTCCTCGTCCCCCAACTCCCCTTTTCTGCATCTCTCCCCCCCCCCCCCCCCCCGCCCCGCCCCGTTCAGCAAACCCCTCCTCCCCCACCGCACATCCCAAGAGCCAATGACTGGCCTATGTGTCTGGGCTGAATACCTCCGCTTATGACCCGTGTGTGCTTCTAGTTAATCACCGCCTCTTTACCCTCCCACGCTTAATCACCTCTTCATCGATGACAACATTTCATCGAACCACATTGAACGTGGAGAGAAACCAGCCAGTGACATTAGAACACAAATCATATCAGCTCACCATTCCGCCATACACCTCGCACACGCCTCGCATCATCTCATTGTTGGCACTCATTCATTGCTCGCTAAAAACGTTTGATGTTAAGTTGAATATGGTTGAGAGCATCTTATGTTGGCACATTAGATGAGATCTGCACGTTTGTCACTCTGACTCCCTCCCATCACTATTCTAACATCGCTGATTGCTGCTCTCTTTGCTGCTGTAGTAAGCTGGAGTCTGTGCAGTGGCTAACATTGTTGTCTAATGATTCTTAAGTGATGAATATGACAGTATGAAAGTATTTTGTTTTGGGTCACTTATTCTACAACTATACTTGTAAATGATGACTGTTTTAAAAACGCAGAAATCAAATGTTAACAGATGGTAATATCGTAATTTAATCGCTTCGATTTAATTATTGGGGTTAAATTATAATAATAGTTTCGCATTTGTTGATTAGCTGTTTGTACTTGTGAGGTTTTTTGCGTGATATTCTACGTGTGCGTTTCCACGTTGGCAGGATGGCTCGATGGGCGCGCCCCTAGCGGATACAACGCTAACGATCCATTTCTTTGGAAATAAAGGCAAAGATGTCCTTCGCTACGAAGACTTCCACAGGTACGTTCTTTCACTTCCTATCCCCCTTCACCCCCCCCCCCTTCCACCCCACTCCACTCACCAGGATTTATTTCCTCTTTCCCTTCACTACCCCCATCCCCTCCCAGGAGTGATTTGGGACGGGGGGTGGGGTGGTGTAGATGGGCAGCTTCCCGAGTCCGTTCACTTAAAAGTCGTTTGTTTCAAGTTCACCGCATTGAAGAATGGTCTGAAGCATCGCCCATTGAGAGCTGAAAAAGGAATTGGTTTTGCAGGCACAAGGAAGAATAGTTATTGATCGCTTTGACGCTTGTGATTTTTTGGCGTTTTCTTTGACTCGTCTAGACGTAACGTCTATGTTTCACCCCGGGTTGCTAGTCTTGATCTTATGTGATGAGGGATGCGATCGCTTCCATTGTCCAACCTTGGCCTCGTCATATTGCTTGTGAGAAGCCGCGCTATCATCAAATCACAGACTTGCCGTTTGAATCCCCAGACGGCGACACTAGTCTCGCTTCCGATGTCAGGCGAATGACCAATGAAAGAAGCATCGGCCTCATCCATCTCGACACCCGTGATAGCCCGACTAAGTCGAGGCTGTGTTTATCGGGTCCAATGATGATCTCGTCGTTACCGCGATCGCCGCCAGACGTAGGGCTGTCTAGAAATTATAGCAATGGTTGTCGCCAAGTAAGTAGAGAGATTGCCCTTTATAGGTCATCTGGGATATCTGCTGGAGAGGTCTGGTCAGGCGGACGAGTTATGCGGGCTGCTTATACGGAGATAAGACGGTCATTGTGGAAGCTGCTCGCCTACTCAAGTGGACTTCATGGGGGTATATTAATTCCTCTCCATCACCTGCTGTGTTGGACTTATTGTACAAGACTGGTATCCATAGGTTGTCATTGGGCAATGTTCGTTTTTGATTGAGCTAATGGCTCTGTTGTAAAGCGATGTTGCCACGTGCCATCTTCCTCCCACTCAATCAGTTATCGTCTCCTAAACATATTCCTTACCTCAGCAACCCTATCTCTACTATCTATCCAATATATATATATATATATATATATATATATAGATATATATATATATATATATATATATAGAGATATATATATATATATATATATATATATATATATATATATATATATATATATATGCATATATATACATGTATCCCCTCAACCCATCATATCACCCCTAAACTTCTTCTTTACTCATCCATTCTCAACCCGGCCAATCCATTCTTTATCCCATCAACCAATTAATTATATACCCCCTCTAGCTATTGTCTTATCTATTCTTTACGCCTCAGCGCTTTCTTTACCCACTAAATTCAATCGCTACAATGTCAGTCCATTCTTTACCCCATCAACCCATAAGCTATTCTGAACTCCTCAGTCCATTCTCAGTCCCCTCGGATTTTTTTCAGTCCCTTCACAAAAAGGTCCATCCCTTTCCCCCCTACACCTATTTTCTACCCCCTTGATTCATTATCTAACTATTTAATACATTGTCAACCCCGTTAACTCTGTTTCATCCCTCATCCCATTCTCTGTTCCTTTAATCCATTTTCTATACCCTCAATCCATTCTCTATTTTTTTTAGTCCATTCTCTATTCTTTTAATCCATTCTCTATTCATTTAATCAATTCTTTATTCCGTTAATCCATTCTTTATCCCCTTTCTGTCGCGCGGGACCTCAACCCGGCCAATTATATACCCCCTCGCTATTTCGTGAGATCAAAGTCTCTTCATTCTAACTATGTCGCGCTATTCTTTACCAGCCCCCTCAGCGTTTGCCTCGCGTTCTTTTCTGTTGACCCCCGCACTTAATCTCAACGTCTTGGGTGTCATGTCGATTTCCTCTATAGCTGTGACACTTCGCAGGTCAGGGAGAAGCGCTGTTTGGGGCCTGGTCGATCTCGTCTGTCTGCCCCCACACTTCTCCGTAACGTCTGGTCCGATGTCACTACGCACTCACAACCACCTCACAACCACCGCCACTAACTGCTGGCGTGAGATCAAAGAGACAGGCTGAGACAGCCGCCTTTTAGGGTGCTGTAACAATGACATCCACAACTGTCGTCGTCTTCTTCTCACCGATAGACCTTCAATGGAAGGGTTGCTGCTGGTGTCTGCTGGCTTTTGTGTCTCACATGCTGCGCATTCGTAATCTCTCAAAGACCTTGTGCAATGAGGTGAGGGTATGCAAGGGTCAGCTTCTCACGACACCCGCGGGGAGGGCTCATCTTCACGGACCGGCCGCCATGTGTCGCTCTATCTGCCTTTATTCCCCTGGCGGCCGTTACAATGGACTCCTTGAAAGCGGCCGTGAGATTTTTACGCGGTGTTATTTCTGGGTGGTCTTGTCGCTTTCTCGGCTATAACCTTGTTGTTTTCTGGCACCAACCATCGCGTTCCGGGTGCTTTGTAAACATGACCTCTCTTGTTAAGCGTGGCTCCCCAAATCTCGCGGTACCTTGCCATGCAGTAGGGATCTGCAGCCTAGACATGGCGAGTGACACATTCGTAACCCAAACATCAAAACTGTTTAAATCTTATTGGTGGTTTCAATGACCCACTCAACAATTACCGAGCTCTCGAATGTTTTTGTTTCGTCCTTGACCCCGTCGGTCCCCGCCATGTCATGTAACACCCAGGACATCATGCATGACCCGCAACTAATCCTTGAGTATTTTCAAATTGGCGACAGTTGTTGAACTGTGGGGATAAGGGTCCGTTTTGGACAATAAAATGGGGGGCGGGGAGGGTTACGGTATTTCGTAGGTTTGCCGGCACGTGGCGTCATCCACTTATTACACGCGCGTCTTCAGGTGAATTTCGAATCCACAACGACTTGGTTATATGGGGAGCGAGTACAATAATTATAAATAATGTTTCCCTCGAGACCACAGTGACTCACAGGCAAAGAGCGGGCACTCCTCAATTGGATCGGGTTCACAGCCATAAAGTGGTTCAATTCTAAATACACAGTTAATCTACCGAACGCCCGATTGGCTTTGGGTTTCAAGCAGCAAATCTGCATTCACCTAGTTGGGAGTGGTGAGAGAGTAAGGTGATGAATAGAATGGAGCTATGTTTGAGGAACTCGTTGAGGTTATTGAGCTGTGATTGTAATGTGCTTTAACCTCAATCAATTTAAAAGCTAATTGTTCACAGTGGCATTAGGACTCGTTGGCTGATTGGCTAGGGTAATTATGATGCAATCTAAGAAGATGTAATATGAGGTTAGTTTGGGAGACTGATCGAGAGGTTGGATTGCGGGTGGGGGCGGGTAGACATCACTGATGTCCCTGTTGATTATGTGGCCGGGTGCATCCCACACCCACCCACTCCCACGCAGGTCAGTGGCAGGCCAGCTACACTCCCCTTCTCCCTCACCCCCTACCCACATCCATCTCACCAAGGACCACCCCATGCATGGCTCGCTTGCCTTTATCCCTAATGACCCCAGCTGAATTTTCGCAATGGGCTTATCAAAGTGTGGAGAGTTTCGTCAGGTGTCACAAACAAAGCCGAGTCCGTCCACTTGGTCCCCTCTCAGCACTTTGGCCTACTCCAATCTCCCAATGGTGCGTATGACCCTCGTCAAATCACCACGCCCACTGCCCTCACCCTGACATGGCGGCCGGGTGCATCCCCCACACACCACCCACTCCCACGCAGGTCAGTGGCAGGCCAGCTACACTCCCCTTCTCCCTCACCCCTAACATCCATCTCACCAGAGGACCACCCCATGCATGGCTCGCTTGCCTTTATCCCTAATGACCCCAGCTGAATTTTCGCAATGGGCTTATCAAAGTGTGGAGAGTTTCGTCAGGTGTCACAAACAAAGCCGAGTCCGTCCACTTGGTCCCCTCTCAGCACTTTGGCCTACTCCAATCTCCCAATGGTGCGTATGACCCTCGTCAAATCACCACGCCCACTGCCTCACCCCACCTGTAACGGCGCGCTCCCATCCACTGATTAAGGTCACGCAAAAATGCGCTCGGGATGCAGCTTCAATGACACGAGGGAATTATAGCATCACCAAGGAGTTTCTGTGTTGGTCGTAGCCTCATGGACCTCTTCGTCACTCTCCAATGTGAACTCATAGCGCAGTACAGTACCTCTGTACCTGATTGCTCCTCACCCCTGTCCACTATCCTCTGGACCTGATTGGTCCTCACCCCTGTTCACTATCCTCTGGACCTGATTGGTCCTCACCTCTGTCCACTATCCTCTGGACCTGATTGCTCCTCACCCCTGTCCACTATCCTCTGGACCTGATTGGTCCTCACCTCTGTCCACTATCCTCTGGACCTGATTGCTCCTCACCCCTGTCCACTACCTATCCTCTGGACCTCTGGACCTGATGGTCCTCACCTCTGTCCTCATTGCCCTCACCCCTGTCCACTATCCTCTGGACCTGATTGCTCCTCACCTCTGTCCACTATCCTCTGGACCTGATTGCTCCTCACCCCTGTCCACTATCCTCAGGACCTTATTGCTCCTCGACTGACAGCCTGGGATAATCTAACGAGTCCCTACTGGTCACTAGATCGGCTCCTTTGTCATCTGTTCGTATTACTTCGTTCATTCCGTCATAATCCTAGACAGAATGTCATAATGTCAGTCATGAAGTCGAGAAGGATTTCTTTATATAACAACTTCAGCTAATATTCTTGGTAAGCTGTGAACAAGAATGATACGCATGTGTCTGGGTGCGCGGCCGGAATGTGCGCCGCTGGTAGTGTCTGTCGCCAGGGAGGTGCTCTGTTATCCCACGCGGCTCGTGTCCTCCCGCATCCTTAAGCCCTACTGCCCTCCCACCACCTTCACATCATAACGGGCTATCAGGCTTAATGGGGCATATATATATATATATATATATATATATATATATATATATATATATATATATATATATATATATATATATATATATATATATATATTATTATCCACCAACCTATAAATGGTTTTGCCTGTGGCAGTGGGTGGTGTAGATGACAAGTGCACCGACCCCATGAGATATAATTGAAATAATTCGCTGGTATTATTTGCTGAGCTATCTGCGCGGTTGTATGAGTAAAAAAGGTCCGCCTTTATTTAATCTAGAGCTTCGTCGAGTTCTCTGCAAATTGTGGCAACCGGATGAACAAACAAAAACAAGCGACTCAGCGCAATCAGCCAAATGCCTGTCATATGACTGCGTGGGTGGAAACTGGGTTTAAGAGTTTATTTTGATCAGCGGTATTCGGACTTTATACCAGATTAAGTCACTCAAAGTGGCTGAACTCGACACCGTTCACCGTGCCTCGTGTTTCCTATTAATAGCTTTAGGTTAGGGAGAACGTGTAATGAATTGCCCGTACTCCTTCCAGTTTGTTATGTGGCCATTAAGTTTGTTGCAACTCAACCTCATCTTCATTTAACTACTACAAAACAAACACTGACATCTGACCAAATAAGCCGCTCTAAACTGGCCGAGTTTTGTTGAAGTGCCGCTCTCCAAACACCTTGATCACAGGAAAGGTCAATTGCTCCCGCCGATCAGCTGCCTGGACTGGCACTAAACAGCTCAACCGATTTGTTTGGTCACCGACCCTGTGCTTGGGTCACAAGAAAACAAATCCACAATTTACTCAAGTAATACGTGATTTTTATTGTGGTTGAACTTGACTTGTTACTTGACATGAATGCGTAAAATACCCGCTTCGCAACCGACCGCCTTTCTCGACCGCAAACCGCAACGCGCATTGAGCTGCCGTGAAGCGCGGGAAAATGGAAGCGGGAAATCAAGCCAGTGCTTGTTGAGCTTACATAAGGCTAATCATGAGCTAATTATATCATGCCCTGATACCATACATAACTACTGACATTTTATTTTTTGTAAACAGTAACTTATGACATCGAACCACGAAAAAAACAGCTCGGTTTTTTCATTGGCTGAAATAAGGGTGATGCTATTATTAACTCCCATCTGTTGGGTCATATTGTAGATTCTGGATCCTCTGTGTTTAGTTATAGGCAATTGTAAGTAAGTTTCGTGAGTTGATGTGCACATCAAAATATCATAACGAAGTGCACGAAACATGTAATTATTGTAACGTTATGATGTATGTTCAATCATTATTGCTTTTATATCATAACGCGCGGATCTTCCTTAGACATGTATTACTCAATGTTGGTATCAGGGTCTGCTACGATACCTTTGTTTATTCTAACTACAGCTTTTGGTAACTGCGTTCACAGGTTCATGGACAACCTTCAGTGTGAAGTTCTGGAGCTTGAATTCGTGGAGTTTTCTCGAGGCATGGCCACCATCACAGAGGAGGAATTCGCGCGTATACTTCTCCGTTACACCATCCTCAGTCAGGATGATATCGAGGAGTATTTGACCAGACTCAGACAGAGAATACCTCAGTCTAAGGTCAGTGTGGAGTCTAGACATGTCCACGGTTGTCTATGGGTGTGCACACTTAGTTACTGACAATGGTTGATGGTTCGTTTTATAACCACTAATTCGGAATATCATGTTCAGTTCCAGCACCTTTTTTTAACTAAAAGAATCTGATTCATTCAAACATAAAATGTGCATTTTATGATTAATCATGGATGGCTTCCATGGCAGACTTCATATGTTGGGTTCCTTGTGTAGATCACAAGTTGTTGTATTACAACCAGGCTCCACTTCTTCCATTGATTCACGTTTTCATGGGCCATTACGTCCAAACCCCCAATGTCTCAAATGACATCTTTTTGTTTGTCCAATTAAACCCTTTTAAAGTCATCATTGCCAATTTTGATAGCCTCATCACTTACATCAAATTCATTGACCTGTGAATCAGTTCAGAATATATGGCCATTTCCACCAATATGTGTGCATCCACTTCTAAAGTGTTGCTCTCTTGACATTAAACAAGACTCCCACGACTCTCCGTGTCTTAACCTCTCCTGCACTACCATATTACACGTATTCCATGCATTGCTTCTCATGTTTGTGATGGAGTTATCTTCACTAAAGCTGCCTGGCTTTGTTGTATTTCCTGATCTCGTATAAGTCATCATGTTTAAGTTGTATTCTCTGACTGATCTTTTCAGAATTCTGTGGTAAGTTAAAGGAGTGCACTTCTCTTCAATTTTCTCTCTTTCTCATTCTATTCATTTTTAATCTGGGATATCTGCATGTGTTGAGCACTAGTTTAGTCTGGGCGTCTTCTAATTGTGTCCTTATTGATGGCACCGACTTTGATTAATTTACCTGAACATCAGTGGCCCTGTACACCTGTATAGTGATTCAATCTCAGCACTATCGTTATCAATCATAGTCTCGGCTCCTATTCGCTTCCCGCAAACGAACCTGATTTCAACAAGCCTTGCACTAATAATGTACAACTGACCTCAAAACACTGCAATTAAATGAATGAGATACCATGGCTGTTATCCCTTGCGAGTCATTTTGATAGCTTTTTTTTCTAACTGTTAATGGCGTTGTATATTTTGGTTATGCCGTGGAGTTAACACCGTCTTTATGCCATTGGCCTTATCCGTAACACATTAACATGTAACCAACAGGTGTAATTTGACAAGTCTGTTTGTTTCACTGTTGTACTTATTATTTTCCCTTTCAGACTTATCCTTTTTATTTGTTTGCTTGTTATGCATACCATATTGTTGGGTCATGGTGTTATCATGGTGTTTTCATGGTGTTATCATGGAGTTATCATGGTGTTATCATGGAGTTATCATGGTGTTTTCAGACTATTGTTTTGACACGTTGGCAATCAAACTTTAATCCACCCTATTCTTTTGTGACATTGACTTCTGAAACCTAATCTCTATTCCTCTGCTTCATTGAGCACATTCTACTGTAGCACCTGAATGGCCTTTTGATTCATAAGAGACAGTTTGTATTGGAAATAGTAGTATATATATAGAGTGAAGAAGGTAGGCCACAAGTTGGTTTTAGTAACGTAGGTTTATGTTAACATTCATCTGATGCTGCACCTGTTTACCTGTTAACGAGCACATTTCTCACAAATGACCATTTACACCTGTGACTTCATCTGCCCATATGTTGTGACTCCAGGGCATCACTTTCAAGGACTTCAAGGAGTTTGGCCAGTTTCTGAACAACCTGGATGACTTTGCTCTTGCAATGAGGATTTACACATTTGCTGACAGCTCCATCTCAGAAAGTAAGCTCCATTTGATCCCTGGAGAGTAAAGTGCCAACTGCATGATTCAAACCATCTAAAACACTATCCTCACCACCCACCTTAGCTTGGATACAGTCTCAGTGTGTGTGCGTGTCCAGGTGACTTCCGCCGGGCAGTGAAGGCGGTCACAGACCAGGCCCTCGACCCACACCTAGTCCATGTTGTATTCCAGTTGTTTGACATCGATGGCGATGGCAAGTTGAGTCACAAAGAGTTCATCTCAGTGATGAAGGACAGACTTCACCGTGGCTTCAGGGTAGCTAACCAGCTTGTTTTAACTCCACGTCTTGAAGACTCCAATCAATCAGTTTCATTCCACCATTGCCTCTATGGGTTCTAATTCATTTTGTGGGTTTTGTTCATTACGTTATGGTAATTGCTTTCAGACGGCACTACTTGAGCCCAGTAAATGGGACGAATTCAAGTCTTGTGTCAAGCGCGAGATCAAGCATGCTTGATGCCACCTGTTCCTCTCTCCTCCACTCCTCACAACCACTCGCCATTGATATCATGTGTGAAAAGCACATTCATGCTTTTTATTATATTTTTTCATAACCGTTATATAGTTGTTAGATGTACTTGTATTTATGTTGATCTGATATTGTTTCGTTTTGGTGGGATGGGGGTGGTGCCTTTTGTTATCTTTAGTCCCTTCCCTGTTAATGTTAGGTTGGTATTGAAGTATGTCGCTATTGGGGATCTCCTCTTCAAATTGTGGTATTTTGAAGTCTCAACTCAACCAAGCTTGACCCATTGTTTGTTACAAGCCTTTGTTGAAAAGCACAAGCAACAATATTACATTTATAGTTCACAGTTTAGACCACTATGTTCTTGGGGAATTTATATCCCTCATTCAATCTCCATTGCGCTATGTCTGAATTGGTTGTAGAAGTGTTGTGCGGAATGACTCTTTGGGCTCTAGCAATATTCTCTCCTCATTTGTTATCATGCACTTTTGTAATATCTTGAAATAAATCATAATTTACATTGTCTTGTCACATTTCGTGAATGTTTCTTCCATGTTTGCCTTGATTAAGAATCACCCCATCCATTAATAGCGACCGCAGTAATATGTGGACCTGGTCAGGCTCGTCAATATGATACTGATTCACAAGAACGTGATCTGTTTTGATTTGGCGTATTAATCAGTTGTTATACTCTGTCTTTTCGCTATTATATTAAATATAATGCAATGACATCCAAGAATAAAGAGATGTTTTGTCACTTGAGAGAGGTACAGACGACTGAGAAAATACTCTTCAATTTACTTCATCAGGCCAGTTGGATTTCATGTATACTACATAATAAAAAGTTATTAATGGTTGCGGCACGATGCTAAGGTTCAAGAGCATGCTGATTTTTAGTGAAACAGTTATCATTATTCAATGTAGTGTGACAGACCAGGCCTGTGTGAGGTCGGTAGGTGACAGACGAGGCCTGTGTGTGAGGTCAGGTGTGTGAGGTGGTGACAGACGAGGAGGTCTGTGTGACAGTCGGTTGTGTGACAGACGAGACGAGGCCTGTGTGAGGTCGAGGGTCGGTAGGTCGTGGTGACAGACAGACAGACGAGCCTGTGTGAGGTCGGTAGGTGACAGCCGTGTGAGGTCGGTAGGTGACAGACGAGGCCTGTGTGAGGTCGGTTGGTGACAGACGAGGCCTGTGTGAGGTCAGTAGGTGACAGCCGAGGCCTGTGTGAGGTCGGTAGGTGACAGACGAGGGGTGTGTGAGGTCGGTGTGAGGTCGACAGGTGACGACGGGGTTGTGTGAGGTTGGTAGGTGACAGACGAGGCCTGTGTGAGGTCAGTAGGTGACAGACGAGGCCTGTGTGAGGTTGGTAGGTGACAGACGAGGCCTGTGTGAGGTGAGGTGACAGACGAGGCCTGTGTGAGGTCGGTAGGTGACAGACGAGGCCTGTGTGAGGTCGGTGACAGACGAGGCCTGTGTGAGTGACAGGTGACAGACGAGGCCTGTGACAGAGGTCGGTAGGTGACAGACGAGGCCTTTGTGAGGTGGTAGGTGACAGACGAGGCCTGTGTGAGGTCGGTAGGTGACAGACGAGGCCTGTGTGAGGTCGGTAGGTGACAGACGAGGCCTGTGTGAGGTCGGTAGGTGACAGACGAGGCCTGTGTGAGGTCGGTAGGTGAGGTGTGTGAGGTCGGTAGGTGACAGCCGAGGCCGAGGCCTGGCCTGTGTGAGGTCGGTAGGTGACAGACGAGGCCTGTGTGAGAGGTCGGTAGGTGACAGACGAGGCCTGTGTGAGGTCGGTAGGTGACAGACGAGGCCTGTGTGTGGTAGGTCGGTAGGTGACAGCCGAGGCCTGTGTGAGGTCGGTAGGTGACAGCCGAGGCCAGCCGAGTGTGTGAGGTCGGTAGGTGACAGACAAGGGTTGTGTGAGGTGAGGTGACAGACGAGGCCTGTGTGAGGTGTGTGAGGTTGTAGGTGACAGACGAGGCCTGTGTGAGGTCAGTAGGTGACAGACGAGGCCTGTGTGAGGTCGGTTGGTGACAGACGAGGCCTGTGTGAGGTCGGTAGGTGACAGCCGAGGCCTGTGTGAGGTCGGTAGGTGACAGCCGAGGCCTGTGTGAGGTCGGTAGGTGACAGACGAGGGTTGTGTGAGGTTGGTAGGTGACAGACGAGGCCTGTGTGAGGTCGGTAGGTGACAGACGAGGGTTGTGTGAGGTTGGTAGGTGACAGCCGAGGCCTGTGTGAGGTCGGTAGGTGACAGACGAGGCCTGTGTGAGGTTGGTAGGTGACACGAGGGTTGTGTGAGGTTGGTAGGAGACAGACGAGGCCTGTGTGAGGTCAGTAGGTGACAGACGAGGCCTGTGTGAGGTCGGTTGGTGACAGACGAGGCCTGTGTGAGGTCGGTAGGTGACAGACGAGGCCTGTGTGAGGTCTGTAGGTGACAGACGAGGCCTGTGTGAGGGCGGTAGGTGCGTTGGCTCATTATTTGAGTTTGGCTTCCAAGTCTTGACCAATGCGCCTGAGCCAAGAATCCGTGTCGAAGAAGAATACGCACCACAGTTAATGAGTAATGATCATATGTCATCAGTCGCACCATATTTGGTATTTTTTGTGACCGGATGTGACGTCAATAGTAAGTCTTCCTTGGTGGTCTCCATTGCTTCTGAGATGGACAATCGCTGCGTTCTTTCAGCCAGGCCGACATCATAACGTGCTTAAATCAAATGAGCGTTATTAATATTATTATTTGATCTGACAACGGAAGAATTTAAATACCCACCCATACCAATTTCTGGATTTACAGTTCGGAACGATCTATAGCACAAATCACTTACATTGCAAATATTCAACGAAGTGAATCAGTGCGAAAAGACAAGGAACGCTCAGGACGGCAACCGTGGTCGCAAACACTGTCCTCTTTCCATAATCTAACAGGTCCACTGGTAGAGTATCACTTATCCTTGTGGCGTTTAAGAGTGCTTGTTTCTGATCAGCATCCAATGTCCCATTCAGCAGAAGTCCTCCTACTTCTACAATAATATGCAGAATATTAAATATAACATCATTTCCAATGAAGGATATATGTATATGTGACGGTAGCCCCCGGGGGGCACTAAAGTGTATAGAGGTAGTATATATGTGCCGCGCGACGGGGTATGTTTTTTCGGCCTCTCGACTTGTACGACGGGTTTTATTGGGCCTCATACTTGTTCGACGGGGAATGTTTTTCAGCTTCAATCTGTACGACGGGTTTTGTTGGGGCTTCGTATTGTACGACGGGGTATGATTTTCTCTTCCCACCTGTATAACGGGTTGAATATACATATTTTCTATCGATCGTTGACAATGCAAATGCATAATACCTTGTACGCCGGGGTATGCTTTTTTTGCCATTTTCACCTTGTACTAGTCTGCGTCCCAGACTCCAGGGGTTCCGCTACGCTTCTCGCCCTGAAGGCGAGACTATTGAATATCAGTAACATGTAAACAGCGCCCGCAGCCATCAGGCTGGGGGACCTTGACTAACCTTGTACGACGGGTTAAACATTCGCGTAATACCTAGTACGACGGGGTATGCTTTTGGCCATTTTGACCATGTACCCCGCGGGGCGGTAGCCACATTATGAAACAGGTTGGAGATATTAACTAATGCATTTCACTTGACCCCTAACCTCGCATTAATTAAATAACGACATTTTTTCCCTTAAATTTGTTTTTCAGTGCCATACATGTCAATTTATCCGGTACATTTATTCAAATAGAACAAATGATTGAGTCCACCTGGGCATTTGCGTATACATTCCGACGTTACTTGAGCACTGTTCATGTCACAGACTGATATACACGGTACACAGGAAACAATCCCGGATTCATTAGAGAAGATTCGCGTTTCACAGTATCTCGTCCACCCACAGTCCGTCCCACATGTATAACGGCCTAGGAGAGTCGAGGTAGATGGGTTCACATGTTCCTCTCTCTTCATCCGTACGGTGAATTCATTCTGATGGCGGATATCCCGTGTTACTCCATCAATATGACTGCAACTATAACAGCCTGTATACCACAGTGATAATGATATGATGTAAATACGAACGCGCGTTAATCCATGAACGACCATGTCAAATAGGCAGTCGACAAATACTTATAAGGTGTATCGACACACCAACACTCTGGCGCATTTCCTCGTACGACGATAATATCTACTGTTTCAGCATTTCACGAGCTCAGCATCTGGTCGCCGTGCTGTGTATAACTGAACGGCAACATTATTATGTCACTAGGTAAACGACCCGGGGTGACGGGTCAATCAGTCGATACTGATGTTGCGCTCCGTCGCGTGGCAGCTGGAGTGCAACTAACCGCATGAAAGGCCCGGGGTGGGTGATGAGGGAGGGGGAGGCGTGATTGTTCCCTAGGAGAAGGATTGGGATGAGCCTTCATGGGATAACAACAAAATACCCGACTCATATCTAGACACAAGGTGAGAAAGAGGAACCCATCCATGTTCCAAAGCTTTTAAAAATGGTCCAGTCACTATATCAAATCTTTGAAAAATGGGCCCATCAATCTACGAAATCTTTGAAAAATGGACCCATCGATATGCTAAATAAGCAAAAAGTGACCTATTCATATACCTCAATGTAATACATGACCTTGCGCAATCAGACATGTTGTCGCTGTGACTCCTGATCTCATGTAGAACAGCTACTATAGATGCATATATGTGAGGAAAAGCGGCAAGTATTGGGGTTGGGTCAGGTTTGTAGAGTGTGGGTCATCGTGCGCTGGGTTACACCTTGGTCGACCTAGTCTCTGATGCATGCTGTGAAATGGCTTTTCCATGCCCAAATGGCGTTATCATCAGCGCTGTAAATTATGTTAAGTAACTGACTATTTTGTGGGACACGCTCAACAGAAGGATATGACCTCAGCAAGCACCATGTATTAGTGTTAACTCTAGATAAGATTCGGGATTAACGAAGTTATCAACTTGTCCGGTTGTACAAGTTATCAGAGACTTTTGTCCCACCAGCAGATACAAATGTCATTGACAAGCAGACCATCATTGTCAGCCCTATGCAGAAGCTGTGAAAGGCCAATAAAGTTTGGCTATGGCCTTCTCTGACCGGCCCCCATATCTACTTTACTGGTTTGAAAAAAAAAAAAATCTGAGCAATTCATAAACCTGTCTATTGCTATTCTTCGTCGCTAAAATTCGAATATTTAAAAAATTCAGTTGACTTCATGGTGGGGAGTTACATTTATCGATAAGAATGATTAAATCATCTCCTTTTCGTTCGCGTCATCATGACACGATAGGATTACATGTATAACTGATAAATTTGTCACTAGCATGTATATTAGGTATCAAGAAAGAAGGCTAATAAATTGCCCACAAGGTCAACTATTGTCCAGATCAATCTAGAAAGGCTTGTTCTGTCACGAAAACAACTAGGGGAAGTTTTCAGTAAAGAAGAAAACACTACGCTGTTGTCCGATGAAACCAGCAAATTTGGGCGGAAGTTCATGGCGTATGAGGCTGCTGATGAAAAAGGAATTTTTCGGTGCTGGATTTACGGAATATTGAAACTAAGTTTGCGCAGGACACCCTTGAGGTGTATAGAGAAATACTTCAAGATCTAGATGATGCTGCAAATGCCTCTCAAAATGAAGTGTCGAGGTTGGTTTTACAACACATTTCTTCTACTTTGTCAGACAGTGCAGCAACAGAAATCAAATTCAACCAGAGAATTACCGTAGGGATGCTCTCCCCTCTATTCTTGCGAATTGGGATTATCTAGCTCAAAGTGAGGGTGGGCCACCTATTTTGGATAGCTCGTTTTTTTAAGTCGGGGACTACACGGCTTAAACGTACAACTTGCAAGGCTTATGCAATGGGAGGTGATGATAAGTCGGGTTGTTTTGGTACATCCAATTCGTACATTAAACCCTTTTTGGATGAGAATGACCTGCACAGCCTACCTCTCACACCATACAGAGGCAGTCGCTTCAATGTTCTGTTCTCCAATGCTAGTTTTTTCTCCATAAACATATGGTAGAGTTCCTAGAATCGTATAGCCCAATGAATAGACTTTTAAAGGCTGTTCTTCATGACCTGAAAGTTTCTCAGTATGTTGCTGGGGCAAAATCAATTGGCCTTATTTGTAAACTTGTGACGTCCCCATTGGTGTTCCTTTTGGAAGATAAATCTGTGCACATACTTGATATGAATCACTATTATCAGGAGCTGATAACATTCTTTAGCAATGCAGCTCAAAACACAGAGGGGTTCATGGCTGGGAACATTTTGCCTTTTGGGGAAAAGATGCAGTATTCCATGCCCTCATTCAGCCAAGCAAAGATGATTCTGTGACCCAAACTATTCTTTCTTTTCTTCTCCCGGCAATGTCAGCAACTTGTCGGCGTCTTTTCAAGGACCATTTGCAAGGTGGTCGCTACACAGCTCTCTCAGAGAGAGAAGCTGCTGTTTCAAAACAACCTTGGTTCCTAAAACTAGCAAGTTCGCTAAAAGTGTGTTTGGATCGATGGATCATTTGATGAGGGCCAAGTCAAGCATCTCTACATTTGCATGCAAAGCATACATCATGTTTGCCAATAATAAACTATGGAATGGATGAGGAGTCAGGATCAAGGGAAGCTGGGGTGTATGATGAAAGCCAACAGGAAGGAGGTAAAAGCTGTGAAGGAAAGGTTTAAGGAAAGGCAAAGGATCATTGAAGAAGCATAAAGAAAAACTGTCTATGAAAAGATAGTAAAGAGGGAGGTAGCTACAAGAATAAAGCTGGTGGAAAAAGAACAGTGTACGAGTAGGATGTCTGGTTGCAATAGTATTAGCATTGTTTGGAAATGTCAGACAGGTATCTTGAAAAGTGAAAAGTGGCTGTCATCCTGTCAATATGGGCTCAAAAACTGACAATTCCATGCAATTTGAATCCTCAATAACTTTTTTACTAATTGACCTACCTTATTTGAATCCTCTAGATTATACAATTCTTGTGGTATAACTTCACTATCATATTCCAAATATGAGACATGAAAAGTGGCTGTTATCCCTTACCGTATAATTTTGGCACAAAACTGAGCAATACCATGAAATTTGAAACCTCTTTTACTAACTGACTTAAAAAAATAAAACACAGCGTGTAAGAAATCCTCTAGATTATACATTTCTTGTGGTATAATTTCACCATGATATTCTAAATATAAGGCATGAAAAATGGCTGTTATCCCTTCCCGTAGAATTCTGGCACAAAACCGAGCAATACCATGAAAATTTAAACCTCAATAACCTTTTTACTAATTGATTTAAAAAAATGAAACATAACTTATTACAATCCTCTAAATTATACATTTATTGTGGTATAACTTCACAATGATATTCCAGATATAAGACATGAAAAGTGGCTGTTATCCCTTAACGTAGAATTCTGACACAAAACCGAGAAATACCATGAAATTTGAAACCTCAATAACTTTTTTTCTAATTGACTTTAAAAAATAAAACATAGCTTATTAGAATCCTGTAGATTGTACATGTCTTGTGGTGTAATTACCTATACAATGAAGTTGGAAACTTCAATAGCTTTTTTTTTCTAATTGACTTAAAAAATTAAACATACCTTTTAAGAATCCTCATGAGTATAATAAGTATCTTCAGGAATAATTTCAACGTAATACAATGAATTTGTTTTAACGAAATCACCGACAACCCTACCTATATAAATATAAGTGATGCTGGAAGTAGTTGAGATCATACTTTTAGGGTTTATTTCAATGGTATGAATAGCAAGATCATCATTTTAATCTGATGCAAGGCTCGATACCACATTGGCGAATCTTCTTGAACTTGAAGAGGGTCCTACATGATGCTCTCGGGCGGCTTCCATTGACGAACATTCCTCTCCTCGCTGTTGAAGGGACAGAGGGAAGGTGAGCATGCGGAGTGGTTTCCCATCAAACTAATTGTAAAAAGTTACAGGATATATTGATATAAACCAACACGAGTAGTCATAGAAGGCACTTGTGTTTCGCCGTAGAAAACGACTAGTGCAGTGAGTTTTAGGAGCTGTGCAGTGTAATCGGAATCACATTCTGCCGGGTAATCTCTATTACTTTAACCTAACGAACTAATGACTCACATTCTAAAGGAAACATACCTTTTTAGAATCCTCATGAGTATACGTATCTTCAGGTATAATTTCAACGTAATACAATGAATTTGAAAAAAAAAAAATCACCGACACCCCTACCTATATGATTAAAAGTGACGCTGGAAGTAGTTGAGATCATACTTTTAGGCATCATTTCAATAGCAGGAACGGCAAGATCATCGGTTTAATCTGATGCATGGCTCGAAACCACAATGGCGAATCTAAGCGAATCTTCCTGAGCGTGAAGTGGGTCCTGCAACTACAAGATCCTCTCGGGCGGCTTCCATTGACAAACATTCCTCTCCTCGCTGATGAAGGGACGGAGGGACGGTGAGCATGCTGAGTGGTTTCCCATTAAACAAATTGTAAAAAGTTACAGGATATATTTATATAAACCAACACGAGTAGTCATAGAAGGCACTTGTGTTTCGCCGTAGAAAACGACTAGTGCAGTGAGTTTTAGGAGCTGTGCAGGGTAATCTGAATCACATTCTGCGGGGTTATCTCGCTTGATCATGTGAATAAAATTAGCCAGGTTAATATTACACTTGATTCGCGCGAATTAAAATTCGTAGAGATGCGATAAAATACCAAACTTATATCTGAATAATTCATCAGTATTATGCAATGTATGCTGTGCTCGAGTCAGAGAGAACTATGATTTGTTGTGACTACATGGTCAATAAAAACGAGTTACATTTCGTGATCTATTCATTTAAGAACACAATAAGAACTGTCTTCCAATGTAAGGATACATGTCATCAAATAAACCTGAATGAGTGGATGCTCAACCTGGTAGAGCTAGTGACCTGTTCTGGTAAAGCTTATCCAAGGAGAGATCATTTTGCTGCAAGCGACTTATTTTAATACGGCCATTTATATTTACCTTTAATGTGGAAAATATGAGATTTAGCAGATTGGTTCACACCTGTTTCCCCTAGAAATAGGTATTTCCCACAGACAGATTTGCAACCCTTTTTCTACAAATCAACAGCAAATAAAGCTGGTCCATTGTATTCAATGACAATGTTCAATTAAAAAGCTGATTGGGGTCACAAGGGAAGCTGGGTCAGGTCACAAGGGAAGCTGGGTCAGGTCACAAGGGAAGCTGAATCAGGTCACAAGGGAAGCTGTGTCAGGTCACAAGGGAAGCTGAATCAGGTCACAAGGGAAGCTGTGTCAGGTCACAAGGGAAGCTGAATCAGGTCACAAGGGAAGCTGTGTCAGGTCACAAGGGAAGCTGAATCAGGTCACAAGGGAAGCTGGGTCAGGTCACAAGGGAAGCTGAATCAGGTCACAAGGGAAGCTGAATCAGGTCACAAGGGAAGCTGTGTCAGGTCACAAGGGAAGCTGTCAGGTCACAAGGGAAGCTGAATCAGGTCACAAGGGAAGCTGTGTCAGGTCACAAGGGAAGCTGGGTCAGGTCACAAGGGAAGCTGTGTCAGGTCGAACAATTCAGTTAAAGTAGAATAATGTTTATTTTGTGGCACAATACAATGAATGACAAAGTCATTTATTCTATGGCTGCAAATGATAATCACAAAATCACAATTGAAATGTTACAGTTGATTGAGAAACACAAAGTCGGGAGATAATCTGGTATACAAATTAACCTGAGAACTGATGTGGAAACAATGACATTTGTAAAGCTTTGGTCACCTGTTGCAAATATAATGAGAAACACAGGTGAACATCAAAGACTTGAAAAACAACCAGTTGCATCAAGTAGCTATGTCTCACTGTGGACATATTGCTATTTCAATATCGCACACAGAAAAAAACAAAAGACTAGAAACGGTTTGTACACGATGTTCTTCAATGGCAACATTGAATGAAACCACAATCACAAAAAAATAAATAAATAAAAATGTCATTTACTTTGTGACATTAACATAGTATGACAAGATATATACAATATGGTAGTCATTAAATACACTGCCTTTAATTGGACTGGTTTAAAGATTAAGCCACAATCAAAATGGTTATATTTATATGAAAAGGAGCCACAATAGGAGGAACCTTGTAACATAACACCATGAAACGAGCACAGTGACACACAAATCTAGGGCCATTTGTGATCTCAATAAATCAAAACAAATCACAATCAAGCGTCATAATGTTAAGTAGCTACCCAACATTGAATGTGACATCATCATTGTCCAATTAAGCGTCAGTACAATATATACAAACCACAGCTGGTTAACATGGTAAATGATAACAGAGAAGCACCATTTGTTAGGCTGCAAAATAGATAGTAAAAATGCACAAGTTGCAGTCAAAAAACAACCAGAAATATATCCTGGCAAAGTATAGCTGTAGATGTGTCCGATGATATTGGTTATACACAGAGTCAGCAATCAGCTAGGTATAGTCTTGGCAAGCATGTGTGTTTGGAGTAAGTTGGGAAATGGATTGGGGTGGGGGGAGGTTGGGTGAGGGTGAGTGGGGTAGAAGGTGTGACACCAGTCAATAACATGATAGTTTACTCAAGTTCTAAAACTTAACTGTACAGCCCATACAATCAAGATGACTAAGGTTTATTGCGGATGGGGGTGATGATTGAAGATAACACTGATAGTGATGGTGATTGATGGTACTGATAGTGATTATCGCAAATGGTACTGATGATTGGAGACGGTACTAATAGTGATGGTGATTGAAGATGGTACTGTAAGTAATAGTGATTGATGGCCACTAAGACGAGATATCACATCCAGTGACTTCAGCAATGAGCCTCACAAGAAGACCACGGTTCTGAGCGATTCACACTGGGGCAGGCAACATAAACAGGAACTTGTGCGTTCAAACACGAGAAGAAAACTGGAGCTATAAAAACAATCGTTCATTCATCACGTGGCAGAATATATCGAGCTAAACATGGCTAGTATTAAATTGGACTGACCGAATCAGCGTCCTCACTATAAGTGTCTAATATGACAATTTAAGCAGCTTTCAAATTCAGCCAGTTAATTGCTAGTTTCAGATGATTTTGCAATAAGTTTGGTCACATTGAATATATGACAACACACTAAGTTTATATGACTTCATGAAAAACCAGAAGCTTAGCTTCAAGAGCTTTATATTCATATAACTACACACACTGAGATAAAATATGGATGGTTGAATTGTTTTCCAAGCGCCTTGGGGCAAGAGATCTTAATAGATGCACAACAGTTCCCCTGAACCATCTTCTGTAGTTGTCCCCATGGTTAAAACACCTGGTTTTATACGAGAATACAAACATGCTGTGGTCAAATTAGGTCTCACACAGGCCGGTAAAACAGTTGCCAGTTTTGCACACATCACTCCTTGCTAAAGAAGACCAGATGCAGTCAGGGCAGTATGCTGGCACCAGTGGGAGGGCTATGTCAGGGAGTCTGTGTATCACCTGTGGCATGGACTCACTGTTCAAGCCATATATTCTGCTGGTGTGTACAAGCAGGAGAGTGAGGTGGGGACCTGTGTACAAGACCATGTGACTGTGTCTGAGAACTCTGTGTCTAGGCAGCCACTGGACGCTAGCCCTGAGTGGGCTGAAACTCAAGACTCCTCCTTGGCCAGGTGCTGGCTCTGCGTGGACACCGGGACCGTAACTACGACTCATGCATGGTGTCTTCTAACGTGGAGTTCTCATCAAACGCCTGGTCTAACAGGTCGTACGTACCTGACCTCTTCAGATTAGTCTTGGGTGGCGTGGAGAGCTGACTGCTGCCGTTCTGGTGAGGTGATCGACACGGTGTCCCGTTCGGTGTACCGTCAAAGTCGGAGAAGGACGCTGGAGAGCGAGGGGATCGGGGGGAGTGAGGGGGAGGAAGAGGGGACTTCTTGCGTCTCATGATAACGTGGTGTTCTGGATGGACGTCTATGTTGGTGGGCGAGTGGCTGACGGAACGCCTCATGAGGTCGGGAGAACTGGCACCTGTTTCACTTGTAGACATGCGGTAGGCCAGCTCCTCATAGTCCATTGACAGGCGCTTGTTGGCTTTTGTCTCGCGCTCAAAGCGACGTAGAAGCACCTGATGTTTCTCAGACAGCTGCCTGCAATAACAAAACAACAGCTGAATATTATGCTGATTTTGAACAGCATAGAAAACGCCGTATACAAACAAAAACTCTGAGGGTAACCCCCAGTCGCTGATGGCACATACTTTTCATAATCGCCGCGCAGCTCGACAATGGCTTGTAGGTTCTCCTTCTCCTGTTGTAAGCTTTTGATCTTATCCCTCGCTGGTGGCAATTTCTCCAGCTGAACATACCACAAACATACACAACACTTAATTCAAACAACAGCCAGCAGCAAAGGAACAAGACTTCTTCATTCAGTAAGATCTCCAACGCAGCTTCAAGTCAGACCAGGTACCATCCAAGAGTCCTCTTGATATGACAAACTAAACACAAATGACAAGCACCATGCATGGAGCGGAGTATACCCACCTCTTTCAGGAGCTCATTTTTCTGCCTCCGTAGGTCGTGTATCTCCTGGTTGCGCAGCTCGACAACGGCTCGTAGACTGTCAATCTCTGCAGGAAGCAACTTGTAGGGCTGGAGGGACTGCTGGACCTTGTAGTCGGTTTCACGCTGACACCCCTCAATGATGGACTTCTCCCGTCGTCTCAGATCCTCGCATTCATTCCGCATGGACTCCATCTTCTCCTGGGAAACCATCATCATAACACCATGATGTTTGTACAGAAGGATGTGGTGACAAATAAATAAGCTAACAACCTGATGTGGTTATAAGCAAATATGTTGACCAGTGGAGCTGGTTATAAGCAAGTGGATGTGGTTATATGGAGATGTGGTTTAAAGGTGGGTTGCCCTCTGAGATATGGCGAACAAAGAAATATTGGCAGGAAGTATCATTTACACGCCTGTTGAACTTCTAGGAAGTAAATCATAACGGAATCTGTGACAACACAATTAAACTACGCATAGAAAGAAATGCGGCTTACAGAGAGGGTGAAGCGTATTGTTTCAAATCGCTTGGTGATTTCTTCTAACTGTGTCTCGTGTTTCTTCTGTAGCTCTGTCACATCAACACATTGACATCATCATAACGTGTACATAGGTTATCATAACGTCTTGTTAAGCCATAACATCTTTCTCAAGTCATGAGAATTCCAGGGTTAAAACTTGGCTTGAATTCACACCAGCAGAGTTCATCAATAACCAAAGGCCATGAACATATACAATTCATTATGCTGCACATAATCTCTACCCCACACCGAGCGGATAATGGGCCAGGAATGTCATATTCACTAAACATTCCACAACCACAAAAGGAGGCAAGTATTTGGGACACACTAAGACTTGACAATTCAATCAGGCATGGAGTGCTTCAGCTCACAGAGAATATGAAAGAAAATTACAAAGCAATAATCTGAAAGAATGTTTGGAAACACTATCACTGTTCAGGGTATTTCAATATACACCAAAGGAATTTTAGGACTCCTACAAAAAACGGTATCAAAACGTGAAGACCCTATTGGTTGGCCCCTCGTAGGTGGTGCTTGAAGTGAGGTGGAGGAAGACGAGGAATTAGAAGGCCCAGTCTGTGACAGGGGTAGATAGTGTTTAGGATATTTCAATTTTTAGGTTAATTTTGTAATACAGCATTCCTCAACAGTCCAATCTCCTGGTTTGTATGCAACTGCATGCACCCACGCAATCTACCACCCCTCATCACTGTGGAAATAGATACAGATAAAAACTGCTCCTTGTCAGACACTGTTAATATATCAGATATGTGAGATCTTTGTCATATACGGTCAGCGAACGCAAGGTACAGGAGGTAAATGACACAACACATGACACATTCCCTTGCCAAGATGGGCGATACCATGCAATATGTGTGTGTGTGTGTGTGTGTGCGCGCGCGCGTGTGTGTGTGCGTGCACTATCTCGGTCCCGATTAAGCATTACAATCGACATACAACTCACCAACTAACAGACGCACCACATTACTGAATCCTCCTCCTCCACTGCTGGCCATGGTCAAATCACAACTTTTTTACCAGCTCAAAATCAACTAATACAAGGTCGTCACCAAGTCTTCCCACCACTCCTCTCACTGACAACGGTGCCGCTATAAACCTGGTGTGTTAGAACCGACTGAGCGCTGTAGTAGAACAGGTCAGGTAGCTCTCGTCACGTGACAATAGCGAGTGTCGTCGTGTCGTGCTCGTCGTGTTAGCGTTCATCACCCATTGTAGCCGGCCAGCGCGCTATGATCCACACACAACACTCCAGGTTGCCCGAGTGCTGGTTGATGTATCAGATGTCGTCATCCACACTGCTTGTCATCCGCCTCCACACCACATTTACATCTCGCTCTCGCGTCACTATCTCGTCTTACACGTCACTGACCCGCCGCGCTCTGCTCACCGTCACCCGCCGTGAATTATTTACCCAGACGCCGAGAGTTATCATGCGGCTAGGAGATGGTTAGGCTGGACGTGGTCAGCTGCAGCAGCCACGCGGGTGGCATTAATACAGCTCATAAGCTCACCTGTCGCTAAAGAGTTTTCAAACAGGTAAACAATGAATGGTCTTTAATGAGCAATCCACAGTATTCACCCAGTAGGCAGGAAGGCGCTTGTAAACAATGGATCGTCCTCGATAGGCAATCCACGGTAATTACCAAGAAGACGTACGTAAACAATGCTACTTAAGACACCACTGATTTCTTGGCTATCAGGAAGCTACGTCGCGTAGGACACGACCCTAACCAGCTGCCTCCTCGCAACCAGCGACTCTCAAATGACGACCTCAGGGAGGCTCAACACAATCACTGGCACCACTCGCTGGTAATGAAAACAATATGTCTGTTTCTTTTTGTTGCCTTGGTAACTATTTTTAATGTTGTTGCGAGCCTGTGGCTTCGTAGAGAAACGTGGAGATCATCTACAAATATCTCTCTCAGCAGCAGCAGCAGCAGCAAAGTCCTCGCAGGTCAGCACCAATTGATTACAGGTAACCACAGGTATGTCACGTAATTAATAATTGACGCTTCAATGACCTGCGAAGCACTGGGGATTGATCTGTCGACTGATCGATAAAAGAAATGCCGGCATCCAGTGATGGGTAACAGGCGAGTCGAGTGTCAACGAATCAGGCTAGGGCGAGTATACACTGCAATCCGACACGGAGTTCACCTCGACTGCCAGCGTTATGATCACAGATGTTTATAGATAATGGATGCTTGGTTCTGTGATCTAAGGATCTGTTGTGACAGCACCTTTTTATTGGTTAGTGATGAAGCCTGTAGAGAGCACAGAGCAGATAGAGATGTAGTTTCTGACGGACTGAGCTGGTGGAGCTATCCAGGAGAGGTTTATTACCCCTAACTGGTGCGGAAGTGCTCTGTATGGGAACAGGTGAACTATTTACGACACCTGATCGATTCCACTGATAATCTCATCAAAGCGGAGCTCGCTGTGCGCTGTAAATTCATCCACGGAGCTCACCAATCTAACTTAGATAAGTAACCGTTCAATATATATTTGAATTTTCTGGAGCGCAGCCAGTGGCTCGGTGGACACAAAGTAGTCCTGGCATCTATATCTCATCTATAGGTCCACACCTAAAGCCGCCCGAGAACAATGTCAATTTGTTGCCAGTCTTCAACAGCTCAAGATGAATTGATACGCTCTCAACAGAATCTATAAATCTTAGCAAGCAAAAGGCCGCGTATGATCACGGGGCTACCCTCACTCGCTAACCCTACCTCGCCCTCCAACTCAGTCACGGAGGACGTAAGACCGCCCGCCAAATACGTCTTCACGAAGACCACAAATATGGTCATGACACACAGGGGCTTTAGGACGACGTCGATGAGACGGGGGTAGCTAGGCGGGGGTAGGGATGGCGGGCGGCGTCTGGAAACCCGATCCGCATTTTATTGGTTCTAGATCAATAGCGCTTTTGTTCGGCGGTGAAAAAGTCACGAATGTTAGATTGACGCGAGATGTAAATGTTGAGAGTAGGAGAGGAGAAAGGGCGCGGGGCGGGGAGTGACATTTGACTACCGCGGCCTGGGAGGCATTGTGATACAAGGTGGGGCTGACTGATGACATACGTAATACGTCATTCATCAAACTCATTCACACGGGAACAAGTTAGTTTTGGCTGGATGAAAGACGTATATTGAAGCATCCAGACTGTTACATGTTATCGCCAGACGCCTTCTCACCCCAATGCACTCAGCCACCACTTCCACACATATAGCGTCTGTCCAATCACAGGTGTTAGCTAGGGTAGCATCTGACATCACTTCCTATGCTGCCCGTGTAGGAGAGGTGAGAGGCTGGGTATTATTGGTAGAGGTCAATAAATACGTATTTCCAGCGTTAACCCAGGTCGGACGGTAGTATACATCTGTCAATTAGCTCTTTTGAACCAAGTGGAGCTTGTGCTCCCTCTTCAACAAGGGAGTACCCGATCGACTGTTGGGCTAATATCAATATACGGGCTAACCCAGCATATACTCCGCCGGCCTGTACTAGCCCGACATTGATTGACAGGCTTTCATAGGATCTCCGCACTAATTGGCTTTATTTGACACCCAGATGAAGTGAACTTAATTAGCAGCAAGTAGGGTTCATTCTATACCTCTGGTGAGGCACCCACAGAACATCTATCTGGGGCCACATTCCCCGGTGTGTGTGTCGTATACATGTGCCGCGCGACGGGGTATGTTTTTTCGGCCTCTCGGCTTGTAGGTCGGGTTTTATTGGGCCTCGTACTTGTACGACAGGGTATGTGCTTCAGCTGCAATCTGTACGAATCTGGCTTCGTGATGTAACACGGGGTGTGGTTTCTCTCTTCCCCTTTGTACAGCGGGTTTAATATATATTTTGTTTCAGTATGTCGAGATTTTCTCCCGCAATTTCCCACCGATCGTTGACAATGCAAATGCAATGAATGGTCCCTGTGTGGCGCGCCGAGAATCACATGCTCGACCGTGCAAGCACGCGAAATTGCTACTGCATGTAATCAGAAGATCAGATTTTGAGATTTGTCCAACACTCCTGTCCTGCTTATATACATTTGCATAATACCTTATATGACGGGGTATGCTGTTTTGTCACCTGGCCTAGGCCACCATGATGTGGCGCCACAGTCCCTATGTGTGTCTTCAAATTAGCATTAACTTCCAGAGGCTATCCCTAGTCATTACCACGACAGTTAGAGCCTCACACTCACAGTTGACCTAAGTACTACAATATAATATTGTTCCAACGGATCTATGGCGACTTAACAATGAAAGGCCCTTGACTATAAGACAGATTATGTATCTCGGCACTTCCTATAACCGACAAACATCAAGGTCGAATCAGAAGTCAAACAAGCCCTACATCAACAATTACTTGCCTTTGCTCCCTGAAATAATATCATTTAATTCCCATAGAGAAGTCACTCATCTCAAGAGTTTATATTTTCACCGAATCTGTGACTTGCCAGGAATAGTTCCAGTTAGGGTTAGTTCAAGTGTAACATAGCCATGTCTTGTAAAGCAGCTTTCGGCAGAGATATCACCAGCAGAGATATCACCAGCAGAGATATCATCAGTATAGATATCACCAGTGTAGATATCACCAGTATAGATATCACCAGCAGAAATATCACCAGTGTAGATATCACCAGTGTAGATATCACCAGTATAGATATCACCAGTGTAGATATCACCAGTGTAGATATCACCAGCAGAGATATCACGAGCAGAGATATCACCAGATACCACCAGTGTAGGTCACCAATAGTCAACTGATCAAGTCTGGGTTATCAGGGGCACCTAGTCAAACTGTATTCATTCAATGATAACAAAACCAGAATCTAATGGCTGTGTTAATTGAAGTCTATTGATGAAGTGAAGTGTACTTAATGACCTTCAACACCTATAACCATCGAAATATATTTAATGTAAACATCAAACAATTCTCATTCCCAAGCCTTAACAGAATAAAGTTCAAGTGGCAGGGTTCTCATATATAATCATATTCATATGTAAGCTCTCTCGGCAACAGAAATAGCAAAAATTGGGTAGGTATACAAATAACCCAATGATTAATGATGTAAGGGGCCCGAGGAGATGACAGAATATATATTGACATACCACTTGTCACACACTGCCGCCTCATTACGGACTACTCATGTGAAACTTGAATGTCCAAATATGCAATATAGTCTCTTGAGGTGTTTCTGAGATGAATTTCTTCCACAAGGGTGAAATGGAATAACCCTAGCAGATTATGATATAGACAAGTTGGGGTCTGCTTAAGAAATTCTGTTGTAAATCAACTTGTGGTAGCATTATGTCATGGCCACCGAATGACAATGAATTGACCCAAGGAATAACAAAAGGCGGAGATAGGATAATGATGGGACAGGAGTATGGGTGTAGAACTGAGGATAATGATGGGACAGGAGTATGGGTGTAGAACTGAGGATAACAATGGGACAGGAGTATGGGTGTAGAACTGAGGATAGGGATGGGACAGGAGTATGGGTGTAGAACTGAGGATAATGATGGGACAGGAGTATGGGTGTAGAACTGAGGATAATGATGGGACAGGTGTATGGGTGTAGAACTGAGGAGTTTGTAACAAGCCAAGACAGGGACTGCATATGAACATATAAGAGAGATAAAATTAGGAAGTAGAATAAGCGGGGGATGCTCACCGTTGAGAATGTCCTCGTGTTCCTGTTGTTCCTCCTGTAGCTGCTCCGTGTGCTTCATCTCCAGAGCATGGACAGATTCCTCGTGTTCCTGCTGCTTCTCCAGCGTCTGGTACAGCAAACAAACCACCTCCATGTTAACGTCCACGCTTAAACAACCTCCATCTTAATATGACATCCACACTTATACCACCTCCATCTTAACATGACGTCCACACTTAAACCACCTCAACCTTAACATGACATCCACACTTAAACGACCTCCATCTTAACATGACGTCCACACTTAAACGACCTCCATCTTAACATGACATCCACACTTAAACGACCTGCACTGCAGACTTTTACGTGTAAGATACTCCTCTCAATTTCATCAGCGTTTGGTGCTCATTGAAACGACCTCCATCTTAACATGACGTCCACACTTAAACGACCTGCACTTAAACAAACTCCTGGTTTATGCGACCATCTACTATTTTTTGACCTCCATGCAGACTTTTACGTGTAAGATATATTCTAAAAATGTTTGCACCCTCTCAATTAAACGAACCCAAACCTTGTCCGTTATGACGAAAAGCGGAGGACACTGTTAAGTGACCGCGTTATGATATATATAGTTACGTTATGATCCACTTACATCCTTCTCGTGGTAAAGCTTGAGACTCTGGACCTCATGACTGTATTTCTCGTCAGCTGTAATCACCACAACAAACACCACACAGAGAGCTACAGATCAACGTGCCATTACTGGATGCAGAGATTTAATAGAATACTATGCATGCTATATCTCCCAACTTCCACTCGCTCTGTGGATTGATCTATGAGCAGACTGACCCTGTTTGAGTTGCCTCTCACTCTCCTGTTTAGTACGCTTCACCTCACACAGAACCTGGTCTCTCTTTTTCTTCAGCTCCTCTGTATAACACGGATCATAAATACACACATGACTAGCCAAATCATAACCACCATTAACTGATGATCCGTTATAACCATCAGCTGATGATCCTATTATAACCACCATCAGCTGATAATCCTGTTTATCTACCATCAGCTGATGATGCTATATAACCACCATCAGCTGATAATCCTGTTTATCTACCATCATCTGATAATCCTGTATAACCACCATCAAATGATGATCCTTTATAACCACCATCAGCTGATGATCCTTTATAACCACCATCAGCTGATGATCCTGTATAACCACCATCAGCTGATGATCCTTTATAACCACCATCAGCTGATGATCCTGTATAACCACCATCAACTGATGATCCTATGTAACCACCATCAGCTGATAATCCTGTATAACCACCATCAATTGATGATCCTTTATAACCACCATCAGCTGATGATCCTTTATAACCACCATCAGCTGATGATCCTTTTTAACCAACATCAGCTGATGATCCTGTTTAACCAACATCAGCTGATGATCCTGTTTAACCAACATCAACTGATGATCCTGTTTCAATGTACTTTCTACTCAAAACTACATGAGTTAAGTATTTCAGCAGTATAACTGAGCTGACTAAGCTTGACTAATGCCCATCCTACAGTGGTGTGGCTATGTACCGAGTTGGCGCTGAGCTATACTAAGGTCGCCTCGGACATGGTGGAGTCGAGCCTTAAGTTGAGGACAGGAGAACGCCTCCAACTGAAAACACACCACCTCACTCCATCACTCACATGTCATATTATTGTATATATCATACCAAAAAAAACACACTGAAATACATCTCCCAATAGAAGTATAATAACAGGTTTGTTTGCTGTTGTTGATATGTAATTGAAGTTTGTGTGTTAGCATTGTGATAAGCCCGACCTCATGCGTGAGGTAGTGAATGAGGACCAGCATGGCTTCCATCCCTCTTGACCCCTGTACCAGCTCAGACCTCACTCCACCTAGCTGCCTCGTCCTCGCCTCACACACGCCCTCAAGACGAGCCACCTCGCAGGAGAGCCGGCCAACCTCAGCGGTAGCCGCCCGCGCCTCCTCGTTGAGTGCCTGGGTAGCGGCTGTCACAACGTCCGGTTGGTGAGGGCGTTTGAGGGGGGTAACGCCCGTAGAGGAGGCTGTGGAGGTGGTAGGGGGCGAGAGCGGGGCGGTGGAGGTGGAGGTGGGTCGCGACCGTGCTCCGCGACCCACGCCATCACCTATACAGTACAACAGACAGAGCGGTCATTAATACAGTCATCTGTGTAAGCAGGCCGATTCCTCGCCGTCTTCACGGCATGGTGGAACCTCACCTTGAAGGGATGGTAAGATGGTAACGTTAGAAACGGATAAGTTAGGCTCCCCGGGTTACAATAACTACAACATAAAGGCAGCGAGAAAGGTTGACCATGTTACTAGAGGCAGGCGTCCGGAACAAATACACCGCACTGGTAGGACACGGGGGCGATAATTGACTGCAAAACACAATTATTGGATAACATTAATTCAACACAGCACTAGTGTAGTCTAATAGTGATAGGGACACGATTTACGCCTGATCAATGGTACACCGATGAACCACTTCCGCGAGCTCTAGGAACTCCCCATCTAGCATCAAAACAAGCAGACAACTCACTTGATATTAACGCCATGTCACCCTGTCTCATCCCCACCGATATCACCCAACTCACGCTCCTCAAAAACCATCGAATCCACACAATATATCTAACATCCATGAGCGTAACGTCGTCACCGTGTAAGACCGACGCGCCTTATGGCGGAGTATTAACACGACTAGGAGACGCCTAGACGCTCTTGTCACAGGCGTGACAGGTGTGACGGACCAGGTAGGCTGTTGCTGCGTATCAGCACCAATCAATATACACTACTGTCCTTATCAGGTATGGATCTACCTGCAATCACCACCGACAGGTGACGTGGACGTCACCGGGCACAGCTCCAGCGAACAGGAAATAGAAAACAGGCTGTATGAAAAGTACATTTGGTTGAAAAGAACGATAAGAAAAACACCAGTCCAGCTAATACTGGTGATGGTTGTCACCAGGAACAGACGTATACGCTGATTTAGCAGCTGATTTCAGTAGTTTGATATTGCTTTCAATATTGGGAAGATTTGCATAGTTTATTTCAAGAATGACTTAAACAGTTAAACACACGTACATCAGAACGCGTATGTTTTGTCAGCTAACCGAAACACCGTTCGCAAATGGTCAAAAGCTCCAGATTCGTTGATGTATATGTACCAGACAGAGCAAGCATGCTGCATGAACAATGACGTCTGTGATGACGTCATGAGGTAGTCATCACATGGCGGAGCAGGCGTTACAACTATTTGTTTCTAGATAAAGATGACACCTCACCAGCGTGGCGAGTTAGTCTTGCATGCCAGGCCGTTTTATTGATAAATGGATGTAGATGGAAACAGGGAGCAACCCAGCAATCTAGCGCATAACGGGGAGAGAGATTCGCCAGGTGCGAGGGGATAAATAGCTGATCCTACGTGGATCCGGCAATGGTAACGACGAGTGGCCACTTGGGAAGCGCCAAACGGGTCTATCTACTGATAAATAGCTCTACTTCGCGAAACACTTGTCAGTAAGGCGTAAACAGCTTCACATTGGAAGTCCTCAATCACAAAAGCAGTAAGTTCACAAGCTGCAAAGATCTTGCAACTATGCATCGAATGTCAGAATACCAAACAATGTCTGAACAGCTTCAGTAATGAGCAGTTTCTGTTGTACCAACACTTATGAAAAAACAATATCACCGAACTGTAACAGTGTCCAGATGCTATCCAGGTGTCCAGACATCATACTATGTCATCCAGGTGTCCTGACATTGAATGGTGTCATCCAGGTGTCCAGTCTTCATACAATGTCCTGACATTAAGCGATGTCATCCTGATGTCCTGACATCATACAATGGCATACAGGTGTCCTGACATTAAGCGATGTCATCCTGATGTCCTGACATCATACAATGGCATACAGGTGTCCTGACATTAAGCGATGTCATCCTGGTGTCCTGACATCATACAATGTCATACAGGTGTCCTGGCATTAAGCGATGTCATCCAGGTGTCCTGGCATCAAACAATGTCATCCAGGTGTCCTGGCATCAAACAATGTCTTCAAGTCTTGTCAACAAACAGCTTCATCTAGGTGCAAGTCATCGTACAATGTCACTCGGGTGTATAAAACCATGTAATGTTATGAAGGTGTCCAGTCAACACATACAATTTGATCAAGGTGTCCTGGCACCCACGTACCCTGTCATAAAAGAACGTTTCATCAAACAATGTCATCCAGGTGTCCTGGTACCAAAGAGTGACCTACAGGTGTTAATTCTGAAGAAAAAAAAATCCCCCAAGTGCCTAGTCATATGGATAAAAAATTATCCAGCAATGCCATAAGGTTTTCATTAACCATTCAATGACAGCCAGATGCCACACAATTACCAAGTAATGTTACCCAAGTGTTCAGTTATCAAACTAGATGTCTAACCACAAACAATTCCACCATGGTGGCAACTCACAATGTCATAAAGGCATCAGCATCAAGTCACAAACAATGCCATTAAGGTGTTAAATCACAATGTTGTTGAGGTGACAACTCACAAACAATATCATTAAGGTGTCAAATCACAAACAATGTCATCAAGGTGTCAAATCACAAACAATGTCATCAAGGTGTCAAATCACAAACAATGTCATCAAGGTGTCAAATCACAAACAATGCCATTAAGGTGTCAAATCTCTGAACAGGGGTCGAATAACAAAACAATGCCCTCTGGTGTCGAATAACAAACGATGTCATCGAGGTGACAAAATCACCAGAATTGTCATCTAGGTAAGAATGTCTCCATGGTGCCAAACAGCCAACTGTATCCTGTTGTCAACTAATAGAGAATTGTCAGTTTGGTTGTCATAAAAAATGACATCAAACTGCCACTCTGTCAAATCCCTAAACACTGTCACCAAGTTGTCAAATCTTGTAGCTGTATCTTTCTATTGTCAATCATCCTCCAGTTGTCAAATAAATAAACAATTATTCTCAAATCACAATAACTTATCGTCGTTGAGGTCCCAAATCACCCAAACCCACGCATGTGACGAGATTGCATGGGACATCAAATGCTCCTCTCAATAATATACAACTCGAAACGATATCAATTAAGCAATATACGTTCATATCAACCACAGCTTTCACAATTACATTAGTCACCCACGTTCACGTCATCAATCGCGCTCTACATTTTCCAACCACATGTTAGTCACGCTATTACGCATATACATGCTGAAAACATAGATGGTGTCAATTTGCCACCTAGTGCAAACAATTGTCAAATATGCCGAAAACCGGCGTATTCATGCGCTGAAACGCAATATGGCCGGTAATGATTGACAGGTACGAGCCAGCGAGAGTGACACTTGGCAGACTGACGAAGAACACTTACATGTTCGTCATTACCTGCATGGCCGGCCACCGTGAGCCCGTCAGCCAGCTCGCCGTCACCTCCTCCTCCGCCATCACTCTCACCGTCCTCCATTATCACACGGTAAATCCCCGTGGCCAACCGTACACAGCCGTCGCATATCCACCCCAGTGTTGACATACTGTGTGATGTATAACGCGGCGGTGGACGAGACGTTTCCTTCCCAACAACGTCTCCGGTATCCTACGTGTCATACTCGTGTAGAGATTATCAGAAGGCACACAGCTCCTTCCTCACCACTAAAGCCTCCATTCAGCTCCCATCCACATAGTTACAGAGCCACCGTACATGGACCCAGTTGTCAACTCACATAGCTAAGCAGCTGCATTGCTCATACGCAGACAAAATACCAAGCTTCTGTATTCGGCAAAAGTTGAAGCATCCAGCACAAGGAGGCATTGTGGATTTGACCATACGCACGGCCGACGCCACACTAATATCCTTATAGACATACAAAGTGATCGTATATACCACGTTGTATGGACAGTTGAGCGGGCGTGCAGACGACACGTGGCGGGGGTGAGGACGCGATGAGGTCAGCTGTATCATCAAGCATACAATGTGACGCATCTTCATTACTTGGTACAGACCATTATGATATCGCCATCATGATCAGGGTATGTGACTCAGTCACACACAGCATGGAACAGATCAGTCAGCTGGTTGACACTGTGCCACACACAGCATGGAACAGACCAGCCAGCTGGTGGACACTGTGTTACACACAGCATGGAACAGACCAGCTGGTGGACACTATGTTACATACAGCATGGAACAGACCAGCTGGTGGACACTATGTTACATACAGCATGGAACAGACTGGCTGGTGGATATCCACACACAGCATGGAACAGACCAGCTGGTAGACACTGTGTTACACACAGCATGGAACAGACCAGCTGGTAGACACTATGTTACACACAGCATGGAACAGACCAGCTGGTAGACACTGTGTTACACACAGCATGGAACAGACTGGCTGGTAGACACTATGTTACACACAGCATGGAACAGACCAGCTGGTAGACACTATGTTACACATAGCATGGAACAGACCAGCTGGTAGACACTGTGTTACACACAGCATGGAACAGACCAGCTGGTAGACACTGTGTTACACACAGCATGGAACAGACCAGCTGGTAGACACTATGTTACACACAGCATGGAACAGACCAGCTGGTAGACACTGTGCTACACACAGCATGGAACAGACCAGCTGGTGGACACTATGTTACACACAGCATGGAACAGACCAGCTGGTGGACACTATGTTACACACAGCATGGAACAGACCAGCTGGTGGACACTATGTTATACATAGCATGGAACAGACCAGCTGGTGGACACTATGTTAAACACAGTATGGAACAGATCAGTCAGCTGGTAGACACTGTGCCACACACAGAATGGAACAGACCAGCCAGCTGGTGGACACTATGTTACACACAGCATGGAACAGACCAGCTGGTAGACACTATGTTACACACAGCATGGAACAGACCAGCTGCTAGACACTGTGTTACACACAGCATGGAACAGACCAGCTGGTAGACACTATGTTACAAACACCATGGAACAGACCAGCTGGTGGACACTATGTTAAACACAGTATGGAACAGATCAGTCAGCTGGTAGACACTGTGCACACAGCACAGAATGGAACAGACAGCAGCAGACCAGCTGGTGGACACTATGTTACACACAGCATGGAACAGACCAGCTGGTGGACACTATGTTACACACAGCATGGAACAGACCAGCTGCTAGACACTGTGTTACACACAGCATGGAACAGACCAGCTGGTGGACACTACACACAGTTAACACACAGCATGGACACAGTTACACAGCAGCATGGAACAGACCAGCTGCTGTCTTACACACAGCATGGAACAGACCAGCTGCTGGACACTATGTTACACACAGCATGGAACAGACCAGCTGGTAGACACTGTGTTACACACAGCATGGAACAGACCAGCTGGTAGGTTACACTATGTTACCACTGGTGGACACTATGTTACATACAGCATGGAACAGACCAGCTGGTAGACACTATGTTACACACAGCATGGAACAGACCGGCTGGTGGACACTATGTTAAACACAGCATGGAACAGACCAGCTGGATATCCACACACAGCATGGTACAGACCAGCAGACACACACAGTGCTACACACAACAGTCACTGTGTTACACACAACATGGTTCATACCGGCTGGCAGACACAGAGTTGGTACATACACAACACACATTAGAAACGTATTGGTTGTGGCTGTAATAACATTGTATAGGGAAGTTAGGGTAATTGGGCTTAAAGTATGGACCGATGCTACAGACATGAGCCACACAAATCGAATCCATCACATCAGCAGCAGCAGCTCCCCATCATCACACAGTGCACGGTCTACAACTTCAGCACCAAGTCTGGCAGTGAGCCTAAAAGCCCCCTGGCTTTGTCTGGATGCTATACAAACACATTTGGGAAAACAGCTTATCAGTCAGCTGTGTCTGATGGTCGGACACATCTGGCAAGTGATTCTCTTGTTGAGACACGTAAGAAGAGATCAGTGGAGGCAATCAGATCATCCAGGTACTCCACCTGTATACCCGCTGGGACGGGTGAAGCGTTAACCACGCGCAACGGGAAGGGATGGTCGGTAGAGGGGGTCAGGGTGGATGTGAGATAGGAGATGTGACCCATTCATAACATGTCATGAGCTTAGCCAGCTAACATCATGGGGAGAGCAGTTGCTTCATTCAAAATCACATAAGCTTTAGAAACATCCTCAGTCCAGTACAACCAGACAGATATTACCTAAAGAAACACCAGTACAACAGGGCTGATAATGAAAATACAATGATGATCACGATGCTCATAGATACAGCAGCTGATTTGAGATTGACCAGTTGCTCACCTGTATCTGGGCTGCTGAGACAATGGAAGGCCACTTTACTGACGAAACTACAGCTGTTGACACCTGCAGGTGCAGACTGAACGCGCACATAACCCCTGCTTACGTTGTCGCCACTAGCCCGTTGTCGTGGGACGCAAGCACCAGCAGAAAGTCCTGTCGTCTCAGGCGCTTTCTCAGACTTCCAAGATCTGATTGGTCCTGGAGTGTGGGTCAAACTGACGGTCTTGCGGGAGACGTTCTGTTGCGTGGGTGGAGTGATTGGTTTGAGGGTGGGTCTGGCTGTACTGGTGACAACAGGCCGATGTCTTTTAGCGTCCGCTATACCGATGGAGCCATTAGTCTCTAGATTGTCATCTCCACAACTCACGCTTGTCTTCAGTGACTGTGAGACGTTGCCGTTAGTATCTGTATGAGCCCGACTTAGATTCATATCCTCGTCATCATCATCATCATCATCACGCCGCTCACACTTTGACTGACGACGTGGTGTCCATTTGCTGACGGCCATCTCAGCCTCTGTATCTCCATCCTCTACTATCATCAGCATCACTTCCTCACCAATAGCCTCGCCATCCATTGTAAGCGCCTGTTCGCCAGCACAGCTTCCACGCTGAGTGAACGCAATTCACCAAGGTCCAGCACGCGGCTTGGATAGCTGCAGTGAAAACAGCGTTTTTTCTCACCGGGGACAATCGTCACAGACGTTCCGGCAATGACCGCGGCAGGGACGTCACGGTATCACTTAGAGTCCTGTATTTGGAGAGATTTGCTATGCTCATCAAAAAGAAGCATTGATTTCACCCAATCAAGCTCCCGCGATGGGGGTTGTCGAAATAAGTCTCGAATTAGCGAGATGCCGTCAGTAGCGCTAGGCATGCTCGAATAAACACGAGAGTAGCATCACTCAGATCTGCTGCTGCTGCTGCGGTGGCGGTTGCCAGGCTCTGCAGGAGATGCTCACAACAAATGCTGACTACAAAACACTCCTCTGCTGGTGAATGCACGGCGGTCCGCACGGCCTCATGGAAGATAAGGGAAGGCAGGAGTTGTCATACACGCATGGTACCAGGGTACGCTCGGATGGAACATCAACTTGCTGCATAACTCTATCGGCACACTCATACTCACAGCTATTTTTCAATTTACATTGGCCCGGTATAAGGGAGACTGTTTTGTTTTCTAAATACCTATTTATTAACATTCTGCCGGAGATGTTTTATGGCATCAAAAAAACCAACAGAAGAATTGTGTTATTTGTTGACGGTGCTGGTCTAGACGTGCGATAGCCAACGCCCATCCCACTACGAACACGCATCCACCGGCGTCAATAAACAAACGATGGGCCGCGTGTAAAAAAACAGGAACTATTGAAAAATATTCTTCTCTACACCTCAATAACAAAAAATGTCCAAAGTCGATCTGAGGTAATTATGATGCTAAAATCGCACATATAACAGGTACGGTATTGGTGGCAATAGAAAATACTAGATCAAAGAGAGGCGCGAGGAATGAGTCAGCCATAAGAAATGAACCCGTTCCTTCTTGGGACCACGGATCGCTGGAGACTGGTACATGTGAGCTTGGTCCGAGTAGAGGTTATGAGTCAGCCATGTTTAAATGGCGGCCACGTGTGTTCTCAGGCGGGAGCTGCTACGTCTGTCTTCAATCAAGACGTAGCCTGGATGTAATCACGCCAATAAGCCTACACACCGTGAACCTGCACAATACCACACATGCACGTCCTAACTGACCTTCCATGCCTCACTGCTCCATTCTCCACACCTGGTCACACTTCTCCACCATTACCAGGCTGCACCCCGCTACCCCACACCCCACCAACCCATCACACGCACACACATTCCACTCTATAAACAAATGATTCTTTTCAAGGCGTCTTTCTGTAGCACCGGTTTGATCCATGCTATGAAGAATGAAGAAGTGAAGTCCTTGGGCCGAGAGTCAGCTGGTAATACTTGGAGTAGCAGGGTTGATGGACGCGCCACCTTGACACCACTTCAGCAGCACCAGCGGCATCTCTCTACTGGGGCTTTATTCACCATCATTCTCCCCGCCAAGCAACAGCTGTAGATCCCGCTCCTCGCTACCCTGCCCCTGCCCCGACCACATACCACTCGTAGTTCCGGGCTTTAAGAAAAAGTCCAATTCTTGCACCAATATTTCATCATATTCACCAGCGATATAAAACTACTCGGCCATCCCCCACTCATTACGAGCCACAAAGCAATACAGATCACCAATTACCTGTGCTCACGGCAGGTGTGAAACCACACAGGTGAGTTATGACCTTGGCAACTTTCCCCTGGTGCATATGTACGACTCATAACTCAGACGCGAGAACCGTTACCAGATCGGGTCACCGACAGGAGGGAAAAATTGTTAGAACACAAAATAAGAATCCTCCGACCCAACCAGGCCCCCGGATGTAAGTGTATGCACGCTGGATGGCTGTTGCCGGAGGGGAGTGGTTACATGGGGCTGATTAGGTATTGTTGTGTTAGTGTTAGCGGCCATTAAGCCAACTCGTGTTACGCTACACGTACACATACACAGGGTAATTACCAGTGAAATCAAAGATGAAATACATCAACAGGGAGGTAAACTGACACGTAGCCAGGTGTATATGGTTCTGCCAGAGATAACACCTCTTCGACTAGAGTTTAATGCATGTAGCCTCAAAGGAGATTAGCTGCTGTTATTGCCTGAAAGCATTCTTCGACTTCACACCTGACAATCTGAGCCACCCTCTCCCACATCACACCTGACATTCTGACCCGCCCTCTCTCACATCACACCTGACATTCTGACCCACCCTCTCCCACATCACACCTGTCACCTCTCCCACATCACACCTGACATTCTGACCCACCCTCTCCCACCTGACACTTCTCCAACATGACACCTGACATTCTGACCCACCCTCTCCCACACCACAGTTGACATTCTGACCCACCCTCTCCAACATCACAGTTGACATTCTGACCCACCCTCTCCCACATAACACCTGACATTCTGACCCACCCTCTCCCACATAACACCTGACATTCTGACCCACCCTCTCCCACATCACAGTTGACATTCTGACCCACCCTCTCCCACATCACACCTGACATTCTGACCCACCCGCTACCACACCACAGTTGACATTCTGACCCACCCTCTCCCACATCACACCTGACATTCTGACCCACCCTCTCCCACATCACAGTTGACAATCTGACCCACCCTCTCCCACATAACACCTGACATTCTGACACCTCTCCCACATCACACCTGATATTCTGACCCACCCTCTCCCACATCACAGTTGACATTATGACCCACCCCCTCCCACATCACAGTTGACATTCTGACCCACCCCCTCCCACATCACAGTTGACATTCTGGCCCACCCTCTCCCACATCACACCTGATATTCTGACCCACCCTCTCCCACATCACAGATAATATTCTGACCCACCCTCTCCCTAATCACAGATAATATTCTGACCTACCCTCTCCCTAATCACAGATAATATTCTGACCCACCCTCTCCCACATCACAGATAATATTCTGACCCACCCTCTCCCACATCACAGATAATATTCTGACCCACCCTCTCCCTAATCACAGATAATATTCTGACCCACCCTCTCCCACATCACAAATAATATTCTGATCCACCCTCTTCCACATCACAGATAATATTCTGACCCACCCTCTCCCTAATCACAGATAATATTCTGACCCACCCTCTCCCTAATCACAGATAATATTCTGACCCACCCTCTCCCTAATCACAGATAATATTCTGACCCACCCTCTCCCTAATCACAGATAATATTCTGACCCACCCTCTCCCACATCACAGATAATATTCTGACCCACCCTCTCCCTAATCACAGATAATATTCTGACCCACCCTCTCCCACATCACAGATAATATTCTGACCCACCCTCTCCCTAATCACAGATAATATTCTGACCCAACCTCTCATGTCACAGCAGAAATTCTCACCCGACCGCTACCACATCACACCTGACATTCTGAACCACCCTCTTCCACATCATACCTGGCATTCTGACCTACTCCCTATCACAACACAGCTGATATTCTGACCCAAACTCTCATACCACAGCTGACATTCTGAGCTCACCTCTCCAACACCACACCTGACATTCTAGAAGAATTGTATAAATGAATAATCAAAGTTCTTCTCACAAAGAATACCACAAGGTTCTAGAACAACTTTACACATTCATTCACAAAGGTTTCAGCCACAGTATATACAACAATTATTTCGACCCCAAACCATGATTAGAACACCAAAAGTTGCAGTCAGTACCAATTAGCCTCACCTGAACAGGTGTTTAGAGCGAGGTAGGGTGATTGATTAGGATTAAGGGCCAGCTGATCTGATGGAGTAATAATTAAGGCAGCTGGGGAAAGTAAAAGGTCTCTAACAGACCACTAGTCTGATGTCACACAAGCACAGGAGGTGGTATGATGTACTGGCAATGACAATGACCAGCCATGATGCTACATCATTACATTAATTCAGGTGATATTAGCCAGAACAAAAATGGATTGAATGTGTCATAGATTACCATTAGTCAACACCTGAGCAATATGAGGGCAGGTAGGCAGTTGACGGTAGCAGGTGAGACTTGTTTGTGAGGTGGGGTGGGGGTGGTTAGATACAGGTAAGATAAACACATTTAAGCATCCCAAGATCCTGCATCTCACATCTGTATTGTGTGATAGGAGATGAGGATGCTGACTACATGAGCAGCCTCAGCAGCAGCAACCTCAGCAGCAGCAACAGTATGTTGTGTGCTGACAGTAATACACTACAGGTGAGACATCTGTTGCTAGTTACAGGTAACATCCTGGTGGAGGTATGGCGTGTCATGGCCCGGTCACTGGATGCCAGGCAAACCACAGGCTAACCCTGACTGCATTAGATTCTATGGTCAGATGTTGGGGAGGCAAAATGAATACATGCAAACCCAGACAAAGACTGAGAGCAGGGAAAGTTGGGGAGGTAGTGGGCAGGTGTTGAATGTGGTATATAGAGAAAGCTCTGCTTCTGGCTCTAGTCTTGCGGACATATTCAATAGGATGAGAAGACCGCTATGCCTCCAAGTCACCAAACATCATACAGGAGGAATAATAATCAAGGTTAAGTTCAACACATTGCAGCATCTGTCTGCATTAATACAGGTTTGTCCTTATACCCTGGTATATGAGGTAGATTGTCTGTACCCACCTGTAGGGAGCCTCTTCTTGACAGGGGTAGAGGTAGCTGTGGGTCGACCGGGGGGCTTAAGGGCAGATGGTGTGGACCGGGGGGCCAGGCGACTAGATGGGGCAGGTACACTGGTCCGTCTTGATCCTACATACACAGTACATGCTAACATGGTGCATTAGAGGGACGAGAGAGGGTCAAGATGGGCAGGCATGATGGACCGCAACAAGGAAGCTGACATGTTAGCACCAGACAACCAGGAGTCTGATTGTTGTTACATAATGATGGGTACTGGACATGTGCCCATGATGAACCAGGAGTGGGACGGATGTTAACATACTGGAGCTGATGGTGACAACAATGGTGACAGTGATAATGATGATGTTAGCAATGATAATGGTGCTGATGACAATTATGAAGAGAATGATAACAATGATAATGATGATGATAAGGATGATAATGATGATTATTATTGCAGTAATGATGATTTTAATTCTGACAACAACCACAGTGGGATTATGAGACATTCACCACAAAGAACTAACTATTGAACTGAGCTGACCAACTAGCCACCCATAACCTGCATGAGATCCGATCCCAGCTATCATCACTTATTAACTCTAGCGATCCATAATGATCAAATATCAGACCCCTCATGTAACCCCTACACAAAAAGAGAGAAAATCAAATGTACCCATTAAGAATGTACAAATCATTTGCTGTATTTCTTTGTATGTCATAACGTCACCTCTCAACCAAGCCTGTAATTCGTGATACTAGTCAGTATTCACCAGAGACTCACCTGCTGTAGCTATCCTGGACTGTGATGGGGCGGGTCCGGCTATAGACCTGCGAGTGGAGGGCGCGGCTGGCGATGGTTTGGTGGTTGATCTGGGTGTCAGTCTCTGAGGGCCCTGTGACGACATGTAGCTGTCCGTAGACACGTCTGAACACAACGATAGCTACACAAACAACACCCATGCAGGCTGTACATTAATCATGCTGCTAACTACATACATATAACAACAACCACACAGTAATAACAGCACATGGCCTATACAATCATATAAATAACTTATTTCCCTCCAGATAAAATAATATTTATCTTAGTTAAATACCATCTTCAGAGAAGGTTCTGTTACACGAATGTTAAATTATATTCAAAAGTAGGAAGTAAATGTCATGCTGAAAATGGAAATCATAACGATAAAGACTAAAGGTTTGGTGGACGTTATGATTACATTTGTTAAAAATGGTTAACTTCAACCTTGTCGTCATAATGTCACTGGTTAGTCCACGTTATATGTGTATATATATAACCAGGAAAGTAGTATGTGGTCTCTAGTTGTCAAACTGCTATAATTAGAAATAATAACCGCAACTACAACATATATAGGCGAATGAATTAGTTATCTTCCATCAATACGGAATATATTGAAATATATGGACCCCAATAAAAATACTCAAATTATCATGGATTTGAATTGTCCATCGGAACGATAATTAAGTTGCTAAGCTTATTGGAAATACCAGTAATAAAGTTAATGCCGTATCATATTATTGTAACTCAGCCGACATGCAGAAGAAGTTGTATTGGAGAGATGACAAACTCCCACCTTCCAGAACCACATCTTTTCTTTAAACTACATCGTCATTGGAAGTTATTAATAAATACTAATTGTCAAGTTAAAACACAGTTAAAATGAAGTTAATAAGCGGGAAAGTAGCTCTGCAAAACAATAAAAAAACATGGAAGTAAGAGATAAGCTTTGACACATCCAGGCCTAATCAAACAACAGATGAGGTGTAACACAGATCCACTCAGTGTAAAGAAGCGGAATGCAGCCAGTCGAGGTGACAAGTGACCAAAGAAAGCGCAGTGCAATAAGAGAGAGAGAGAGAGACCTTTGTGGAGGGATTCCGGCCAGATTTCCTCTTAACACGACCCAGACAGAACATGACATGGTAACAACAGACCACAAGAAGCAGCAACACAACACTACTACAGTGAGGGCACTGAACGTGGTTATATTCATACAACACATGTACTGACTCTATCATTTAACCATCAAGATGGTTATACACAAAAACAATGTGGTTTGCATGTCAGAGAGAGCACCAGATGTGGTGGTATTTCTTAGATACAATCGTCTTGTGTTGGCACCATATGCCACCTGACAGTGTCAAATACCAGCTGGTAAACATGGCCTTTTCATATACCACCTAAATCTATATTAACACTATGCACATTATCTTCCTCAAAGACAATATGCAAATAAACGCACAGATCGCATGTGTCTTCTATTATAATTCGCAAACTACATGTGCAAATTAACGAACAGCTGTTTCTCATCTAACAAAACCTCCAGCCGAGTTATGACATCATCTGGATGGAATAAAGGCCATGAAAAATACAGGTCTACAAGGCACACACAAGCTGATTGGCATGATTAAGATGAACAACCAGTGCTGCAGAGGAAGAGATTCAGTGTAAGGGAGTGGTGCTATAAATGGTGCAGGTAGACCAGCCGAACATGTGAGCTAAAGGGGCTACATGGTCGAGATAGCCAACCATTGATCAGCTGACTTATCAATAAGCTACTATAATTACGAGAGAGATTGAAGCCTTCAGAAGGGGGTTTTCATAAGAATAGATGTAGTTAACAATGAGAGGGCAGATGAAGGACCCTCACCTGGGAATCCGAGCTGGACCTTCTCTCTGTTTGTCGTAGTGTAGAGGTTGTCTTGTTCCCTGGTTTCTTCACCGCTGATTACACACAGAGATGATATGCATTGTGTGATAACTTCAGGGCAAACACAACATCAATCACATACAACATTGATGCTTATATCAGGAACCAAGCAATCAAAATGACCTTCAACAGTTACAAACTTGACCTCTGATAACCACAACATTTAACCTGATAACTGTCTGTGAACCACAATATTCCTCCACTCCAACACTGGATATCACCTAATTGATTACATACAGTGTATATTTACAACTCGGGGAGTAACTTCTCAGTATTGAAATGAGATTAATGATCACCTGTGTACCACAAATTCAAGAGACTCACAAGAGACGGAGGATGACGTGCTCCGCTCCAGTCCGTCAGACATGGTGCTGCTCTGACTGGTGTTCAGGTCCGCCTGACTAGCATCTGACATGGAGCTCATTCGACTCGCACCACGACTAGACGGTTCAGGTGAGGGCGACTTACGAAGGCGAGATGGCAGTGACAGCTTGGACGCGGTAGGTGCCACAGGAGCGGATAGTTTGCGTAAGCCTGTGGGTTTGTTGGCGCTGGCTGACGGGGGAGCAGCCGTACTAGTCCTACGAGGAACGGTTGTACCCACACTGCTTCTTGGACTCGGCTTAGCCCCGTACAGGCGCGATTGTGTGGCAGGCTTAGGAATGGAACCAGTCTTACTCGGAGGCACTTTTCCAACGGGTCGAGGTTTGGGGATATTCTGTGGAGGTCCCATGACGGACATGCCTTTAGCAGGAGGGATTTTGCCAGTTGGCGGTCGTTTGCCTGGAGGAGGCTCATCCCCACTGGCTATCACAGGGTAGGCTTGTACAGTACATGCATCCTCACTGGGATCGAGATCCATCTTGGAGACTTTGTCCTCCTTGTCGTTAGTGATACCGGGACTCAAGACAACGGAGAGCGGCTTCTTCTCACTGCCTGACAAGTTCTTCACATTCTTGATCACCTGGTTTTCATTCTCAGACTCCTCCTTCGACTTCACCTTTATTGGCTTTTTCAGATAAGAGCCAATCCTGGAGGTGGCCTTTTTTATTTCGGCTTTTTCCGAGGCAGGTTTGAGAACTTTGGATGTGGATAAACGTCGATTTGTCTTGTTGTCTGAAGCAGGAGTCTCGCCAGCAGTACTGTCTGCACCTTTAGTCCGTCCACCAGATTTAGACGAGGCAGTGAGGCGCTTTGATGGTGTTGGTCCAGCCGTCTTGGTGTCACTTTCTTGGCTTCACTCTCGATACTTTCTTCAGGTACAGCCATCACTTCCGGCTCCCCTTCACGACTATTCACCTCCATCTCCACGTCTTTATGGACATCCTCCTTCCCAGCATCCTTCACTGTCGACTCGGACATGACATCAGCAACCACAGCGAGGTTATCAGGCGATTTGGCTGGTACAGCCATGACATCATCCTCACTGGTATCCATAGGTGTGTGTGACTCGTGAGCCTGGACCAGAGATGTTACAGTGACAGGGGTAGACTCCATGGGTGTGTAGGGGGGAGAGGGGGTGAGGTCACGGGGCTGGTCCATGGGCAGGCCTTCGAGGAGGTCAGGGTTGTCTGCCACAGGAGATATTCCCTTCACACATCAACACAACACTGCTCATGATCCTCATCAGGTAATCAAATAAGGAACCCATACAACACACCTTTGAGGGGTCACAGGGGTCACAAGAGTTCGTCATATAGTGACATATGATGAAGTTTACCGTGTAAGTTTGTATCGTGAGGCAGAATTAAGAAAGAGGCAGAGAGGACTTACCCTCATGTAGACATCCACCTCAACGGACACCATGCCCACTCCTACAGCACCCCCTACTATCATCTCCGCTCCGAATGACCCGTCCATGTCCACCCCGGTCTCTCTGCTTACACACACATTGTATCATGCCATAAGAGAATATATAGTTGTAGGGTTATGGGAGGTTGATATAACACAGGGAATAGTGCCTTACGTGTGGTGTGTGTCGGGGGAGATTGATGATGGTGGTGATGGTGGTGATGGTGGAGCAGCATCAGCTACTGTTGCTGCTGATGCTGAAATGATGGAGAGTGGAACAACATCAGCTAATGCTGCTGATGCTGCTGCTGCTGCTGCCTCGTCTAATACTGTGTCACCAGCTAGAACACAAACACCAACAAGTTCACGATAAACAATTCGACCCAAGTGAGCTTACACCACAAATACAAGTAGAGACAGTGAAGAAAGGATTACTGACGACGTCCACGTTTGTGATGGTGGAAACGTCCACACAGCACTACTACTGAACGCTCACGGCAATCACACAGAATGTGACATATAAACTCGCACGGTCTGTCTTGAATTGAGGTGACTGTGGGTCGGTTCACACAGCCACACGCAGTGCAACGCGAGAGGTGGAGCGAGGGATGGTACCAGAGGGAGGGATACGAGCTGCCCTCACTGTATGGGGGGAAGACGACACCCAGGCGCCTGTGATACGGTCGTACCTATCCGGTAATATATAGCACATCAATGAACCGGGGACTAGATTGCTGAGAGCTACAGGCTCTTTGATCTTCGCTCAGGTAGATACATCATTCTGGTATCGCCATCCAAGCAGCAGCTCCGACACTCACGATGGGTTTAGTTAATTAAAGAGAAATCTTATGCGTTGAGTGTGTTTCTATTTGAACACTACCACCGATGTAGCAGAGGTGCCAGGCAGTGGGGTGGTTAACAGGTCAATAAAGGATCACTGTAGCATTGGAAGGGGAAAGGGGGTTCGGGGGCAGGGACGAGGCTGGGTTGTGTAGGAGAGAGAGAAGGCTGGCCAACGCGTTCCTTAGCTAAATCAACGTTATCATGGATGGCATTGTACTGATGGTGCACGGCATTTTAATTACACTCGGTTCGTGTGCCCAGTAGATGTTTGCAGTGGTAGCCATCTACCTTCTAAGTCAACAGTCAACACCGCCTGCCTGATACACCTATATGTGCACTCGCAATGGATGGTACCTAAACCCCTAAGCACTTGGTAATATGTATATACAGAAATATGTGTGTGTGTGTGTGTGTGTGTGTATGTATGTGTATATATATATATATATATATATATATATATATATATATATATATATATATATATATATATAGATGCATATATATATATATGTATATATATATACATATATATGTATATATATATACATATATGTGTATATGTATATATATATATATATATATATATATATATATATATATATATATATATATATATATATATCTCTATATATATATATATATCTATATATATATACCTTACCCATCCCAGTGCAGTCACGTACTCCCTACCACGTACGTCTAGCTACGCGCGTTTACTTTGATTCACGATGCCGTTTGATGGGGCTGTTGTCACTACCAATATTGACAAGGCGTTCACCGACGTCCAAGCGACAAGTACACGTCCTACAAAAGGCTTCTCACTGTTTATGGGTATAGTCCCGATAGGACTTGTCATATATATAAAGCTCTTCTGCGACACCAATCTACCGCAACACGTCATCACGGTATCTCATGTGCGGATGAGAGAAGGCACTCGACGTCCTAACAGCCTTTATCACTCGAAGGGATACATGCAATAAGCCATCCATATTCGGCTAACATTGTGTTTTGTCCACTTAAGTGAACAAGCAGTGTATGTACTCATCATATATACGCCCCCACACAGACAAACACAGTTCTGGGAATGCTTCATATCAAAGATGACTGCTGACACAGCACACTCAGAATGAATACTGAATTAGATAGTCTACAATATTGACGCTGGTGGTAAGGCGCTTCATATGAAGCCAGGTGGTGCGTGGTTATCACGTGTGATATGCCACTAACAAAGGTCAGGTCAAGGTTTTGCGAAAATTGGTAGAGCTAACGATGCCTACACAAACATGTGTGGAATGAACAAGCTGGTTCGTACAATGACAATTATCCACCCCATTCACAGCCGTGTACATTCTTTGTGAGGCACCAAGGTCGTAGATGAGCGCTCTTAACACCCCGTATATGTTGACCTCCAGCCGACATAAGATGTATGGCTAAACAAGCAGCCCATCGGATGGCCTTGACATCAACCAAAGCGAGTCGACCTCACACGCCATTCCTGTAACCTGGTAACGTTCCTGTAACCATGACAGCGCATGGCGGAACAAATGAAAAATATCAGGACAAATCCCGTTTGGAACGGGGGTGGTGATAGGACCACGAAACGACCATTTAATGGTGTGAGTTAACCTTCCATAGCACTGATGGTGAATCAATTAGATCTCCAATTACACACCTTCCCAGCCCCCACGGATGACAGTTGGGAAACAATCGGTATTATCTGCACCTTAATCATTGCCAACAACAGATGCAGCCATCACACAGAATAAGCGCAAGCTTGCAATGCGTAAACACCAACAATGACTAAGTCGGTAACTTTTTTTTCATCACGGATGGCGCGCGTACTTGAGAGTGTTGGGCTAATGTCCGCAAGGTATAGAATGAACACTGAGGGTGATCTCTCCTCAGTGACCCACGTCGAGTTTTCTCATCAGAGCGACAGACATCCCTGTCGGACCTGCTGCTATCAGCGCGTCCCAGGCCACTGTCAGCTACCATCATACATCGGCTCCTCTGCCTCCTCCGCCATAACTTATCAGGCCACGTCCAGCGCTGACCCATCGCGCGACGCCTCACAGGGAGGCCTCCACACGTGGCGTAAATGACGTCGCCCGCGGTCACATGTGCAGCATCTTCTTCACTTACAGGCTGCGTTATTACTGATATGATAGAACCCCGTAAGCTCTGTCTGAACAGCCTGACACCCCCGTCGCGCCCCCCGCGATCAGATAACAAGACGCTCATTATTCAGGTGATGAAGCTCTGTCATCTACCGTCGTCTACGCTTCATGCATTGATAAATCCTTAGCTCGTAGAAGCTCTGGTCTGACTGCTGAAGTACACCTGTACACGGACCATGCCTACTTCATCCGTAACCCACGCGAGCCGCCTGCAGTCTCCTGTATGTATGACAGGAGACGGCATGGCCGCGAGCGTATAACACACGGTGTAGCAAGAATATCACACAGCAACTAACAACACGGCTTACAGAGACAACTCAAAATGCTGATCAACTTCACGTTAAGCCCATACCAGCACCAGACAAGCTGTACTAGACCTACTTTCTAACCAGGAACATGCACTACCTGCCGGGATATTCTACATTACCGTAACCGGATCGACTCCACAAACCACCAGCGACTGAACCCTACAATATGCGCTCCCAGTTTAACGGCGTTTTCTTGGCAGACGATAAGAATTCTCGCGCCCTGGTGAGTCTGCATGGCAGTGACCAGTCTCCAACACGCCAGCCGTCACCTGGGCAAAAAGTCGAAGGCTGTTCACAAACAAGCGATTGATTTATCGATTCCTTTAACGATTACCCATGAAGCTCCATGTTAGGTTGGGAACAGTACGGCTGGACTCCTTGTTGTTGAAACACTCCATGTCTCTGCTACAGAAATCCATTTCAGATCACCCTTGATTGCTGCTGTCAGTTGCCGCTCGTATTCCATAGCTCGCCATTAATGACGTCAGCCCAAACGAGACCACCCATTCTCTCCCTCAATATAGCCAGTCGCCAGAGTGAAAGTGCACCTTGGCATTACAGAGACACATCTAACCAACTGGTGTTATCAGCATTGTATGTGTCACAATTATCGATCACAACAAGTGACTGGGTCACTTCACAGCACAAAGGGGGTCACTACCCTAACTGAGGAGCTTAACAGATCCAGGTGTAGGGAATATTGGTATTGGGGGTGGAGGGTGGTATGTGTAAGTAATACTGCCGTACATGAGATCAGTCTCGTCGTCACGATCCTGACGTGGATGATGCACATCTACGTCACTAAGCCATCGTCAAGATAAACTCACGGAGATAGTGGAGATCCTGTCCAACATGGCCGCCCCCGTGGTGGTCTGTGAGACATGGAGACGTACCTGTGACAAGGTGTGGCAGGGCAGAAGACACTTGTTGAATGGGAGTCAATATTGGTAGAGCCCTGGATCAGCCGAGCACGGGCCATTCTCACTGCGAGGCATGCTTAGATCACTGACATACCGAGAGACGGGCCCGTGTTTCATGACGACTTGTACCTCACAAAAACACGCATGTATGGGTAACCTCAGTTGACGAGTACGAATGGGAAAATGCTGCAGATCCGCATACCACAGGTGACGCTTGGCCGGCGGGTGTTACATTCTTCTGAATGACACTGTTAGCGCACCTGTCAGGTTAACGCGATTTAGCTACCTACCACGTGTCTCCATGTATACATACTGTTTCGGGCCAGCTCGTCCGGGTGCCTGGTGACTAACTTCCCAATTGTGGTTATTTGCATGGTTGAATGTATGGTTATATGGATGGTTATAACCACATGCGCTAGGTTCACGATGCCAAGCATCCGAGCGCCATATATAAATAAATAAATAAATATTATTTATTTATATATATATATATCATGGGTGATTATGCTCCATAAATACTTTCATTAATAAAGTTATCTGCACTAGATGATCGACTCTATAACGGCTCGATTTTCGCGTTATAGAAGTACTGTTTCAATGAACGATATCTGCGATATCTGTGGATATCTGTGGATATCTGTGGCGAGGTAAAGCTAATTACTGGAAAAGCATATGCGTGCGCTGTACAGGGCGGACTATTCGCTGGCGAGTTCAAGGAAGGCAAGTATAAGTATGAAATAATTAATCAGATTCAACCCACCTTCACTTAAAGCAGCAGTATTCTTTTGCAGGACCGCGTCTCCTAGAGAAGCTGTGTGTCGATCTTCCACATGGCAGGACAGCACCAATGGTTTAGTGGAGATGGTATCCAATGTTGGTGTGAACGTCTGTGAGGGCGATAACTCCAACGCAACGTGAGGTTGTACAGACGCGGATGGTAACGGTTCCGAGCCCGGCTCTACAGTGCTAGGGGACAACAGAGGGGCCACGGCGTGCAGCAACACTTCGCTAGGTATATGATCTGCGCAGCCACTGACGGCGGTAGGCGTATCGGTATCGGGCTCGGCGGGAGTTTCACTCAATATCGCCGGCGCGATTTTGTCGACTTCGGTGCAATCGTCGGTGTGTGTTTGACTTAATACTGGCGGCGATATTTCTTGAGCTTGGACATTCTCACCAGTAGACGGCTCAGCCAGTATCGCTGACGCTAGGGTGTCCTTCTCGTTGCCATGCTCGGTGTATGTTTCAATCAAAATGGCCGCTGCTATTTCAACATCGTTCCCCTCATCAGCGGTGTACGTTTGACTTAAGATGGGAGAAGCTTTATCTTTGTCTTCACCACCTTGATCCGTGTATGTTTGATTCAATATCACTGGCGCAGTTTCCTCCCCGTCTGTTTCCCTTGTTACCACCTTCGATGTCGCGCCCGCCTTGGTATCTATCTCAGTATAGGTTTGACTCAATATGACCGGCGCTTGACCTTCACCTCTAGAATCTGCCTCGGAGTACGTCTCACTCAATATGACCGGCGCTTGACCTTCACCTCTAGAATCTGCCTCGGAGTACGTCTCACTCAATATGACCGGTGCTTGACCTTCACCTCTAGAATCTGCCTCGGTGTACGTCTCACTCAATATGATCGGCGCTTGACCTTCACCTCTAGAATCTGCTTCGGCGTACGTCTCACTCAATATGACCGGTGCTTGACCTTCACCTCTAGAATCTGCCTCGGAGTACGTCTCACTCAATATGATCGGCGCTTGACCTTCACCTCTAGAATCTGCCTCGGCGTACGTCTCACTCAATATGACCGGTGCTTGACCTTCACCTCTAGAATCTGCCTCGGAGTACGTCTCACTCAATATGACAGGTGCTTGACCTTCACCTCTAGAATCTGCCTCGGCGTACGTCTCACTCAATATGACCGGCGCTTGACCTTCACCTCTAGAATCTGCCTCGGAGTACGTCTCACTCAATATGACCGGTGCTTGACCTTCACCTCTAGAATCTGCCTCGGAGTACGTCTCACTCAATATGACAGGTGCTTGACCTTCACCTCTAGAATCTGACTCGGCGTACGTCTCACTCAATATGACCGGCGCTTGACCTTCACCTCTAGAATCTACCTCGGAGTACGTCTCACTCAATATGGCCGGATTTTTAACGTCCACCTGAGCGTCCACCTCCGTATATGTATCACTTAATATACCCACGGGCAGTAGGTCATCTTTGACGTCTTTTATATCGTGTGTTTGATTTAATAAGGCCTGTGTTGGTTGGATGCCCGCGGCATCTTGCTCAGTGTACGCTCGACTGAGTAGGGCGGGTGTTGGTTCATTGACGGAATAACTTACGTTAAGAGGTTGCGCTGGCGGCTCAGTGTATGTTCTATTGGCGTCATTCATACCAGAGACTATCCTCTCTGGGACATCCACGAGTGATGCTAGCGGCTCCTCTACTGCTCCGCGCACCTGACCATCACCAGCTTCAGCAACCTGCTCGTGTGGAGGGGGCAGGTTGTATTTGGTGGTGTAGTCGACGAGAGGGTGATCTGTGGGGGAGAGGTCGGGGTGGTGGGGGGTGTTGGCCGTCAATGTACCAGGCTCGTCATCATAGGCGTCCCCGTTATAACCTGTAACATCAATATACACAGTACTTATATGGTAACATATGGTAGACGGGTGAATGACAAGATGTATGAAGTGTTGATGACCGCGTGCAGCTGGAAGGGAAGCGCAAGTCGTGTGAATACAGCTGCCATGATAACAAGTACGCGAAAAAGAGGGTGGGGGGCGATGTCACACACACACACACACACACACACCACTATATATACCCCATACAATCAGGTCTGATTCCCACGCAACACCGTAACTGTAGATTCGCTACACCTCCAGCTCGATGACATTGTCTAACACAGAATGCAATCAATACATGGCCACTGATAACAACTGTGTAAGAAGCTCACCTGCCCAGGTAACGCCGAAAAATAGAAGCCAATCACAGCCCAACCATCCCCAAATCCATACCGTGTACGCATTACCAGTCAATCTCAAACATAACGTAAGAATGTGCAATTCCAACTATAAATCCTCTCCACAGGGGGAGAATGATTTGGCATCGACACATTGAACCCTAAACTGAGCCTGAATCTCTTTCAAGCGAACCCGCTTTACCTTCCGACCTACTTAACAACACCAGGACTGTTTCTGACCAGACCAACTATACTTACCACAAGGCTGTAGCTTGGTCAGAAGGTGCTAGTTATGACACCTGCCTATCAATACAACCGCACGCACAAACCCCTGCCTCCAGCGCCTGCGGACATCCACCTCGTCACCGATATCCAGCAACGAATCCAAGTGTGGAAAGAGGAAACAGTTGCATAATATCCCGAGTGCCAGCCTTCCATATAGGGTTCTGGGATGCAGACTATCGACCGACCAGACACAATCTGTTGCTAAGATACAGCTTCCCTGTTGCTGCGCATAGTCAAAAGAACAATTACAGACGGCAGTATTTCACCGTGGGTTCACATCCGATGTTTTCGTCAACAGCCTTAAGCAGTTGTCCACGTCCGAGTTGTCAGGCCTTCCGGGATGTTAAACGCAGCATCCCCGGGACTATGGCGGTCTGTGGGAGTACGAATCGATAAGGGATAACAGGCGGTGTACAACTGTAACGGGGTCACGTCAGAACGGCGTAGTTCCCGACATATCACGATTTGTCGATTGCTTGAAGGAAGTGAGGTATTCTCATAGCAGATGGTCACGTGGCCGTGATGCCAGCTGACTGAGCGCTGTCCTCAAGTGAGGTCAAGCATCATGGAGGGAAGTCGCACACGCGTCACATGGACGCAGCCATCCCGTAAATCACGCGATGTATCCCCGCTGTGACAGCAGGCGGGGCTGGAGACTGGCTGTACGCTAGAAGAGGTCTGCTCATGCGCCGGGGAGACATGCCAACCCGACCAGTGCTTCTTAACATAAACAATAAGGACACACCACCAATGGTGGTCCCGCTTGTCAACAAAACACACGTAACCATATTCCTCGTCATCCTAAACCAATACTATCCTCTGATCAGATTACAGAGCCTTTTTAATATGACAACAACTGTCCCCAAGTAGAGAGAATCGGGCATCCCCATGTATCTCTGCCAGTAGCAGCAGCAGCAAACAGCAGCAAGCGACTGCAAATGCTCAGCTAAATGAAGGATGACTGACCTGCTGACCCCAGACTACAGGGTTCACCATGCGCACGTGGTGCGGTGGCTATGCTAGTGACGATGTCTATCTTAATCGAAAGCGAATCATTAGGCACAACCCCCCCCCCCCCCCACCCCCCCTCCCACCCACCCAAAATGACCGATTCCAACATGTGAAACTGACCATATATTCCAATGGAGAATAGGCAGAGAAAAGCATCAACTCAAGCAAACATTTAACGCAGTTAAAAACACGCACGTGTTTATTTCGGTTACGCCGGCGACGATGAAAAAAATCATACCAGGTTATTTTCCTGAGGTCATCAATATTTCCCTGCAATTGCAGTGGGATTCAGACAGTGGAATAAAACGCCGTCTACAGTGGCTGGGTTTGTTGGTTAGGCTCGCGGTCGGAGGCCCGGCCAGATATGAACCTCCCATCTGGGTTTTATGAAATGATGGAGGTAATACCTCCTGCCTTGTGTAGAGGATGTGATGGGCGGGTAATATAAGCAGCTACTGCAAGTATCTAGACCGATCAGCCACGAATGCTGCCGTGGCATGAGCTTATACCAGGATGCTCAGCCGCAGACAAGGACATTCACTGAGGCTGCAAATGAACAATTACACCAACCAAGATGAACCCAATCAACGGCTCCGTGTGGCGAGCAAACCACATTAATGTCACCTACTCCTTCACTCACTCCCTTACTGACTCACTGACTGACTTACTCCCTCAGGCACTGACTGACTCGTGCATTCACTCACTCACTCACTCACTCCCTCACTGACTGACTCACGGAAGTTCTCACTCCCTCCCTCCCCATTCACTGATTGACTGACTCCCTCACTGACTGACTCGCTCCCTCATTGACTCGCACACTCACTGACTGGTGCACGCCTTCAGTGACTTCATTCACCGACTCATCCACTCACTTCCTCCCTCGGACACTCACTCAGAGACAGCCCCTGACAGCCCGACTCAATCACTGACTGACTGAAACACTGACTGACACAAACACTGACTCACCTGACCAAACGTTTCAGCTTACTCCATCAGCCCACCATACCAAGTCGACTAACATTCATCTCACAACCAACCGCACTTTACTCCACATCCAGTTGGAACACAGCCAGTTGCCTTCCTGACCACTGAAGCCTGGCATCCCTCCTGACACTAGCCACACGCGCCTGCATCCACTCGACTCTCACCAGACATCGACTTCTTACAAAGCCTCAATGTTCAAACCTTTTCTACTGACATCAAGCAAGGTAGGAATCCGCGAACAGCTGTCTTCACTCAGGCTGACGATGCACCTCCGTTATGTAGGCCGAACGCTAACAAGGAGCCTGCTATTACTGTACATGGCTGACCATCTTGGTGTGGGAAAAAGTCGGGAAATTATGATGTTAGACAACGGAAAAAATACAATTGTAATGCGTCGAGCTGAAAGCTTAATAGTAAACGCTTAGAGAAAGGAATACGTGAGTATTCACACTGAATCCGTCCATGTAAATCAAAGATAGGATATAATACCAATGCATCGTCATTAGGAAGTACACACGAACTACGCGGACACCAAGTGTAACAAGAAGAGGAGACAAGTGCACCACTAAAAGACACCAAGTGCACCACTAAAAGACACCAAGTGCACCACACAGAGACGTGGAACGCACCACAGAGACATGGAACGCACCACATAGACATCTAGCGCGGTACAGAGACATGGAATGCACCACAGAGACATCTAGCGCGGTACAAAGACATGGAACGCACCACAGAGACATCTAGCGCGGCACAGAGACATGGAACGCACCACAGAGACATCTAGCGCGGCACAGAGACATGGAACGCACCACAGAGACATCTAGCGCGGCACAGAGACATGGAACGCACCACAGAGACATCTAGCGCGGTACAAAGACATGGAACGCACCACAGAGACATCTAGCGCGGCACAGAGACATGGAACGCACCACAGAGACATCTAGCGCGGCACAGAGACATGGAAACGCACCACACAGAGACATCTAGCGCGGCACAGAGACATGGAACGCACCACAGAGACATCTAGCGCGGTACAAAGACATGGAACGCACCACAGAGACATCTAGCGCGGCACAGAGACATGGAACGCACCACAGAGACATCTAGCGCCACACAGAGACATGGAACGCACCACAGAGACATCTAGCGCGGCACAGAGACATGGAACGCACCACAGAGACATCTAGCACGGCACCAAATCATGGAGTTTCACCGTGAAGTAAGTACGTAAATCCAGACAGCAATATATGGACATAGATTCGGACATGAAAATTTGGACAGAGATTCGGACAGGAGCAAATGGACACAGATCCGGACAAGAACTAATTGACATGGATCCAAACAGGAAAAAATGCACACAGATCTAGATCGGAACAAATGCACACCTATGCGGTCAGGAACAACATGACATGGATCCAAAAAGGAACAAATGGATACAAACACGAACAGGAAAATAATAATATAGATTCAGATACGAATATGTGGACACATAATCGACCCAGTCTCATTCCATAAAGACCTAATATTAATCGCCTCATGCATCAGGCTGCTTGGGTCGGTTGACAATGTCGCATGATGTCAACAAAGCGTCATCGTAAATCAAATCTCAAGTCTCTGAGTGACTTTACTCGGGGAGGGGGGGGGGGGGGGGTTATCTAAGCGTCGTAACAAGTGAATAACATCACCAGGAAGATTTAAAACCACGTTCAATGTCCGCTGGTGACACAAGAAACCGATGGCAGAGCCATGACGGGATATAAAACAAAATTATCCGTTGAGTACTTTCGGAACCTTCATTTAAAACTACCTCACTTTATGGAGATTGAAGTTCACCTTCGTAAATTAGTAGATAAGCTAGGATAAGTTATTCATCAAGATGGGGATATGTATCGACTCCTGTAAAGACTATCGCGCCATCAACGGCTCACCTCTCATTGGTTTACAACATAGACATCAACATTGTACCCGATGACATTTTCCAGACTTCGAGGGCGGCCGAATCGGAGGAGTGGCGGAGCAGGCGATGTGATGGGTATTGACGATCTCCTGCGCATCGGCTTCTGCGCAGGCTGGGATGTTATGTTAGCATTGCGTCAAACATGTCTGTCATGGAGAGTGGGGTATTGAATGTCTAACACGGGCAGCTATGATGATAGCCATTCAGGTTGCCTCTAGTAACAGTTTACCAGCATCAGCAGCCGTGTCGAGTGTGAGCGGTGATGGACACCAGCCAGGACCTCATCACAGCTGCGCCGACATCAGGCTGTCTAGCCCGTGTGAAGTGAGAGAACGTCGCCACTACTTCACACATCTCGCTCTAGCATGATATCAACTGTTAGAATACAAACTAACGCCCAGGTTTAACAAGAAAAAGGAAAGTAGCTTCTTACAAAGAAAACCCATGCAAAGTAGCATCTTTTTAAGAGTTGTGTGTGTTGTGTATACGGTAATACTATACGATCGTGGTGAGCTGAAAAACTGTCAGATGTGATAAGCATCCCTGGATACCCAGCACGACCTCAACGTCCCGTAAATTCATCATTGAACAACTTGCCAGACCGATCTCGCCCCGAGACCCCTCCTTTACCCGTCCGGAATCATCCACATATACCAACACCATGTTTTTTTTTACGCCTGGGAGGAGGGGAGGCAGTCGAGCCTAACCACGGCCCATATGTACCCTACCGCAACAAAGTACATACAGGCACCAAACCGGCACTTGCCATCTCATCTTACAAACACCACCATCAATTCGTAGAGTGAGAGAGATCCGTTTGACAGGTTCATTAACCGACTCAAAACAGCCCAGAGCCATCATCATCAACAACTGTCACAATCTGAGTGACATTGTAATCATAACGTGCGGGCGCGCTGCAACGCTTGACGTCATCACAGCCAATAACACCTTCATTGCCAGAGCAAACAACAACCAACAAACTTATTTCAGGGAGGCTGGGGCCCCGCCCCACACCAACCCCACAAGGGATGTCATCCATCTGGCGGCGGGGGGTGGGGGGCTTTAGCGTGTGAGTTGTTACCAGATGACCATCATCGGCCTTATAGCCTTCACTGCTACATGATATGGTACATAACAATACGAATGGATGGCTCGTTGGTTCAAGTCCATTACGGTCATAAGCACAAATGCTATCATAACGTGCAACATCCGCAATCAAACGACATTGTAACAGCTGAGCACCAACAGGGAAGAATACCAGTACCAGGCAAGTGTCGAGTGATTCACCGCGTTAGTCACCTTATACGCCCCGCAAGTCACGACTTGGCAGTCATCTGTAACGAATCTCATGCCTCAGAAGGTAAATGAACAGTACACGCCTAGTTGAATACCCGATTAGCAGCTGTAGTCGAGTTGAAGCGACGACGACAGACAGGAATGGTGTTGATGAGATGTCGGTGTGATTGAAGATGCTATTGCCCGCCAGGTAGCACCGGGGGGAGGTGGGGAACATGGCAGCTTCTGGCCACCTCTGGATGGTTGAAGACATACAGCGAGCGAGTGTTGGTGTTGAGCACACGCTCCTAACACCGAGGGAGATAAGTTCACATCACAATCGATGTGCTGGCTTAATGAGCGGCGCTTGTACGATTACCCAGCACAACACTAGAACTGAGATCGTAAACGAGCTGGACACGCACGACCTCATCTCACATATCATATGCCACCACACAAACAACACACACCCCCCGGACACATCCCACTCCAATAAGCCACTACCGGTCTTACACAACCCACTCGGCGCCAGCGCCCACTAGCTTGCGTTATAGGACTAGGTACGGCAACTTCATCAGCATTACACTTCAAATTAGGAGATAACAGATAACCACTCAAAACTAATGACAACCACCATGCCATCCAGCGCTCCTCTATCAGGGGTACACTATATCCCACTTCTATAACCAGCCTACATACTGCCAGGGCATATTTATAGACAGAAACCATTGCACACCACAGCATTTTGCTGAAGGAGATTTATCTAATGGATAACAAATGTATATAACTTGATGATTGAAAACCATCATGTGTGGGGTGATGAAATTCCTCTATCTCACTGCATGTCATGTCATAAAACAACTATAACATGAGACTTTAAAGAGACTGTTCAGCCCCATATAAGGAAGGTGGTTGCCTAGCAAGCTGCTTGGTAACAGCACCTTGGAAACCAAAAATGTTACATTTTCAGACTTTCACTCGCTACGCGGCGCTGCGGTCTTTGAAAGTAGATCCTAACTCCCGCCGTCTGCAGTTTTGTTGTTGTTGTGAGAAATTACGCTTGCGAGGGGGTATCTCTTGTAGCCACTGGCCAGTCCCTCCAATATCACCGCAACGGGTAAATGGGTTGTGGAAGTGGAACCGCTTGGGGTCTCAAGTCTCTCGTAATCTGCAGCCTACGCAGACTGAATGGGCAATTGTTCATTGAGTACCTCCCGAGTACAATATGGAAAGCTCGACGTTTCGAACGCCGGATTTATCAACTTGGCGTCATAACGCCAAGTTATGGCGCGTCATAACGCCAAGTTATGGCGATCGGTCCGGTTTGTTAACTTGGCGTAATCATAACGCCAAGTTACGTTGGTCAGTCGCGTTTGTAAGTTTGTTTGTTTGTTTGTAAACAATTTTTTGTTCGCGATACAGGTCGCAATTTGTGATATTTTCAATGTATTTTTTCTTCAATTGTTAGGCATGGTTTATGCGCAGAACCGAGATGTTTTGTTTTGACCTTGACCCAAAACTAAGGTCAGGGTCATCGAATAAGTGAAAAACTAGTATCTCAAATAACTCCGTTAATAATGGTCGGATTGTTACATAATTTACGTCATCGTGTAGCTCATTCTAATTGCAAACTTTTTCTAATTTCATATGGGGCCATCCAACCAACGGTTCTCCCAAGCTTCCCAGGTCGAAAAATCGTGGTATCGGTCAGAATGACAACATAAGTTTCATGAATATTTTGAGCGCCTATAAAACCGTCAATACATGTCCGATAATGATAAAAATTGGGTCACATGTGCTCCATGACAGCTTTAGTCGGATCCATAGATTTCATGAATGTCGGTGACGTCACTTCCGGTCACGAAAGCATCAAAGTTTATAAAAACTGACACAAGTTCAATGCTCAATATGTCCATGCTTTACAATTAAATATCAATACAGTCAACATATTCTGAAAGTGTAATGTAATTGTAAACTTTTTCTAAATATACTTAGTTGTAAATAATGCATCATAAAAAAAATCGTAGCAGGTCGAAAATTTCTGGTAGCCAAAATCTCTAAACTTTTTAATTTCGCAATAGATTCATTAATTATGGTCCGATCGTAACAAAATTTACATTTTCTGAAAGCTGATAGAATAACCAAACTTTAATAATGGACATATGCTATCAATATATTTGTCCTTTTCAAAGCGCGTTGAGTTGAAAAAGCAAATTTCACTTAGTAAATTTTCGTCAAATTTTCGATTGCTAATAAAATCGTAAATATAAGTTCAATGGTGATAAAAATTAAATCAAATGTTGACATCAACAGCGCGAATCTAATCCTCAAAATTTATTGATATCGGTTGCGTCACTTCCGGTTTCGAACGAATCAAAGCAAAAAACGGTACTCAAATCTGAAGTTATAGCGTCGTTCGTCCGTCGTGAATGGTCGTATCGTGAATTTGTCTGCGCTCGAAGGAAGCCCATTCAATTCTGAACAAATGTGTAAAATTTTCTGCTCAAAATATATGACAGTTCTCTCATAAAGTAAATTTGAAGTACAGTGGGTGTCATTTCTGATGGCTCGGCGCTGGCTTCTTTACAACAGCCTGCCTCTCGCGCTGAACAAAGGAATCTGCTCTCGCTCGGGGTGCGCGGGGCGCGTGGCGCGGCAAGTACGGCAGGCCGTGGTACTATTAAATATGAAAATATGCTTTTCCTTGTGTCAGCCTCTGAATCATAGTTTATCGATAAATCTAGAATAACTTGGTCAATTTTGGGTCAATATTGAAATTTTAAAAAGTTTCCGACACTGTTAGCCAAGTTCACCCATGTCCTCATGGGCATCTCGTATGTTTGGATGTATGTATGTATGTATGTTTGTTAGTTAACATTTTTTTGTTTCGCGATACAGGTCGCAATTTTTGAAATTTTTCATTTTATTCTTCTTCAATCGTTAGGCGTGATTGATGCGCAGAACCGAGAGGTTTTGTTTTGACCTTGACCCAAAACTAAGGTCAAGGTCATCGAATAAGTGAAAAACTAGTATCTCGAATAACTCCGTTATTAATGGTCGGATTGTTACATAATTTACATCATCGTGTAGCTCATTCTAATTGCAAACTTTTTCTAATTTCATATGGGGCCATCCAACCAACGGTTTTCCCAAGCGCCCCAGGTCGAAAAATCGTGGTATCGGTCAGAATGACAACATAAGTTTCATGAATATTTTGAGCGTCTATAAAACAGTCAATATATGTCCGATAATGATGAAAATTGGGTCACTTGTGCTCCATGACAGCTTAAGTCGGATCCATAGATTTCATGAATGTCGATGACGTCACTTCCGGTCACGAAAGCATCAAAGTTTATAAAAACTGACACAAGTTCAATGCTCAATATGTCCATGCTTTACAATTAAATATCATTACAGTCAACATATTCTGAAAGTATAATGTAATTGTAAACTTTTTCTAAATATACTTAGTTGTAAATAATGCATTGTAAAAAAAATCGTAGCAGGTCGAAAATTTCTGGTAGCCAAACTCTCTAAACTTTTTAATTTCGCAATTGATTCAATAATTATGGTCCGATCGTAACAAAATTTATATTTTCTGAAAGCTGATGGAATTACCAAACTTTCATAATTGACATATGAAATCAATATATTTCTCCTTTTCAAAGCGCGTTGAGTTGAAAAAGCAAATTTCACTCAGTCAATTTTCGTCAAATTTTCGATTGCTAATAAAATCGTAAATATCAGTTCAATGGTGATAAAAATTAAATCAGATGTTGACATGAACAGCGCGAATCTAATCCGCAAAATTTATTGATATCGGTTGCGTCACTTCCGGTTTTGAACGAATCAAAGCAAAAACGGTACTCAAATCTGAAGTTATAGCGTCGTTCGTCCGACGTGAATGGTCGTATCGTGAATTTGTCTGCGCTCGAAGGAAGCCCATTCAATTCTGAACACAGGTGTAAAATTTTCTGCTCAAAATATATGACAGTTCTCTCATAAAGTAAGTTTGAAGTACAGTGGGTGTCATTTCTGATGGCTCGGCGCTGGCTTGTTTACAACAGCCTGCCTCTCGCGCTGAACAAAGGAATCTGCTTTCGGCGCGGGGTGAGCGGGGCGCGTGGCGCGGCAAGTACGGCAGGCCGCGGTACTATTAAATATGAAACTATGCTTTTCCTTGTGTCAGCCTCTGAATCATAGTTTATCGATAAATCTAGAGAAACTTGGTCAATTTTGGGTCAATATTGAAATTTTAAAAAGTTTCCGACACTGTTAGCCAAGTTCACCCATGTCCTCATGGGCATCTCGTTAAGTTATGGCGATCGGCCCGGTTTGTAAGTTTGTTATTAACTTGGCGTAATCATAACGCCAAGTTACGTTGGTCAGTCGCGTTTGTAAGTTTGTTTGTTTGTTAACATTTTTTTTGTTTCGCGATACAGGTCGCAATTTTTGATATTTTCCAATTTTTTTTTCACCAATCGTTAGGCGTCAATGATGCGCAGAACCGAGATGTTTTGTTTTGACCTTGACCTCATATTAAGGTCAAGGTCACGTTGTGAATTTTTCAATCCTTAATATCATCTTAACCTACGGTGCGATTTTTAAAAAGTGTACAGTTCCTTGTAGCCTGATTTATTCGCCAACTTTCCATATCAAATATCATGACAAAATATGCATATTTCGCCCCGTAGCCCCCACTCGAAAATTTGTGGTAGTATTTTATCATATTTTTCCATCGCTTATATCTTCAACAATATTCGATGGATGGTCATAAAAATTGGGTCGAATGTTCACAGAAGCACTGGCTATCGGAAGATAAGTGTTTTTGGGATGTCGATGACGTCACTTCCGGTTACGAGCAAAACAACGTTATTTAGCTGTGCAATCCGAATTTATCGCGTCATTACTCCGTCGTTAATGGTCGTATCGTAAAAATGTTTGCACCTGAAGGTAGCCCATACACTTCCGATCTTGAAACTTATTCATCTAATTGTTTATGTCTTATAGTTTTCTCACAAACTGAGGTTAAAGTTAAAAAGTGACCCCCCAAATGCATTAACACCCCAATATGTTTAATACTACTGGGTCGATTTTGAAAATTTAAACATGAATTTGAAGGTTACTTTTCGAGTAACATTTCGTACACTGTGTAACAGCAGGAATTATGCGTAGTTTTCTCACGAATCGCCGGTAAAATTTAAAAAAACAGCTAAAATTGGCAATTTTTTTTCGATCACTTGTAAAATCGACAATATTCGTTCGAGGGTCACAAAACGTGGGTAAAATGTTACCATGGAGAGCGTCTACCGAATGATGATTCTTTTGGGGAAGTCGCTGATATCATTTCCGGTCACGAACAAATCAAAGTTAAAATACGACTGAAATCTGAAGTTATCGCGTCGTTTCTCCGTCGTAAATGGTCGTATCGTGAATTTGTTTTCTTTCGAAGAAAGCCCATTCAATTCAATTCTGAACATAGATGTGTAATTTTCTGCTCAAAATAACCGACAGTTTTCTCATAAAATAAGTTTGAAGTACAATGGGTGTCATTTCTAATGGCTCGGCGCGGGCTTGTTTACAACAGCCTGCCTCACGCGCTGAACAAAGGAATTTGCTCTAGGCTAGGGGGGCGCGGGGCACGTGGCGCGGCAAATACGGCAGGCCGCGGTACTCTTAAATAAAAAATATGCTTTTCCTGGTGTCAGACTCTGAACCATTGTTTTATCGATAAATCTAGAGTAACTTGGTCAATTTTGGGACAATATTGAAATTTTCAAAAGTTTCCGACACTGTTAGCCAAGTTCACCCATGTCCTCATGGGCATCTCGGGATGTTTGGATGTTTGTTTGTTTGGATGTTTGTTAACATTTTTTTGTTTCGCGATACAGGTCGCAATTTTTGAAATTTTCCATTTTTTTCTTCTTCAATCGTTAGGCGTGATTGATGCGCAGAACCGAGAGGTTTTGTTTTGACCTTGACCCAAAACTAAGGTCAAGGTCATCGAATAAGTGAAAAACTAGTATCTCGAATAACTCCGTTATTAATGGTCGGATTGTTACAAAATTTACATCATCGTGTAGCTCATTCTAATTGCAAACTTTTTCTAATTTCATATGGGGCCATCCAACCAACGGTTTTCCCAAGCGCCCCAGGTCGAAAAATCGTGGTATCGGTCAGAATGACAACATAAGTTTCATGAATATTTTGAGCGTCTATAAAACAGTCAATATATGTCCGATAATGATGAAAAAATTGGGTCACTTGTGCTCCATGACAGCTTAAGTCGGATCCATAGATTTCATGAATGTCGATGACGTCACTTCCGGTCACGAAAGCATCAAAGTTTATAAAAACTGACACAAGTTCAATGCTCAATATGTCCATGCTTTACAATTAAATATCATTACAGTCAACATATTCTGAAAGTATAATGTAATTGTAAACTTTTTCTAAATATACTTAGTTGTAAATAATGCATTGTAAAAAAAATCGTAGCAGGTCGAAAATTTCTGGTAGCCAAACTCTCTAAACTTTTTAATTTCGCAATTGATTCAATAATTATGGTCCGATCGTAACAAAATTTATATTTTCTGAAAGCTGATGGAATTACCAAACTTTCATAATTGACATATGAAATCAATATATTTCTCCTTTTCAAAGCGCGTTGAGTTGAAAAAGCAAATTTCACTCAGTCAATTTTCGTCAAATTTTCGATTGCTAATAAAATCGTAAATATCAGTTCAATGGTGATAAAAATTAAATCAGATGTTGACATGAACAGCGCGAATCTAATCCGCAAAATTTATTGATATCGGTTGCGTCACTTCCGGTTTTGAACGAATCAAAGCAAAAACGGTACTCAAATCTGAAGTTATAGCGTCGTTCGTCCGACGTGAATGGTCGTATCGTGAATTTGTCTGCGCTCGAAGGAAGCCCATTCAATTCTGAACACAGGTGTAAAATTTTCTGCTCAAAATATATGACAGTTCTCTCATAAAGTAAGTTTGAAGTACAGTGGGTGTCATTTCTGATGGCTCGGCGCTGGCTTGTTTACAACAGCCTGCCTCTCGCGCTGAACAAAGGAATCTGCTTTCGGCGCGGGGTGTGCGGGGGCGCGTGGCGCGGCAAGTACGGCAGGCCGCGGTACTATTAAATATGAAACTATGCTTTTCCTTGTGTCAGCCTCTGAATCATAGTTTATCGATAAATCTAGAGTAACTTGGTCAATTTTGGGTCAATATTGAAATTTTAAAAAGTTTCCGACACTGTTAGCCAAGTTCACCCATGTCCTCATGGGCATCTCGTTAACTTGGCGCCAAGTTATTATGGCGATCGGCCCGGTTTGTAAGTTTGTTATTAACTTGGCGTAATCATAACGCCAAGTTACGTTGGTCAGTCGCGTTTGTAAGTTTGTTTGTTTGTTAACATTTTTTTTGTTTCGCGATACAGGTCGCAATTTTTGATATTTTCCAATTTTTTTTTCACCAATCGTTAGGCGTCAATGATGCGCAGAACCGAGATGTTTTGTTTTGACCTTGACCTCATATTAAGGTCAAGGTCACGTTGTGAATTTTTCAATCCTTAATATCATCTTAACCTACGGTGCGATTTTTAAAAAGTGTACAGTTCCTTGTAGCCTGATTTATTCGCCAACTTTCCATATCAAATATCATGACAAAATATGCATATTTCGCCCCGTAGCCCCCACTCGAAAATTTGTGGTAGTATTTTATCATATTTTTTTCCATCGCTTATATCTTCAACAATATTCGATGGATGGTCATAAAAATTGGGTCGAATGTTCACAGAGCACTGGCTATCGGAAGATAAGTGTTTTTGGGATGTCGATGACGTCACTTCCGGTTACGAGCAAAAAAACGTTATTTAGCTGTGCAATCCGAATTTATCGCGTCATTACTCCGTCGTTAATGGTCGTATCGTAAAAATGTTTGCACCTGAAGGTAGCCCATACACTTCCGATCTTGAAACTTATTCATCTAATTGTTTATGTCTTATAGTTTTCTCACAAACTGAGGTTAAAGTTAAAAAGTGACCCCCCAAATGCATTAACACCCCAATATGTTTAATACTACTGGGTCGATTTTGAAAATTTAAACATGAATTTGAAGGTTACTTTTCGAGTAACATTTCGTACACTGTGTAACAGCAGGAATTATGCGTAGTTTTCTCACGAATCGCCGGTAAAATTTAAAAAAACAGCTAAAATTGGCAATTTTTTTTCGATCACTTGTAAAATCGACAATATTTCGTTCGAGGGTCACAAAACGTGGGTAAAATGTTACCATGGAGAGCGTCTACCGAATGATGATTCTTTTGGGGAAGTCGCTGATGTCATTTCCGGTCACGAACAAATCAAAGTTAAAATACGACTGAAATCTGAAGTTATCGCGTCGTTTCTCCGTCGTAAATGGTCGTATCGTGAATTTGTTTTCTTTCGAAGAAAGCCCATTCAATTCTGAACATAGATGTGTAATTTTCTGCTCAAAATAACCGACAGTTTTCTCATAAAATAAGTTTGAAGTACAATGGGTGTCATTTCTAATGGCTCGGCGCGGGCTTGTTTACAACAGCCTGCCTCACGCGCTGAACAAAGGAATTTGCTCTAGGCTAGGGGGCGCGGGGCACGTGGCGCGGCAAATACGGCAGGCCGCGGTACTCTTAAATAAAAAATATGCTTTTCCTGGTGTCAGACTCTGAACCATTGTTTTATCGATAAATCTAGAGTAACTTGGTCAATTTTGGGACAATATTGAAATTTTCAAAAGTTTCCGACACTGTTAGCCAAGTTCACCCATGTCCTCATGGGCATCTCGGGATGTTTTGGATGTTTGTTTGTTTGGATGTTTGTTAAACATTTTTTTGTTTCGCGATACATGTCGCAATTTTTGAAATTTTCCATTTTTTTTCTCTTCAATCGTTAGGCGTGATTGATGCGCAGAACCGAGAGGTTTTGTTTTGACCTTGACCCAAAACTAAGGTCAAGGTCATCGAATAAGTGAAAAACTAGTATCTCGAATAACTCCGTTATTAATGGTCGGATTGTTACAAAATTTACATCATCGTGTAGCTCATTCTAATTGCAAACTTTTTCTAATTTCATATGGGGCCATCCAACCAACGGTTTTCCCAAGCGCCCCAGGTCGAAAAATCGTGGTATCGGTCAGAATGACAACATAAGTTTCATGAATATTTTGAGCGTCTATAAAACAGTCAATATATGTCCGATAATGATGAAAATTGGGTCACTTGTGCTCCATGACAGCTTAAGTCGGATCCATAGATTTCATGAATGTCGATGACGTCACTTCCGGTCACGAAAGCATCAAAGTTTATAAAAACTGACACAAGTTCAATGCTCAATATGTCCATGCTTTACAATTAAATATCATTACAGTCAACATATTCTGAAAGTATAATGTAATTGTAAACTTTTTCTAAATATACTTAGTTGTAAATAATGCATTGTAAAAAAAATCGTAGCAGGTCGAAAATTTCTGGTAGCCAAACTCTCTAAACTTTTTAATTTCGCAATTGATTCAATAATTATGGTCCGATCGTAACAAAATTTACATTTTCTGAAAGCTGATGGAATTACCAAACTTTCATAATTGACATATGAAATCAATATATTTCTCCTTTTCAAAGCGCGTTGAGTTGAAAAAAAGCAAATTTCACTCAGTCAATTTTCGTCAAATTTTCGATTGCTAATAAAATCGTAAATATCAGTTCAATGGTGATAAAAATTAAATCAGATGTTGACATGAACAGCGCGAATCTAATCCGCAAAATTTATATATCGGTTGCGTCACTTCCGGTTTCGAACGAATCAAAGCAAAAACGGTACTCAAATCTGAAGTTATAGCGTCGTTCGTCCGACGTGAATGGTCGTATCGTAAATTTGTCTGCGCTCGAGGGAAGCCCATTCAATTCTGAACACAGGTGTAAAATTTTCTGCTCAAAATATATGACAGTTCTCTCATAAAGTAAGTTTGAAGTACAGTGGGTGTCATTTCTGATGGCTCGGCACTGGCTTGTTTACTACAGCCTGCCTCTCGCGCTGAACAAAGGAATTTGCTTTTGGCGCGGGGGGTGCGCGGGGCGCGTGGCGCGGCAAGTATGGCAGGCCGCGGTACTATTAAATATGAAAATATGCTTTTCCTTTGTGTCAGCCTCTGAATCATAGTTTATCGATAAATCTTAAGTAACTTGGTCAATTTTGGGTCAATATTGAAATTTTCAAAAGTTTCCGACACTGTTAGCCAAGTTCACCCATGTCCTCATGGGCATCTCGGCTGTTTGGATGTTTGTTAACATTTTTTTTGTTTCGCGATACAGGTCGCAATTTTTGATATGTTACAATTTTTTCTTCGCCAATCGTTAGGCATGAATAATGCGCAGAACCGAGCGGTTTTGTTTTGACCGTGACCCAAAACTAAGGTCAAGGTCATCGAATAAGTAAAAAACTAGTATCTCTAATAACTCCGTTAATAATGGTCGGATTGTTACATAATTTACACCATCGTGTAGCTCATTCTAATTGCAAACTTTTTTTTTTACACACATGGCCATCGCACCGACCGTTTTCCCGAGCGCCTAAGGTCGAAAAATCGTGGTATCGGTCGGAATGACAACATATGTTTCATGAATATTTTGCGCGCCTATAAAACCGTCAATACATGTCCGATAATCATAAAAATTGGGTCACATATGCTCCATGACAGCTTAAGTCGGATCCATAGATTTCATGAATGTCGATGACGTCACTTCCGGTCACGAAAGCATCAAAGTTTATAAAAACTGACACAAGTTCAATGCTCAATATGTCCATGCTTTACAATTAAATATCAATACAGTCAACATATTCTGAAAGTGTAATGTAATTGTAAACTTTTTCTAAATATACTTAGTTGTAAATAATGCATCGTAAAAAAAATCGTAGCATGTCGAAAATTTCTGGTAGCCAAAATCTCTAAACTTATTAATTTCGCAATAGATTCATTAATTATGGTCCGATCGTAACAAAATTTACATTTTCTGAAAGCTGATGGAATTACCAAACTTTCATTGTTGACATATGCAATCAATATATTTGTCCTTTTCAAAGCGCGTTGAGTTGAAAAAACAAATTTCACTCAGTAAATTTTAGTAAAAATTTTCGATTGCTAATAAAATCGTAAATATCAGTTCAATGGTGATAAAAATTAAATCAGATGTTGACATGAACAGCGCGAATCTAATCCGCAAAATTTATTGATATCGGTTGCGTCACTTCCGGTTTCGAACGAATCAAAGCAAAAACGGTACTCAAATCTGAAGTTATAGCGTCGTTCGTCCGTCGTGAATGGTCGTATCGTGAATTTGTCTGCGCTCGAAGGAAGCCCATTCAATTCTGAACATAGGTGTAAAATTTTCGGCTCTAAATATATGACAGTTCTCTCATAAAGTAAGTTTGAAGTACAGTGGGTGTCATTTCTGATGGCTCGGCGCTGGCTTGTTTACATCAGCCTGCCTCTCGCGCTGAACAAAGGAATCTGCTCTCGACTAGGGGTGCGCGGGGCGCGTGGCGCGGCAAGTACGCAGGCCGCAGTACTATTAAATATGAAAATATGCTTTTCCTTGTGTCAGCCTCAGAATCATAGTTTATCGATAAATCTAAAGTAACTTGGTCAATTTTGGGTCAATATTGAAATTTTCAAAAGTTTCCGACACTGTTAGCCAAGTTCACCCATGTCCTCATGGGCATCTCGGTTTGGATGTTTGGATGTTTGGATGTATGTAACATTTTTTTTGTTTCGCGATACAGGTCGCAATTTTTGAAATTTTCCATTTTTTTCTTCGCCAATCGTTAGGCGTCAATGATGCGCAGAACCCAGAGGTTTTGTTTTGACCTTGACCAAAAACTAAGGTCAAGGTCATCGATTAAGTGAAAAACTTGTATCACGAATAACTCCGTCAATAATGGTCCGATTGTTTAAAACTTTACACCATCGTGTAGCTCATTCAAATTGCAAACTTTTTCTAAATACATATACGGCGATCCAACCAATGGTTTTCCTAAGCGTCTAAGGTCGAAAAAAAGTGGTATCGGTCCAAATGGCAACAAAAGTTTCATGAATATTTTGAGTGCTTATAAAGCAATTTTGAAAATTTCTCGGATTTTTTTTAAAAAAAATGATTGTGACTAATAATGCGCAGAACCGAGAGGTTTTGTTTTGACCTTGACCTCATATTAAGGTCAAGGTCACGTTGTGAATTTTTCAATCCTTGATATCATCTTAACCTACGGTGCGATTTTTAAACATTTTACAGTCCCTTGTAGTCTGATTTATTCGCCAACTTTCCATGTCAAATATCATGAAAAAATATGCATATTTCGCCCCGTAGCCCCCACTCGAAAATTTGTGGTAGTGTTTTACAACATTTTTCCATCGCTTATAACTTCAACAATATTCGATGGATGGTCATAAAAATTGGGTCGAATGTTCACAGAAGCACTGGCTATCGGAAGATAAGTGTTTTTTTTATGTCGATGACGTCACTTCCGGTTACGAGCAAAACAACGTTATTTAGCTGTGCAATCCGAATTTATCGCTTCATTTCTCCGTCGTTAATGGTCGTATCGTAAAAATGTTTGCACCTGAAGGTAGCCCATACACTTCCAAACTTGAAACTTATTCATCTAATTGTTTATGTCTTATAGTTTTCTCACAAACTGAGCTTAAAGTTAAAAAGTGACCCCCCAAATGCATTAACACCCCAATATGTTAAATACTACTGGGTCGATTTTAAAATTTTAAACATGAATCTGAAGGTTACTTTTCGAGTAACATTTCGTACACTGTGTAACAGCAGGAATTATGCGTAGTTTTTCTCTCACGAATCGCCGGTAAAAGTTCGGAAAACAGCTAAAATTGGCAATTTTTTTTCGATCACTTGTAAAATCGACAATATTCGTTCGAGGGTCACAAAACGTGGGTAAAATGTTACCATGGAGAGCGTGTACCGAATGATGATTCTTTTGGGGATGTCGCTGATGTCATTTCCGGTCACGAACGAGTGAAAGTTAAAATTCGACTAAAATCTGAAGCTATCGCGTCGTTTCTCTGTCGCGATTGGTCGTATTTTGAATTGGTTTGCTCGAGAAGGAAGCCCATTCAATTCTGAACGATGTGTATATATTTTCAGCTCTAAATACCCAACAGTTTTTTTCACAAAGTAAGTTTGAAGTACAGTGGGTGTCAATTCTGCTGGCTCTTCACTGCAGCCGCCCTGTCGCGCAGAACAAAGGAATCCACAGCGCGCCCCAGCGCGCTGCTTGAGAAAGGCGGCTGGCTGTGGGAATCAGGTCAAATCGCAGCGCCTCTCGCGCTACACAAGCAAGAGGCCCAAGGGAACATGGGGGAACTTGGCGAACTGCATAAGGAAAATTTCAAAATCGGCCAACTAATTCATCTTATTGTATATATTATAACGTAATGATGATTTGTACGTTATGATGTTTCATTTCCCAAGAATCACTTTGCAATCATAATGATTTTCAACATAAAAGGCATGATAACTTAGGTAATTTTTGGCCGATTTTGGCCAATTTTGGACCGATTCAGAAATTGTTGCAATTGTTTGGATGCAGTTCGCCAAGTTCCCCCATGTACCCATGGGCCTCTTGTTAACTTGTTAACTTGGCGTTTTTGGAACGCCAAGTTATGGCGATCGGCCCGGTTTGTAAGTTTGTTAGTTTGGATGTTTGGATGTTTGGATGTATGTAACACTTTTTTTGTTTCGCGATACAGGTCGCAATTTTTGAAATTTTCCATTTTTTTCTTCGCCAATCGTTAGGCGTCAATGATGCGCAGAACCCAGAGGTTTTGTTTTGACCTTGACCAAAAACTAAGGTCAAGGTCATCGAATAAGTGAAAAACTTGTATCTCGAATAACTCCGTTAATAATGGTCCGATTGTTTAAAAAACTTTACACCATCGTGTAGCTCATTCAAATTGCAAACTTTTTCTAAATACATATACGGCGATCCAACCAATGGTTTTCCCAAGCGTCTAAGGTCGAAAAAAAGTGGTATCGGTCTAAATGGCAACAAAGTTTTCATGAATATTTTGAGTGCTTATAAAGCAATTTTGAAAATTTCTCGGATTTTTTTTAAAAAAATGATTGTGACTTATAATGCGCAGAACCGAGAGATTTTGTTTTGACCTTGACCTCATATTAAGGTCAAGGTCACGTTGTGAATTTTTCAATCCTTGATATCATCTTAACCTACGGTGCGATTTTTAAAAAATTTACAGTCCCTTGTAGTCTGATTTATTCGCCAACTTTCCATGTCAAATATCATGAAAAAATATGCATATTTCGCCCCGTAGCCCCCACTCGAAAATTTGTGGTAGTGTTTTACCACATTTTTCCATCGCTTATAACTTCAACAATATTCGATGGATGGTCATAAAAATTGGGTCGAATGTTCACAGAAGCACTGGCTATCGGAAGATAAGTGGTTTTTTTATGTCGATGACGTCACTTCCGGTTACGAGCAAAACAACGTTATTTAGCTGTGCAATCCGAATTTATCGCTTTATTTCTCCGTCGTTAATGGTCGTATCGTAAAAATGTTTGCACCTGAAGGTAGCCCATACACTTCCAAACTTGAAACTTATTAATCTAATTGTTTATGTCTTATAGTTTTCTCACAAACTGAGCTTAAAGTTAAAAAGTGACCCCCCAAATGCATTAACACCCCAATATGTTAAATACTACTGGGTCGATTTTAAAAATTTAAACATGAATCTGAAGGTTACTTTTCGAGTAACATTTCGTACACTGTGTAACAGCAGGAATTATGCGTAGTTTTCTCACGAATCGCCGGTAAAAGTTCGGAAAAACAGCTAAAATTGGCAATTTTTTTTTCGATCACTTGTAAAATCGACAATATTCGTTCGAGGGTCACAAAACGTGGGTAAAATGTTACCATGGAGAGCGTGTACCGAATGATGATTATTTTTTGGGGGATGTCGCTGATGTCATTTCCGGTCACGAACGAGTGAAAGTTAAAATTCGACTAAAATCTGAAGTTACCGCGTCGTTTCTCTGTCGCGAATGGTCGTATTTTGAATTGGTTTGCTCGAGAAGGAAGCCCATTCAATTCTGAACAATGTGTATAATTTTCAGCTCTTAATACCCCCAACAGTTTTCTCACAAAGTAAGTTTGAAGTACAGTGGGTGTCAATTCTGCTGGCTCTTCACTGCAGCCGCCCTGTCGCGCAGAACAAAGGAATCCACAGCGCCCCCAGCGCGCTGCTTGAGAAAGGCGGCTGGCTGTGGGAATCAGGTCAAATCGCAGCGCCTCTCGCGCTACACAAGCAAGAGGCCCAAGGGAACATGGGGGAACTTGTCGAACTGCATAAGGAAAATTTCAAAATCGGCCAACTAATTCATCTTATTGTATATATTATAACGTAATGATGATTTGTACGTTATGATGTTTCATTTCCCAAGAATCACTTTGCAATCATAATGATTTTCAACATAAAAGGCATGATAACTTAGGTAATTTTTGGCCGATTTTGGCCAATTTTGGCCCGATTCAGAAATTGTTGCAATTGTTTGGATGCAGTTCGCCAAGTTCCCCCATGTACCCATGGGCCTCTTGTTAACTTGGCGTTTTTTGGAACGCCAAGTTATGGCGATCGGCCCGGTTTGTAAGTTTGTTAGTTTGGATGTTTGGATGTTTGGATGTATGTAACACTTTTTTTGTTTCGCGATACAGGTCGCAATTTTTGAAATTTTCCATTTTTTTTCTTTCGCCAATCGTTAGGCGTCAATGATGCGCAGAACCCAGAGGTTTTGTTTTGACCTTGTCCAAAAACTAAGGTCAAGGTCATCGAATAAGTGAAAAACTTGTATCACGAATAACTCCGTTAATAATGGTCCGATTGTTTAAAACTTTACACCATCGTGTAGCTCATTCAAATTGCAAACTTTTTCTAAATACTTATACGGCGATCCAACCAATGGTTTTCCCAAGCGTCTAAGGTCGAAAAAAAGTGGTATCGGTCCAAATGGCAACAAAAGTTTCATGAATATTTTGAGTGCTTATAAAGCAATTTTGAAAATTTCTCGGATTTTTTTTAAAAAAATGATTGTGACTAATAATGCGCAGAACCGAGGGGTTTTGTTTTGACCTTGACCTCATATTAAGGTCAAGGTCACGTTGTGAATTTTTCAATCCTTCATATCATCTTAACCTACGGTGCGATTTTTAAAAATTTTACAGTCCCTTGTAGTCTGATTTATTCGCCAACTTTCCATGTCAAATATCATGAAAAAATATGCATATTTCGCCCCGTAGCCCCCACTCGAAAATTTGTGGTAGTGTTTTACCACATTTTTCCATCGCTTATAACTTCAACAATATTCGATGGATGGTCATAAAAATTGGGTCGAATGTTCACAGAAGCACTGGCTATCGGAAGATAAGTGTTTTTTTTTATGTCGATGACGTCACTTCCGGTTACGAGCAAAACAAAACGTTATTTAGCTGTGCAATCCGAATTTATCGCTTCATTTCTCCGTCGTTAATGGTCGTATCGCAAAAATGTTTGCACCTGAAGGTAGCCCATACACTTCCAAACTTGAAACTTATTCATCTAATTGTTTATGTCTTATAGTTTTCTCACAAACTGAGCTTAAAGTTAAAAAGTGACCCCCCAAATGCATTAACACCCCAATATGTTAAATACTACTGGGTCGATTTTAAAAATTTAAACATGAATCTGAAGGTTACTTTTCGAGTAACATTTCGTACACTGTGTAACAGCAGGAATTATTATGCGTAGTTTTCTCACGAATCGCCGGTAAAAGTTCGGAAAACAGCTAAAATTGGCAATTTTTTTTCGATCACTTGTAAAATCGACAATATTCGTTCGAGGGTCACAAAACGTGGGTAAAATGTTACCATGGAGAGCGTGTACCGAATGATGATTTTTTTTTGGGATGTCGCTGATGTCATTTCCGGTCACGAACGAGTGAAAGTTAAAATTCGACTAAAATCTGAAGTTACCGCGTCGTTTCTCTGTCACGAATGGTCGTATTTTGAATTGGTTTGCTCGAGAAGGAAGCCCATTCAATTCTGAACGATGTGTATAATTTTCAGCTCTAAATACCCAACTGTTTTCTCACAAAGTAAGTTTGAAGTACAGTGGGTGTCAATTCTGCTGGCTCTTCACTGCAGCCGCCCTGTCGCGCAGAACAAAGGAATCCACAGCGCCCCAGCGCGCTGCTTGAGAAAGGCGGCTGGCTGTGGGAATCAGGTCAAATCGCAGCGCCTCTCGCGCTACACAAGCAAGAGGCCCAAGGGAACATAGGGGAACTTGGCGAACTGCATAAGGAAAATTTCAAAATCGGCCAACTAATTCATCTTATTGTATATATTATAACGTAATGATGATTTGTACGTTATGATGTTTCATTTCCCAAGAATCACTTTGCAATCATAATGATTTTCAACATAAGAGGCATGATAACTTAGGTAATTTTTGGCCGATTTTGCCCAATTTTGGACCGATTCAGAAATTGTTGCAATTGCTTGGATGCAGTTCGCCAAGTTCCCCCATGTACCCATGGGCCTCTTGTTAACTTGGCGAATCCCTTCGCCAAGTTATGGCGATCGGCCCGGTTTGTAAGTATGTTTGTTTGTATGTTTGTAAACAATTTTTGTTTCGCGATACAGGTCGCAATTTTTGAAATTTTCCAATTTTTTCTTCGCCCATCGCTAGGCGTCAATGATGCACAGAACCGAGAGGTTTTGTTTTGACCTTGACCCAAAACTAAGGTCAGGGTCATTGAATAAGTGAAAAACTAGTACCTCGAATAACTCCGTTATTAATGGTCGGATCGTTACAAACTTTACACCATCGTGTAGCTCATTCAAATTGCAAACTTTTTCTAAATACTTATACGGCGATCCAACCAATGGTTTTCCCGAGCGCCTAAGGTCGAAAAAAAACGTGGTATCGGTCCAAATGGCAACAAAAGTTTCATGAATATGTTGAGCGCCTATCAGATATCATTTGTTGTGATCCGCGATACAGGTCGCAATTTTGGAAATTTTCCAATTTGTTCTTCACCCATCGTTAGGGGGTAATGATGCCCAGAACCGAGAGGTTTTGTTGTGACCTTGACCTGAAACTAAGGTCAAGGTCATCGAATAAGTAAAAATCTAGTAACTCGAATAACTCCGTTAATAATGGTCGGATTGTTTAAAACTTTACACCATCGTGTAGCTCATTCCAATTGCAAACTTTTGCTAAATACATATACGGCGATCCAACCAATGGTTTTCCCAAGCGTCTAAGGTCGGAAAAAAGTGGTATCGGTCCAAATGGCAACAAAAGTTTCCAGAATATTTTGAGCGCCTATAAAACCGTCAATACATGTCCGATGGTAATAAAATTTGGTTCACATGTTCTCAGCGACATACCAAGACGTATCCTAAAATATCATGAATGTCGATGACGTCACTTCCGGTCACGAAAGCATCAAAGTTTATAAAAAATGACACAAGTTCAATGCTCAATATGTCCATGCTTTAGAATTTCATTTAAAAACAGTTTAGATATTCTGAAAGTGTAATGTATTTGTAAACTTTTTCTAAATATACTTAGTTGTAAATAATGCATTGTTAAAAAAATTGTAGCAGGTCGAAAATTTCTGGTAACCAAAATCTCTCAACGTTTTAATTTCGCAATAAATTCACTAATTATCGTCCGATCGTAACAAAATTACCAGTATCTAAAAGCTGACACAGTTACTAAACTTTGATAATTGACATACGCTATCAAAATATTCGTCGTTTTCAAAGCGCGTTGAGTTGAAAAAAACAAATTTCACTCAGTAAATTTTCGTCCAATTTTCGATTGCTAATAAAATCGTAAATATCAGTTCTATAATCATAAAAATCTGCTCAGCTGTTGTCATCGACAGCACAAATCGTGTTCTATTGAAATTAGATGAAATAATTGTTGTGGCACGAAAATTCGGAAAAAAAAAATTATGTCCGTGTACGGGATTTGAACACCGGCCTCTGGCATGGAAGTCTAAAACTGTTCCGCTACGCCACGCGGCCTAGCACACTAGCATGCATTGTCATATATAAATAGTAAGTATTACAGGTGCCAACAACAGCTAAACACTCAACATGATTGATATATCCATAGTAATTTTGTTAATTATAGGTTGATACGGATTTTTTATTGCTTAATGTTGTTTGGCTTCTGAATGAATGTTTAAGGTTGATAGTTTCACAAAGGTCACCGCTGCTGCCAGCTCGCTTTGCGTAAAGCCGGCAAGCAGCAATACGGACCAGTCCAATTTACTGTAAAAATGAATGTCCTCTAAAAAAATTTGCATATCGATGCAACACATCGCAAACGAAGCCATGCCAGTCAATACTTCTTTATCACCCTTGGTTATCGATGGTTCCCATTAGACATCATAACGATGATAACGTACCTTATGATTTTTCATTTCCCTTTCGTGCTACACAAACAAGAGGCCCGTAGATACATGGGGAAACCTCGAGGCCCACGGGCAAATTTCAAAATTGGCCCATTAATTCATCTTATTGTATATATCATAACGTAATGATGATTTACACGTTATGACTTTTCATTTCCCATGAATCACTTTGCAATCATAATGATTTTCAACATAAGAGGCATGATAACTTAGGTAATTTGTGGCCGATTTTGGTCAATTGTGGCCCCATTCTGAAATTGTTGCAATTATTTGGATGCAGTTCGCCAAGTTCCCACATGGCTCCCATGGGCCTCTTGTTAATGTGGCAAACGTTTTGGATCCATTTTGATCGGCAGGGCTAACGGTGACTGGACCTCCCTTCAATGAAAACTTCATAAACATCGCAGCTGAGTTGTGTTTGCGGACGGACGACAGTGAGGTTTCAGTTTCAATCTCCAGCGAGCGTCGGCGGGAAATTTTTCGGTGTTAGATGATGACGAATACAGTGTGCTTAATTCCATTGTATGATAAAAGATACCATATGATGGGACAAAAATTACTATTTATCGTGTTGGTGTTGCCCACAACCTTGATTTGAAGAAAACTACATTTTGAAACTTGAGCGGAAATATACACATCCGTAGCGAGGTAGTTATAAGGCGCGTGTAGTGATTTACAGCCGATAAACGAGCGGCTGATGGTTTTAGGGAGGTATCGTTATCGATGGACTGACACAGCTAAATGAAATAGCCTTATACTGTACATCTTTTGGATTTCCAGTGAAACAAATATGTTCAAAAATTACCAGCATAATTTTGGATGAAGTAAATTTTGACGCACCTAATAAACGACGGCATTATTTCGTAACCGCATCGAGCGTAGTAATGTATTTACCAAATGATCCCTGATTGCCTTATATGAGGCTGAACAGCCTCTTTAACGACCGGGCCCTTGGTGAACTTCTCTCCTGAAGTCACTAGGTGGATAAACCACTGCAGGTGTCACATGGCCTTGGGCACCAGTTCACCTACAATCTGTGCTCTAAGCCAATAATCATAGCTGATGAGGTCCAAAAAAACAATTGTTTGAAAACTGCCATATTACATACAAATATTGCCCTTATGTCTCTCAAACCAACCTTGTTTTCGAAAGAAAGGTGTAACTATTTTTCAGATACACTGATACAAAAATCACTGTTAAACATATTGGACAAAGAAAGTCTTAGTGAGAAAGAATTCACGACAGACACATAACACAGTAATCAGATCAGCTTACCGGTATCAACACTGGATGTGGTGGAAATAATGGAGATCGGACGTTCCTTGTCTCCAGGCACGAGTTCCCCGGGGTTTGGTCCAGCTGCTACACCCTGTACCAGCCCGCTATCCGACACAATACCTGTATCCCCGCTGCATGTGGACACCAGCGAGGTGGGACGCTCGTTACGGTCATGTCCTGCTAGTAAATCCGCAATCAGCTGATTCTCATCCTCGACCTTGACCTCATTATCAAGAAGGTCATAATCAGAATCGAGTTTAAGGAGGGAGGTCATGGAGCCGAGCATGACGTCGTCCGGGCTGCTCAGCGTTTCTTCCTGTTGTAACGTCTTCAATATGGTTGCTCCAATCATTTCCGATTCCTGGTGGACTATTTCAAACATGGAGTCGGTCAGCTCCATACTGCCAAATGGATTGGCTACCATGTTTTTGACTCTGGTAATGCCCGGCGTTTCTCCTCTTCCAGATTGCTCCTCCAATGTTATGTTTGAAGCAGACATGACGTTACACATTCCAACACCTACCTCAGGACAGCGGAGGAGCTTTGGAGACATTGTATCAGCTTCACCAACAGTAACTACCTCAGGGGTCGTTGGGGAAATGTCAGCCTTATCTTCATGACAAACACGTGGAGTCTGTTGACTTTGAGCTGCAGAATAACACCGACTTGAAACCTCTTTAGCGTGTCCTTCTCTCACATCTACCACAATATCCTCAACCTCTATGGAATGTTTAGAGCTTGCTCCCCTTGGTTTGAGATGTAATCCCGCCTGAAGAATCAACTCCTGATTCACTTTATCATCAATGTCCTCAGCATCCTCAAAATCATCATCCTCATCACCTTCATCTTCTCCATCAGCCTCTGCATCTTTATTCTCTTGCTCCTGGATCATGATCTCTTGCGATCGGCGTTTGATCTCGCTCACCACCCTCTCCTCGTGTGCGGCTTTCATGAGACTAGCGTACTGTGCCACGGCTGTCTTGGTGAGCTCAATAGAAGCACTCATACTGGCACAGTCTTCTAACTCATCCAGATCAGCTGAAGTGCGGATCTTGTGGGGGAAACTCTCTGGAGAACCACACGAGTTACGCGCTGAAGATTTGTCTCTCTTGAGGACGGATGTGCCCGAAGACCCTGCGGAATCACAATGGTCCGAGTGCTTGCCTTCATCTGAGTCAAGTGACAGATCCGTCCTGGAGTGTTCTTTGTGGAGGACACTACTGGCCGCCGCCAGCTTCATTGTGATGGCATCACTCTTTACAGGGGAGGCCATCTTCTCACCAGCCATGTTGTCTGTTTTAACAGGGGTCACAGGGGTCGAGGTGGCAGCTGCACCGAGGTCAAATGTGAGGTTAAGGTCAGGTCTTTTCCCTATATCTTTGGGTTCTGGTTCAGGACTGCTAGACGAGTCCTTGGCACTTTGCTCTGCTGATGAAATGCTGGCGATTTCTGGGGTGATGATTCCAGCTATCTCGAAATCGACCTCAGTTTCAGAGGGAGGGTTGCTGGCATCAGAGGCATCTTCCGTTGGTTTCTCCTTCTTATTCAACAAGAAGTAGAGGTCTTCAGCCAGCAGACTGTTATCCATCAGCTCCTGTTCACTGAGTATACCCATGCTGGAAGCAACACTGATCTGAGACTCGGACATCATATCTCGCATGGCCTTGTGCATCTCAGCCTCGTCAAACGTAGGTAAACCTAATGCAGATCCAGGTGAGGTGGGCAGGTTGGGTATGGAATGAGACATCACTGAAAAAGTCTTTTCCTGCTCACAGGCAAATGTACGGTTCATTGATTGGGGGTTATCTTCATCAAGGTCATATGCCAAGGTCAAAGCCGTCTGGGTGTCTACCCTTGATGGGGATGTAACTAAGGGGAAATCAGAGTCAAATTCTTGACAATCTATCTCATATGTGTCATTGGGGTGAAACATCCGCTGGCCTTTCCCTTTCACTGCAGTACTGGTTTTAGGTCCTGGTAGAGAAGAAGGCTTGCTGGGTCTGACAGATATCGAATCATCTACATTATTATTATTATTACACTTGTCATCAGATACAGATGACCTCTGAGATCGGATGAAGCCTGGTTTGGGTAGGCCTGTCTGTGGAGGTTTTATGGATCTGCTCTTGCCAGGTTGACTCGTGGAACACTCTACAGGATCACATTGCTCCACGCCATACTCAGCTGACCTGGGTCGGGTTGGAGGTAACTTGGAAGGCTCTTTCAAGTTGGAAGTTTTCTTAATTTTCTGCGGTGGTTGTGAAGACTCTTGTGAATGCTCTGGAGAGTTACTCCTGGCCCGGCCTTTAGGTTGTGGAAGGCGACTTGATTTCTCAGGCGAGGGACTCCTTTCTTTGAGGGTACTGTCAGAGCTGGCAGGACTTATATCCGTACCAGGTGACACAAGGAGCACTTTATGACTAGGAGCAAATATTCCATGGTTAGGAGAACATGTAAAGTATCTCATCCCCTCTGTCTCTCCATCATGTTTACCTTCCGCCTCATCCAATTCAATGCCACACCACTCCCCCTCACCAAAGTGGGTGCTGCCGATGTATCTCACCACACCCAATTTGACACCACATATGGTAACGCGGTCCCCTACTGTCAGCTGGGACTTGCTGCCGAATTCGGTGACATCCGGTTGGTCTGTTGGGGAGACAACGTTAGCGACACCCTGTGACGGGGGTCTTCCAGCCCGTGGAGGAGGCAGCAGCGACCTCTTGGGGACCGCCTCCTTGCCATCCTTCCCGGAGAGTCGAGGCAGTCCTGACTTCCTCATTCTCAGCTAGGTGGCGCTGTCATCAGTCACCTACCACACAAGCGGACAAATATATCACATTAAAGGGCAGAATACTCCAGTGAAACAGATCAGTGATGTGTGTCTGTGGGCTTCTTATTCAGCAAGTCATGCTGCATTCTGTCCAGCAAGAATGAAACACATAGTGACATGAATTCACATGAAGTTCTAGCGGTAATCATTCAGGTTCAGAATGCTGTCCTGTCTCAGAACCCAATCACAACCTCAAACTGCTCAGTATGCACAGCACAAGGCCTCACATACTGTATATCACAAATTGAATGGCCAATCAATCCATTCTTCTCTCACTAATTACCATATTTCCTATGTTAAAAGATACTCCCAATTCGACCGAACAGTTAACCTGCAACACAATCTCCCGACCACCACCCCTCCACCCCCACAGGCTATTGTTGCATGTCACATCGATAGGACTCGCTGATTGGTGTTCATAAAACATGTCCCTAACAAGCGATCAGCCACAACTGGTCAATACCCATTTAGGACGTTAAGCTTGAACGCTGCTTTGACCCCACTACGGACGAGGGAAAAAGAACGCCCATATGGTCCAAGAAAGACATGACATGGCGCGCCACGAACACTGCCACAACTGGAGACAATAACACGTCGCCCGTGATCGATGGTATATGTGGGGTGGTAGGGTCGTAAAGTGACACGGAGTATGGATGATGAGAAGTAGGGTTGAGGTCAGGATGGATGTGGGAGGTCGGGATATGCAGCGGCTACACCCCACCCCCCCCCCCCCCCCCCAGCGCTAACACCCCCCCCCCTTCCATGCGATAAAGGCCTGTGTGGGATGGCGGATGGACTGTCAGAGGCGACAACCTATTACCATATATCCCCCACCATTTTTCTAAACATATATGGAAGTTGATACTCCCGATATGAGAAAAAGGCTTTGTTATACTCTGATCTCTTCGATAGCGATACGAAGTGCTAATCAATGGCGGCCGTCCCCAGCCGCCTTATCAGAGCTGCTTCGCTCGACCAGCAACAGACAGCGTCACTGTGTCTGCGGCTTGGATACATCGGCTGGCGGGCCAGCTTCCCAAGTGCTGTTCCTAGGTGGATGTTAACCATGCGACGCGACGCGACCTACCCAGGCGTCAGAGTTAAGACCATGCCACGTCAACCTGTAGTCCCCGAGGACAAGCAACAAACACCAAATTATACTCCGATGAATTGATAACCATCGTCACAATTCTGAGAAGATGAGCAATTGGACTTAAAACTTGCAGCGCGTCGAGAGGCGACAAGCTATAGCGGTTATTTACAATTGAGAAACCCTTTTTTTTCCAAAGTCATAGATTTGTTATTCTTTGATATCCCCCTCTCCCCCAGTTCTCCCCAATGATAATGATCGAAACAACGTGTTTCATTACGCAGCATTTATCAGCTGGAAGCTGTGAGAGAAGACAAAGCCGGCGAGTAAGAAATGAACTAGCCTCAGGACTCGATGTGTCTATAGTGCTCAATGAATACCGGGCGTCATCAGCTGGCATGGCCGAGGCAATATCTCGATATCCATAGGCACATTCACGACGCTGGAACAGGTATGGTCTCCTGTCATTCATGAGTATTAAGTTGGACACTTAATACTCATGATTGACAGGAGACCATACCACAACATCATAATAAAGGGCTCGAATTATGTTTAGATATGAATATCGGATTCTATGACGAATGGGCGCAGTGAGTAGTTAGATAAGCGAGTAGATCCAAAAGCGGGGTCCGGATTACTGCGCCGGATATCTACTACGGTTACATAACCCAAGCAAACGTCACCTGGTGGCTCGCTCACAGAAAGTCACCCGGCGGCTCGTTCACAGAAAGTCACACGGCGGCTGGTTTACAGAAAGTCATCCGGCGGCTGGTTTACAGAAAGTCACCTAGCGGCTGGCTCACAGAAATTTACCAGGCGGTTGGCTCACAGAAAGTCACCCGGCGGTTGGCTCACAGAAAGTTACCCAGAGGCTCGCTCACAGAAAGTTACCCGGCGGCTAGCTCACAGAATGTTAAACAGCGACTCGCTAGCAGAACGTCATCCAGCGGCTTACTAGCAGAACGTCAAACATGGTCTCCTAGACAGAACGTCATACAGGGGCTCGTTAACAGAACGTCATACAGGGGCTCGCTAATTGACGTCATACAGGGGCTCGCTAGCAGACGTCATACAGGGGCTCGCTAGCAGACGTCAAACAGGGGCTCGCTAGCAGACGTCAAACAGGCGCTCATACAGGCGTTCCCAAAAAAGAACATCCACAAGATCATTTGTACATTGAATAGAAGTCACTAGCTAGTTAACCATTAACAAGCCGATTCCCCCTTAATACATCATCAGACATCAAACAGACGTACACAAGCGTCGTTCGCTACAAGAACCTCACTTTGCTACTATTCGGAAAAGTCACAATGCGTTGTATTACGTCATTTGTAACCAGAACTGTGATAACAGCGATTACCCCGTTCGAGTCTAGATAAGGGCAGTTTCACCATCCGTTCGAACTTCTCTAACGCCAAAGCTAACAGCGAAGATAAGTGTGTAATGTTAATGGAACAACACGCAGCGCTACGTGAATGTGTACCTACAAAACGTCAACAACCACACCTGCTAACAGCGCCGTCTGCTGCAACATCGATATCACTCACCTGACTTAACCTACATCCCCATATCACCAGGACAATCACGGGTATAAAACAACTAAAATGCCAGCATGTGTCTGCAGACAGCAGTCCATTTATCCACTCGTATCGCCGAAATGTATGATTACACTGATCTATTTCACAGCGCAGGTGACAGTGACAATTGTCAATCAAGTGACGTCAGCGGTTATGAGATAAGGTAACCATCGTCACGGAATCCTTTCCACGCGAATGTATAATCCCAGCACGTTTGCAATAGCGTAACCCCATGTTTATTCAAAGCCTGTCCTTCTTTAGATATTTTTACAATAGCGCGTGTGTGCATCCGATGGCTAAATAATCCATTTAGAAGAGAGCGCCTCATTTTGTGAGCCATAAAACGAAATGAAGCGCTACGAACTGGCGATCCTGAGTGGGGACACCAAGTGCTGAGCAAGCCATCCAGGACAGACCGGAGAACCTCATTGCCAATGAACAACCCTTCTTATAGAAGCGATACCCACCATCCCATAATCCCTCCACCGCTATGGAAACCTGTCCATATCCGATTGACGTCGAGTCTGCTCCACATAAACTTGCCGTCGATAAGTAGCATGACCAGTCGGCTTTATGTGACTGACACCAGATGTCTGTGTGTGGGGCGAGGTAGGAGCAGACAGGCGTCGAGGTATGACACGGATGGTTCTCCGGCAAAACGAAGGTGACGGGACCAGCGCCAGCACGGCGGACCAGTCTACCAGAGACCAGACATCCCACAGTCTCCCACATTACCCTGCCCCCACAATTCATTCTTCCTGTCTCTGTGGTACAGGCAAGTCTGCTGTCGGCTTCTACCACCCAGACGTCATTACAATGGCGGTAATAGTTGAAAGCTTCTACACAATGATATGCTATAACATCAATGATGTAGCGAGCAATAGAAAACTTCTTCGCAACTCCACAAATGGATGACGCGTAGTTTGTTGGAAGCTGACGCCCCAGCTAGATGGCGATGAGTATTTAGAGGCTGCCCTAGGGAGGATTACATTGCAACACAGTACTAGACTCGACGCATGGACATGGACATAATGCATGGGATACATTCAGAGAATATGCTCGAGAGACGGGATGATTGTCTATCTGACAACTCCCTGGGTCAGCCATGCCCGCTGGGCTACCTGACCTAACTGTAAGGCTACATACACCCCAGCCCTGAGACACCCCAGCCCTGAGACACCACACCCCAGCCCTGAGTCGACATGGGTAAAGACACGAGTGGCAGGTGTTTTCAGCGGCCCACCCAGCGAGGTATAACTCGTGATCAGAAATAATGACTGACAAAGATGACCTAGTTAACCCACATTACTCGACTTTCCCGACCAGACACGCATTGATGACACATCGTGATAGTCGAATCAAAGTCAATAAGTAATAAAAGAATGATAATAAATGATAATGATGATGATGATGATGATGATGATGATGATGATGGTGGTGGTGGTGGTGATGGTTGGCGATTGGACAAGATGGATGACAGAGAGGAAGATCATAATAAGATGGAATAAAATAATTGTCGTTATCAATAACATATTCAAACTAAAACTACTCCGGACTTGGCCCACACAGAAAAGACACAGATAATTTGAACAGAAATGTGGAAAATCGCAGTCACAGAGTCCACCAAGTAATTCATTTGCCCATCAATCAAAAATCGATATATGCCAAAACAACTCAGCAGTCGTGCGCAATCCATGTCAAGCTGTGTTTCCCACAAGCATGGCGGTAAACCAACTCAAAAGAAGCGGGAAAGACGGGGCGCCCACATACCCGTGTACCCATGGCAACTGTGTCCTCAACAAGGACACGAACAAGGGTTCTTGTAGCACGGTAACAGTTAGAGGGCCATTACTCAGCCCCGAGGGCGGTTAGATGACGTCATTACGTGAATCAGGCTTTCTGCGTAAATTATGAGTACATGAAATTAGTGAAGAGGTTGTACGTGTTCTTGCGGTCCGTGACTAGTGCCTCTCATTAAAGCACCTCAATATCATCAGCCTCGCTGCTGGTCTTTTCTTGTGTGCATTCGATAATTGCCTGATGGTAAGTTCCTCCCCAATAACCGCATACACAAGAGAGCCCTCGACTGGTTTGGCGGTTAAGGCTGCGCACGCCATCAATGTGGTTCCGCCATACAAATGACCATATGAGACTACTGAATAATATCACAGGTCCTTGTATATTATATTGGTAGCCTGCAATAAGCTGTTATCTGCTTGATAACATATACATCCACGCAGCCCCAGCATCATACAGAGGCCATGGTAACTCGCTGGGATTTCTCTCTCGAAAGAGCGAGCGTTTATCTCAATCTGTCTAAAAAGGTCGCAGATTACAGTCGATGTGGGCCTATGGGTGTAATGAAACCGTTCAACTACATAAGCCATAGTGCTGTAAAGTGTATTGTACCACAGTTAATTTGTCACCAGAAATTCCTATCCCCCCAGTTGACATACAGTAGTTAGTAGAGGTATATGTGTGAAAGACTCACTCGCTTCGTTCCAAGGGGTGAACATCCACACGATACATATATTAAGGTATATTCTAATGCATAATGACAAGTTGATTGGGAGTTAACTTGCTTCACATACCTGGGGAATTCCCGACTGACGAGGATCTCACCTGTTGCCCTAACCCTACACCTCACACCGGGATGTATTCCACCGACTACATGGCCTGTACTCGACTGCTCAACATGAGCACTGATTGGCTTCACTGCGAATGCAGCTAGCAATCATTGTACCCATAGATCACCATGCTATGCTTGTTTGACATGCACTGTATATGTGAAGGCAGGGCGCCAGTATATTTATTTTGACAAGCGCTGAACGGTAATTGCGGCGTTCAAAACTGATTGCTGACGATAAATCGTTCCACTCCAAAACACATCAATTTAAAATTCCGTACCACTGGGTTAAATAAACCCAATTAAACCTATTTGTTTGGTTTATTCATATCTACAAATTATAACTTGATGGGCAGCCGAACCCAAACATGCCTGGTTTGCGAATGTACTTTTTTCCCCTAAGGGTATTTGTCAATATGAAATGGGAATTCCTAGAGGTTCGCTGTTCCAGAGAATCATCTGATACCTTACAAAACGCTAAACTAATTGAATGCCGCAACCATGGTAACGTCACGGTGACGTCACACAACCCTTTCATGTGGCCGGGGATGACAGACGTAACCTTGGAGACGTCCGTACACATTGACTCGGCAAGGGGTTTCTGAGGAACAAGCTACCCAGCAGCAATAAGCCGCAACAGGCCAACAATATTGCTGTGGGACTCGGGCAACGTTTCCAATCAATTATGCAAATGAAGTCGTATCTAAATTAGGCTCCGCATCATCGTTGGTCATTACTATGGCGAAGCAATTATCCGCGAATCAGGCAAGTCAGGAAAACATTGCTGCGCATGCGTCAGACGGGAATCGGCCGACAAACGACCAGCAGGCTATGATCAATCGAATGGCATGTAGACCATCGATGTCATTCATGCGTTGATGTTGACGAATGGCAGGGGAAAACCAGTCGTTAGCTACAGCTAGACTATATACCTATGTCATCCGGTCATGAGAACACACGTATAAGGGGGACTGGTAGTATTATCAGATGATGGGACGGGTCGTAATCGCAGCAGGTCATGCGGCATGAGGCCCTGGCCGCATGAGGAGGGTAGATGATGAGGGTGAGTCAGCGCCACTCCTCACCTGTCTACATGTCCACTAGCATCCCACACATGCACTTTCCCTGCATCCAGCATCCAACAGCAGCAGCAGCAGCCTCATGAAGGATTAATACAGATGAAAATACAACAACGATAGCCAAGATGAAGTCTAGCCCTACAGCATGTATTACCACTCCCCCTCCTCACTCCACTCCCCCGCCCCACATAATGCAGTCCGAGTAGGCCCCAGAGATGTTGGATGACCTCTGTGTCATGGCCAGGAGATTGCTGTGATCTCTGTTTGCCTGCGATTTGCAGATTACTGTGGAGATTGTCACTTGTATATGACCGTGTGCGCAATGAACACATTGGGTGGTTTGGGTGTACCTAAAAGAGAATCTTTAGTTGGTAACCATTATGTAGGGTCATTCACCCCCCCCCCCCCCCCATTAGCGCCTGCTGAGTCATGAAGTAAATTCCATGTACAGTGCCATCCTCCCCGGGACAACCCCACTGTGTCCCGATACACGGCAGCAATCAATAACCCTTCCCTACCCAAACAACCCCCCAACGCACCTCGTCACCGCTACACGCCTTCACGGCCGCGTTCTCGGGGTGAGTTGCCTATTGATTGTGAGGAGCACGGGACCACTGGTGGGTTATACATTGTGGCGAGTTGTGGGTAATGTTAGAAGCAATGAGCATTGGGCTTATTCTATATACTATTGAAACAGGCGCGTGAAGTGGTAGTTCCGGAGTAAATTAGCCAGGAAAATATTTGCGCCATGTCGATACTAAATTGTATTTGCTGCTGAAGTGAACTACTGACGTCACGAGGAGAAAGGGGTCAACAGGTCAATGGGATGTTGACATGACAGCGGCGAAGATGGATGATGAATATGGCACAGAGGCTGATAGAGATGATAATGATGTCAATAGTTATGACAAATCTGTTGATAATGATGATGATGATGATTGCAACAATTATTAATATGGAATTGATTATATCAACATTGATGATAAAAAGCTGTTGATGATGATAGTGATAATGTCAAGATCAAAGATGCATTTCGACCAACAAAAATTGAACAAAACTTCATCGACCAATACTCTTTTACGTTTGGTAATGATATCCCAAAACTCGAGTCCAGTCGGGTGACCCCTGCTCTGTTCATGGCCTTTGTAAAGTTCGGTTTCTTATTTTGTACGGGAATTCTAATCCTATATGGCACACGGAAATGCTACAATGCATTCGAAGCTGAAAACAGTTGTTACTAATAGCCTCTAACTATAAGGCTTCTCATTTGTAATGATTCCTATACAGTTTGCATACGTTTAAATATCGGAATACTGGTCATAGAACAAGCGGAGAGTGGACAACGACAAGAATCACATGGGGCTGTCCAACACGAGGATCACATGGGGCTGTCCAACACGAGGATCACATGGGGCTGTCTAACACGAGGATCACATGGGCTGTCCAACACGAGGATCACATGGGCTGTCCAACACGAGGATCACATGGGGCTGTCCAACACGAGGATCACATGGGCTGTCCAACACGAGGATCACATGGGCTGTCCAACACGAGGATCACATGGGGCTGTCCAACACAAGGATCACATGGGCTGTCCAACACGAGGATCGCATGTGGCTGTACAACACGAGGATCTCATGGGCTGTCCAACATGAGAATCACATGGGCTGTCCAACACGAGGATCACATGGGCTGTCCAACACGAGGATCACATGGGGCTGTCCAACACGAGGATCACATGGGGCTGTCCAACACGAGGATCACATGGGCTGTCCAACACGAGGATCACATGGGCTGTCCAACACGAGGATCACATGGGCTGTCCAACACGAGGATCACATGGGCTGTCCAACACGAGGATCACATGGGCTGTCCAACACGAGGATCACATGGGCTGTCCAGCATGAGGATCACATGGGCTGTCCAACACGAGGATCACATGGGCTGTCCAACACGAGGATCACATGGGGCTGTCTAACACGAGGATCACATAGGCTGTCCAACACGAGGATCACATAGGACTGACCAACATAATAATCACATGTGGCTGTCCAACAAGAGGACCACTTTGTTCTATAGGTCCATATATATATGGACAAGAGCTTACCATTGTGAATCATCCACCTGACAATATAGGCGGCGCCAGTCAATCGCCTCATTCAAGTTGAATGGGGCGATTGACTGGTGGCGCCTATATTGACTTCTTGGCTGTTGAATTTCAACAGTCAAGAACGCCCCCTCAGACAACGTGGAACCTGGTAATGTAGCTGTGACGTCACATGGTTGCGACAGCCACGTGGAATGGTCGGAGACTTGAGGCTGACCTCGGTCAACCGGTGTGTCCATTACAGGTGATGTCAACCACCTCAATCCACCACTCAACCTGACCCTCGCCCGTTCATTCTACGCCCAATGGTCGTACGAGGTTCCTACGAGAAGCTTATAGACATAATAAACGACAACTTGATGAGACTTTCACACATGAGAAGGGAGATGGATTAAGACAGATGAGCGGGGTTGATGAGATGGAGAGGGGGGCCGAGTCATCAGAGCGCCGACGAGGAGACTGGGTCACCAAGGACATGGAGTGGAGAGGGGGGCACCCAGGGCAAGGACTCGTCACTCAGCTACAACGGACGAAATGGTGAAGAGATGACGACATGACCCAATAAGCGCCATCAGCACCACAGCTTCATACCATCCAACATAGCGGGGCAGTGGGGGTGGGGGGTAGGGGATTATACGCTGCCATCAACCGACCACATATACTGCCATATCAACAAGTGCATTATTAATAAACAGTCACCATGGGTTGTTTATTCTCTGTATGTACGGTAGCATAATAAACTGTTGTCCCTGACGGTATTGTGTGCAATATGCAATATCTTACGTCTCGCTCGTGTTATGTACAGTCAAACCTGTCTAATCAGGTCGGTCAAGGGACTTGGCCATAGTGACTTTTATGCACAGGTGACCAGATTATACAGGTGACCGCTCCTATCATTTACATGCATGTAAATTCTCAAGGGACTGAAACTGAGCGACCGGTATGTACAGGTGACCGGGTTGTACAGGTGACCGGTAACACAGGTTTGACTGTATTCCAGCAAGTCCCAGGCGTCGTTACATAGACACCATGAAAGACGAACGAAAACAACCTTGACATTGACACCACTCTCCAACCAACAGCTACAAACATGGACTCTCCCGTAGCTATTTCCCACTGAGGTTCATCCAAGTTTGGTTCCACCGCCAAGCAGTAACACACACCATGTAGAATCCATTCCTCACCCAAATTACATATTGACAAGTGTTCACAGGCCATGATTACAAAAACACCAGTTCCCTTCCTAGAACTGATTGGTTTATTGTCGCTCTGTTAGGCAGCATCGCTCCCCAGTGAACTGGCAGCATCACCTCCGCTCATCATGGCACCATCTACCGACCATCTCCCCCAACCCAACCCTCACGGCCACAGTGCTCCGCAATGCCACTCTCATAACCATCGTCTCTTTTGGATGGCCCTTTGGTTGGGACAACATGGTGACAAGATATAAATGCGCCCCAATAACACTACGGGATAACTACCGCTGTCTGTGAGGTCACACCGAATGATGATAAGACAAAGCCGAGTGTGTATATAACAACCATGCCTAGCGCAATCAAACGAGATTACCGCACTACTGTACAGCCACATAGCTGTAATTACATACCAGTCACCAGGGATAATATCTCATATGATTGCCGGCAGAGCTATGATAACAGCGGACTGGTACAGACCGCCCCACATGATGATCTACCTCGCTCACCAGGGAAGCTATACACGCGCGCTACTGCCTCTCCAGCGATGTCATCTCGCCAAATGCAATATCTGCCGCGATATAGAGAGACTTGGGTCAGATAGAAAACCAGGCAGCCAGATCACTAGATAACTCACATACGCTGTAACAAGCCTATTTCTCGATTTTGATATGCACACAGAAACTGCGCGTGTCGATATTATCAATATTAAATCTAGTCCTTCTTGGAGCTGGGGAGAGGGGTGGGGGATGAGTTACAAATTATAAGTCGATGAAACAAATGTTTGCAACCTCAAGTACAATAATGTTGCCATGAAAGACTGAGATGAGCCAACTGAAACCCCGATGCTAGCAGCCCGCGAATGACGTAGCGGCCAGCCCATTAACCCACGACAATCATGGTAGAATGAGCGGATGGCATTAGCAATAACACGCAGTAGCAATACTGCCACCAAACCTGCTAACACTCCCGTATCAGTAGCAGCCAGCACCTGTTGTATTGACGCGCGCCACCCGCTAGGACGACATAACCTTATCAGATCCTACCACCTTGATCCGTGATGCTATATATTCGGTAAGGTGGCACCGGATTAAACACATAGACTTTCACTAACACCCGATGAGCATAAATAGGTAATGTTTTGCAATCAACTGCCCAAGACATTCGGACAGCGCGGAAATACCAAACATTTCTGGGAGCCAAGTGGTTTCTCGATGTTGTTTTCACCAACTTCTTCAGCTCTACACAGATAACGTGTGTGGAACACGAAAAGCGAAATATGAAGCCTAATGTTTACCTGAATTAGATACAGTCAGTCGGTCCGGCTTGGAGTTCTGCTCAAAAACACGACTGACGGTAGAGTCTCATCGCTAAATCAGTAAGCCAAGCCCGGGTGCTAGTGCAGGCAATGATCGGCGCGTGGTTTACCTGTGTTTATGAGAGGCATCCACTGAGATTTACAGGTGAAAAAGCAGTCCTCTGTGAGACACACAGGAACTGCTATACAATGGAATGACGTAGATGCTCATGTAAACATGGGACGATTATCGTAGTACTGACATGCTTCTATTCCACCTTAAGCTGTACATACACCAAGATCCTCGACACTACGAGCGTAATAACCAGGAAGGAGTGGTAACCTAACAATGTTCGACGGTAACCCTCCTTATAATCCATGCAGTCTTTCGCGGCCCTTAATTGTCTTACAACCTGTGCTCCACCGGAAGTGTCATCAACGAGAATCGTGCGCAGTTATCGTCTACACGACAGGTTGGCGCGCGGCCGTGGCTGGCTGCTGGCATCACGCTCCAAGCCAAAGCAGTGTGTGTGTGTGTGTGTGTGTGTGTGTGTGTGTGTGTGTGTGTGTGTGTGTGTGTGTGTGTGTGTGTGTGTGTGTGTGTGTGTGTGTGTGTGTGTGTGTGTGTGTGTGTGTGTGTGTGTGTGTGTGTGTGTGTGTGTGTGTGTGTGTGTGTGTGTGTGTGTGTGTGTGTGTGTGTGTGTGTGTGTGTGTGTGTGTGTGTGTGTGTGTGTGTGTGTGTGTGTGTGTGTGTGTGTGTGTGTGTGTGTGTCCAAGCGCAACGAATCACGAATCCAGGAAATCTTCCACACAACTATCCTCTTAGATACAATTCACGAATTCAACAGCAGCTCTTAAAGGAGTGTTTTTTCGAGAAAATGGTCAGGGCGACCTTGAAGCGTCTCTCAGTATCAGTATGGAGCCGTAGTATGTAAGTCACTGTTATAGATTGTCGAGAAATGCAGCGGTGAGTTGAGCCCCAGTTGAGCAAGCCACATAGCTGCTGCTGCTGCTGCTGCTGCAGTGTGCTGCCCACTGATGCCAGCACCAGCCATACTCGGGCCGTTATTGATCGTCACAGCGCGGCACGACGCGTCGCCTCAACCCACATTTACTCGACTTGCCTCCAATCTAACCCCTCCAATGAGTCCCACCAACATACTCATACGTTCCCATTCCATTACGATTTGAACAAATAAAATAACATGAAATACAATGTCTTATCATTTACCAAGTTTGTGGCTGAACTGAATAATGTTTTGAACAAATAAAATAACATGAAATACAATGTCTTATCATTTACCAAGTTTGTGGCTGAACTGAATAATGTTTGTCAATACCAACAGACCCTCCAGACCTCACAGTGACCCTGCAAACCGTTGACCATTATTTCCAGTGTCTGTAAAGAAACACAATTTCCTCTATACAACTTTCCAACCTCCATCAATTATAGTTGGCTTATCTTTACTCCCTGTATCTAACATCCTAACACGCGCTTGACCCCCCCCCCCCCCCCCCCCCCCCACACACACACACACACGTTGGTACAGCCTCACGAAAACAACAAAATGGTTTGGGCTCCTGTTCCATCTGTTTCCCCTCACGAATGTCCAGTTATTTCGCAATAGGAGAGAGGTTGTTTGAGTTGAATCGCGGGATGATTGAGGCACTCACCGACCAGTAAACTGATCCCATAGGCCTGACATCCCTCTGATTACCGCGCTAAAATGGCATCTCCGGCTGAAGTAAACAGTTGAGTTTATCATGATATTAAAACACTGGTTTCTGTCAGAGTAAGCTCGCGCCAACTAATTTTTGTTTGATTCCCAGGCTTGATAAATACGATGAAATGATAACCACAGGATGGCCATAGCGTCGTCTCCAAGCTTCGTCCCGACTGTCTCGCCGCGCCGCCGCTAGCTGGCGCTGTCACACGTCATTGCTGCTAATAATAACAATATAGCATATCATACAAGCATCTCCTTGAGGACCGCCGATAAGCCACCATCTCCCTCAACCCGCTGTCTGCTGCCCAATACCCATTATCAGCCTAGACCAAAGGCCGCTGTTGATACCCATCCCCCGCTAGTCACATCCTTATCTCACAGTCAGTTGGCATTTTATGTCATAATATGGTATACATTTGACAGAGCATTAGCTCTAGTTCCCAACATAGAATTTGAAAATTTGATTTCATGGTAAGCCAGAAATAACTCATGCTGTTATCTCAGAGTAGCGAATCTGATTTTTCAGTGGCAATTACCCAATTGAAGTTTTTCAAATTCAAGCTTTGTTAGATATGATATGATATAATTTAAAGAAGAGTTAATGTTATGCAGCTCGTATAAGCAACCCCAAGTATATTCCTGCCAGGTATCCTACCAGCAAATCTCACAAGCAAATGTCTGTTCAAACACCGGAGTCCATTACTGTCAGACACAGCACACAATCAAGCCTGAAATGGACTGTAAACATGGCCCAAAGACACAGGTTTAACAGGAAATCAATTGATTGAGGTTAAGTGCCTGTCAGGATTACATAGGAGGGAGAGGGCAGGCATTCACATGGATTGGTGTGTCAAGACAATCTGACCATGAGCTAGCCTGGGTTTGAAAGGAAGGTGAGGTAAATTGAAGCCATATATAAAGACAAGAAACAGAGAGGACCATGGTCTGTGGCAGAAAGAGATGACTGTCAATATTGTAAACTCACCATACTATATATAACATACATTCAGGGATTAAGTTATTACTGCCATATATTCTGCAATTTTCATGTGTCCACATAAAATGACAAAAGCCTCCTTAACTAACATGTGTCTGCATCAAATGACAAACTGCTTCCTTAACTAACATGTGTCTGCATCAAATGACAAAAGCCTTCCTTAACTAACATGTGTCCACATCAAATGAAAAAAGCTTTCCTTAACTAACATGTGTCCACATCAAATGAAAAACTGCTTCCTTAACTACCATGTGTCTGCATCAAAAGACAAACTGGTTCCTTAACTAACATGTGTCCACATCAAATGACAAACTGCTTCCTTAACTAACATGTGTCCACATCAATGACAAAAGCCTTCTTTAACTAACATGTGTCTGTATAAAGTTGGGGGGGGGACCTTTTTACCAACATTTGCCCAAATCAAATGAAAAAGCCTTCATTTTTTCAACACATGCTGACATCTTATTATTACTTATTTAAATGATTCCTACAAAAAGTTACCGTAAAGTTATTGTAGGAGAAGTGTTGCTCAAAGATGGCACCTACAACTATCAGGGCTTAACAATAACTGCCATCGGACAGCCCAGGACTGGTAAGACAGTCATTCGGGCTAGAATATTTTACCAAATGATACATGACCTGTTACGAAGGGTGAATGGAAAGCTTTGTTAAAAGCCAATCAGAATGCTTCTTGTTTGTGGTATTACGCTGGGTTTCTAAAATCCAGTTTTTAGAAAACAGCAACAAGATCAGATGTTTTAACCGCTAAGATGCTGAAAGAAACCACGAAAAGGTTGGACCACAGAAGCGGATTGTCAAGTTATCATACTTGAAATACACATAATTTTACATAAGAAATTTTTGTGTTGTATCATTGCATTGTATCTAATTCTAAATGTAAAGAACAAGTCATGGGGAGTGGCGTTAGTGAAAACAATGTTAAATTTAAAGAAAATTACTGAATATCTTATCACAAACAGCTGGCCCGACTGGGCTGGTGGTACTTGAAGGATAATGTTAAGCCCTGATTTACAGAATATAAAGAACTCAAGAATTAAGAAAATGAAGACAGTGTTGAGATCAAATAAGTAACTCCTCAAGATGAACTCACTTCTTTCCTTGGTCTAGCTTCCAGACACTATGCTGCATTATGATCTATATTACGTGGATTGATTTAAGCTAAATCATAAGTTAAATACCATTTCTTGCCACACAAGGGGACCCCAAAGTTCCATTTGTAAAATTGTTGCATGACATCCCTTGATTTTGTGATGCTAGATTGATATTTCATGCTGGTACAACATTCGGTGGGGGGGCACTTAAGTGTATATAGGTAGTATACATCTGCCACGCAACAGGATATATTTTTCAGCCTCTTGACTTGTACGAAGGGTTTTGTTGGCCCTCATACTTATACGACAGGGTATGTTTTTCAGCTGCAATCTGTACGACGGTTTTTTGGGGGCCTTTGTTTCGAACGATGGGGAATGTTTTTCTCTTCCCATCCGTACAGCGGGTTTAATATATATTTTGTTTCAGTATGTCGAGATTTTCTCCTGTGTGACGCGCCAAGATTCACACGCTGGACCGTGCCAGCGATTAAGTTTTTACTGCATGTAATCAGAAATCAACAGATCCGATTTTGAGATTTTTCCGACACTTACAACGTACGACGGGTAATACATTTGCATTATACCTTGTTGGTAACAAATTAAAGGGCTCTCCAAGATATTTGGGCACTGAAATCCATTGACTTCGATTTTTTTGGGTCACATACCTGGAATAGAAATGTTATTAAGCGCATCATCGGCATGACATTACGTCAATTAGTAATCCTAACAACGTCGACCCTTGTGGAACCGGCGCAACAACAAGGGTCGAAAATGATCGTCGATGAAGGCATCAAAAACAGGCGACAGATTTTGACAGCTAAGCTGTGACACATGGCATCGACGAATACCAACCAACAAATCAAAGAACTGCCCATAAATGTATATTTATAAGTATTTAGTCGAATGATAGTATAAAATGTTAATCTACCTGTGTCTTCGTCATCGATAGCCTCTCGTTTCGAAGAAATATACCTCGAAAAGGAATCACGCTTACTCCTAACCTGTTTGAATTTCGCGTTTGTGTTGACAGGAAACGCAACAGGACGAGTCTATTTCAAGCTCTGGGAAGGAAGAATCTCATGCTCAATAATTTACATCATAACGTTAGGTGTAGTCTCCGATCGACAGGCAGGTGCTCGGACTCCCGGATCTCTTATTCAATGCACAAGTGTCTTACCACAAGCGTCTTTATCTGACAGCTATATTGAAACAGCTGGTGCTCGAAAACTTAGCATGGGTGTCCGAGTACTTTTAGACGAGACAGCATCACAATGACAAATAGTATGATCAATTCCAACGGTCGTTGCCAGGTCACCGATTCATGTTTGACGATAAATTCACTCAAGCAACAATCAGGTTGATGTCAGATCGTGAGAAGGGAAAGTTATTATAGCATACAATATGAATGTGGGTATGCAATGTTGGTATGCCCCTAAGAAGTCATTAACCTTCTCGATCCTAATCATCACATAGGATCAACAATGGATGCAGTGGATCTCATCAAATATTCATCCGCCTCCTGGTTTTCCTACATGGAATCAATGATCAAAAGAGTGGTAACATCTCCCCCCCACTAAGATAATCAGAATATTCACTAAATATTTGGCGCAAATAATCCACAACAAAATGCTACAAAATCGCTCTTCGTGTCTCAACGATTGTCCAAGCAACTAATTCAGGACAACTTTTTATGTGGATAAATTTATACTTTTATTTTATGCAATATCTAAAACGGATTTCGATCGGCCTTTTGAAAATGAAGCGATTTTTATCATGCAGAAGAATACGTCAGAAACAACAAAGGCATCACTTGTTTTTAACAACCGTAGAAACGAGATTTATTCATCGTATACAATACAAACCAATCACTTGTGGTGGATTTCGAAAATATATGTTGCCAGTGCATGGTCGGCTATCAGCAGTGCTATTATATCCCCTTCTCCCCAAAGTAATCTGCTTTACCTAACCAATCAGAACTCGACGGCTTCGGTGATAAATCATGGAACGTAATTGCAGACGGGTGTTTTGCATCCACTGGCTGATGATATTGAAAATCTTCACTGAGAATATTGTGAATTAATATAAACTTGCATTATTTGTACCTCTCACATTGACAATATAAACCACGTGCTCGTTAAGCAGAAGAATAAGTAACTTAGTTGGTCAGGTATGAATAATTTTTATCAGATAATCAAATACTCTTAATTAAATCGCCTTTAATTGAATTTCAAATTTTGTGTAAGTATTGAATCAGTGGTTTCATTTGAAAACAATTTAATCCTCTTATAATTTGCTCAATCAGTTCATCACTTGTTACAATCAAATAAAAGAACGGGCACATTCATTATAAAAGACAAAGATTCAAAAGCGATATTACAGTTCAACTCAAGCATTTCAATATAACACTTTTACTTTATTGAACTGCAAGATTATTTGTGCAGGATGACACAGGTTGTTACATATAGGTTGTATAAACGGGACGATCTCATGTGATTGGGGTGTTAATCTTATACAAGTGATCTCAATAAGTTACCCATCTGATATAATTAAAACTCGTAGAGTAACAGGACAAAGCACCATTCGAACAGATCGATTAATTATCACCGCTATCTTTATTCACCCGTATATCTAGTATCCTGAATACCCATCGTCAGTGAAATGATGATTTTCGTCACCAACTAACGCCGGTGAAAATACACATAGGGCCACGCAGTCCCGTGAAAAGGATCTGAACTCGTGTGCATCGTGCTCGTTCATCAGGAAAGCGCAGCCTTTACCTTCCTCGCACACCTGCTGATTAAATTTATGGGTTACCTGTAAATCATCCCATGCATATGTTACATCTCCCTTGATATAGTAAGCTAACTCGAAATGATTGAGATATGCGAGTTTGGCCGACGAATTTGCATTTACGGAAGTATTATGCAAACTAATGTTGAAGCCATCATCTCTGCGAAGAAATCGCTGACTGTGACCTTGACCGAAGTCAATGTCTCGGTCAGTTCCCGTTATTTCTGACATCCTGGTGACCAGCGGCTCGCTGGGCTGTGTGTCGTCATCTGAGGCCTTCACGTAAAGCGAACAGACACGAACATTGGTGGCCGCTTTTAATTCCGCCGCCATTTTCCCCGTGAGAGCAACAAGAAGATTATCCACGATGTCGATCACCTTGTTATCAGGCAATACAACGCTTCCTTGGCCTGATATGAAGTAATAAATGTGGTTGTACTGCGCGCTTGGGTTGGGAGTGAGTTGTACGCTGACACCGGCAGGAATATCGACGTCATAAAAGGTGAACCCTACTAGGTCAGACGGAGCTACAACCTCACGACCTGGCAGTTGTGTTGCGCCGACTTTGGTAACTGGTAAATCCGCAGCCTCCCGTACAATCATTTTCCTAGAACATGGAAAGTTATCATCTTGATAAATGTTAAATAATAAAATTTCCACTGTGAATGTGAACTGGTAAACAGGAATGTATAGTTGAGACCGCCGGCGATCTTTACCCTATGTCAAGTTTTTGAGTGGCAAGAAGCCAGATCAAGTTGTTACATGTAGAACAAGTCGCTAGTGATTGGGAGGCCTGACACAGGAAATCTAGTACTTGGGATCAAAAGCTGTCGTAATAAAAGTTAATTTATTTGTGATTCAACTTTAAATACAATGCAATTGTTTAATTACTTGGTTCAACTCCAGTAACATATAACACTGCGAATAGCAATAAACTTTGGTGTATTGCATCAAGGGTCTTAAAACTGATCAAAGGCCGATCAACTGTGAGGAACATTGATTCCAATAATCATGGAACTCACAATAGAAACAGACAACCAGATGCAAACTATCGCATAGTTCATGGAAAAAACTAATAAAATATATTTAACTTTCTAATGTACAATGACGGCTCGGGATCATTTAATCCTTCCAATTGGTCACATATAATCCAAGCCCTAATTGCTGCCTTCCATAGCGAATATTTGTTATCAACATCAGTAGATTAGTAAAGTGCCCCCCCCCCCACCTCACACACATAATGCATGAATAAATATCACGTGATTGTTCATAACCGGGTCAGGACAATTTTAAAATTGGCCGGATTTCAAGTTGGGTCGTAAGTGTACCATTGGTTGTTGCAGCTGTAAGCAATAAGAGATGAGAAGAGGTATAAATATCATTTCAAAGCGTACAGGCTTTTCCAAAGATCACGCATTAGTAACAATGGCCAGCAACCATGAGATGAACACCTTATAATGCCTTTTTGTAAACATTGGCTGCCATCATGCCACATGTGCCAGTGTTAGTAATTTGAGTGATACAGCAATTGAGATCAACCGAAATTGACTAAGTTCCGAGAATACTGATTGCTCTGCATTGATGATGCAACAGCACCGGTTTATGAATGACAGTCATTTTACACCGCAAAGCTTAAATTACAATGATATGAATGGCTCGACACACCTTTTCAGCAGTGGATTGGGTATTCTTGACAGCTACAGAAGATCTATAAACGGCTGAACGCTATTTTTATCACAAGTTAATAAGCAGTTCCCCATGGGGCAAACTGCACTTGCAACATCTATTTTGAGTCGGGGTTACTCTCATAAAAATGTGTAATTTGCTGCACTAACAGTTTATTTGGAGTTGAAGGAATAAAGTGTGAATAAGCAGCCGAAATCAAATACAAGAGAAAGTCGTTTGCTTGATATTCTTTTCGGAGGCTCAGAGTGATTATCTTTTTCGAATGATCCTGAGTGATGTGATATGATAATAAATATTTTCGCGTATCTTATGCGTATCTTGGCGTGACGTAGTAACGTACAACACCAAATATGGCATTTGTTAGGCCACATGATGTACTATAGTGACTGAATTGCGTAGCAACCCGACCGGGTTGTTACTCATTTGCAGCTTTTTATACAAAATAAGTTTCAAGAATATATTGATAAATTATCAATGAGTTTGTATTCCTATAACAAGGAAGGACTAAAATATAGTCACTTAAGTAACCAGACAAAAACAGAAACATTAAATTGCAAACAATCCAGGAAACATGCATCTTTAACAATTCAACACTATATCAAAAGCCCAACGGATCAATTAGGGTATGTGGATTGTACACTTTGTATCTGGTGACCAACAGGCATTGAAGCACCAAGCACTTATCTCGAGTATACAAGGTTATCAGCCGAAAAACTTTTCACCTTGGAATTATCTCAATATCAGTGGTGTTGTAATCAGACGCTGGTAGCGTGAGCTATCTTTATTTAAGCCATCACGTTATAGCCATATGTGAACAAATAACACCTCGAACAGCAGGGATACAACATCCCCTCTTCAGGATTATTCCAAATCCTTTAACGTAATGTTGTATTAACAATAATTAACATTAACAGTTAAGACAGTATCTTGCATGTAAGGAAGAAGTCAACTGAACTTCACCGAACTGGTAAGAAACATAGTCACTGACATTATTACATACTCGGGATGACCCGATCTTTAATCACACGTCCACGGCTAGAAATACGACCGGAACTACTGGGGTCAGAATCCCGTCTCACAGCGATTGGACTGGAAGTTTTGGATTGGACATCAGGAGTTGGCAATAAAGTTTTGTCAGATGCAGATGAGGAGCTTTCTGGAAGAAGTGAAGATGGAGTTACAGCCAAAGATGGTTTGGGTGATTCAAGTTGTTGAGGCTTTGGTGAGGAGATTCGGTTATCTTCTGCAACATCAGTTCCTGTGGCAATCAGGAGGTCACGGTTCCTGCGAATATTTGTCCCATGGTCTGTAACCAGCTTGTAGGATCTTGGGTTAGAGTCTTTCTACAATCTCACCATAACGATCTTCATCACGTATGTAAACCTTGTCGCCAACATTAAGTGCTGGGAGGGCTACAACTTTGTGGCGGTGATTGTAGTCCCGCTCATATTGCTCCTTATATGCATTCTCTTTATCTCTCAAGGCATTAAAATCTACTCTCTTAGGGAGGAGATTGTCTCGTGTGGTAGGCAGGGTTGTTCTCAATTTGCGATTCATCAGAATTTCACTGGGAGTTTTCCCATTGAGTAGGGGGGCCGTTCTGTATGCCAATAATGCTAGGTAAGGGTTTGCATTCTTCCTTAGTATGTTTTTGGCTGTCTGAACGGCTCTCTCTGCTTCACCGTTGCTTTGAGGCCGCATTGGGGAAGATGTTACATGTGTGAACCCCCATTCTTTTGAGAACTGCATAAATTCCTTAGATGCATACTGTGGTCCATTATCAGACACTACAATACTGGGTATACCGTGTGTTGAGAAGATCTCACTGAGAGCTTTTATAATATCACTAGAGGTTGTGTGGTGGAGTTGGCGTATGTCAAACCACCTTGAAGAGTAGTCTACCACAAGGATAAACTGTTTTTTGTTCAACTCAAATAAGTCAGTTGCAACACGATCCCATGCTCCTTGGTCTGGGAAGGAGAGTGGAATGAGTGGTTCCTTGACCTGGGGTCTGTGTAGCATGCACACATTGCATTTGTGGACCATTGCTTCGATCTGTTTGGTTATTAGGGGCCACCATACACTGTCTTTGGCCCGACCTTTACATTTTGTTATCCCCAGGTGACCCTGATGCAGCTGATCTAATATCTCCAGTTGCATGGTCTGGGGTATCACTAATCTGGCATTGTACATTAGCAACCCATTCAAAACAGTTAGGTGTTGCTTTTGTTCCCAATAAGGCTTGAGTAAGGGCTGGTGTGGCATGATGGTTGGCCACCCTTCCCTGCAGAATTGCTTAATTTGGCTGCATATTGCATCAGCATCCTGAGCTTCCTTAATTTCTTTCAGACGATTCTCTGTGGCAGGAAGATAACTGATGACATAGTCTTTGAAGCTTTCTACCTCCTCTAAGAGTGCATCACCTTCATTCGCGGAAACTGTAGGTGCTCTTGACAATGCATCAGCAGTAGTCTGGATAGATCCAGGCACATACTTAACATCTGGAGTGAACCGCATTAGACGCAGTCGAAATCGCAGAACTCTTGGTGGTAGTTTGCAGAGATCTGTAGAAGAGAGCAGAGGTACCAAAGGTCTGTGATCTGTTTCGAGCGTGAAATGCGTGCCAGTCACATAATCAGCAAATTTATCGCATGCCCATGTGGCAGCCAGGGCTTCCTTTTCGATAACAGCATATCGCTGTTCATGTGGGGCTAGGGATCGGGACGCATAACAAATGGGACGTCGACGCCCAGAATCATCCACCTGAAGAAGTACTGCCCCAAGCCCATTCTGGCTAGCATCTGCAGCCACTATAGTTTGCCTCTTTGTGTCATAGTGTGCTAGGACCTCTGTAGATATCAATTTCTGTTTGATTGTCTCGAATGCCATCTCTTGTGGTGTATCCCAGAGCCACTGTTGCTCTTTCCGCAGCAGTTTGTCTCAGAGGCTCATTGATAGATGCTAAGTCTGGTATAAATTTTGCCAACTGATTGACCATGCCGTTAAACCTCTGGAGTTCTGTAACATTGGAGGGTGTTGGGAAGTTTCTTACTGCTTCGGTTTTTGCTGGGTCTGCTTCAATACCATGCTCCGACAGGATGTGCCCCAAGAAGGTTATTCTTTTCTTTGAAAACTCGCATTTATCATTGAGAGTGATACCAGCAGTTTGTAACCTTGTCAAAACCATTCTTACTCGTTGATCATGTTCCTGTTGGTTGCGACCATGGATAAGAATATCATCCATGTGGCATACGACTCCCTTTAGCCCTTCCAAAAGCTGTGATATAGTGCGCTGGAATATTTCCGGTGCTGAGCTTATCCCAAAGGGCAGGCGATTGAAGCAGAAACGCCCGAAGGGTGTGACAAAGGTTGTTAGCAATCTTGAGTCATTGTCCAATGCAATCTGCCAGAATCCAGAATTGGCATCTAGTTTAGAGTAGATGCAGCTGTCTTGAAGCTTTGCAAGATTTTCATCCACACTTGCCATTGGGTGGACCTCTCGTTTGACTGCTTTATTAAGTGCTGTAAGATCTACACAGATGCGCACTTTACCGTTTGGCTTAGGAACGCACACCATACCCGAGCACCATTCTGTTGGTTCACTCACTGCAGAAATAACACCAGCTTTCTCCATAGACTTGAGTTCATCTTCCACCCTCTTCACCAGTGGATGGGGAACTCGCCTTGGTGTATATAGACAGGTAGGAATGGTGTCAGGGCGTAGATGTATCTTTATTTCCTTCTTAAGCTTGCCTAGTCCGATAAAGAGCTGAGGGAACACTTGCTTGAAGTCGGGAGTGGTCTCCACAGAGTACACATGGGATGATGGTGTCAGGAGACTGAGAGACTGGATTGCTGTTTTGCTGAGCAAATTGTGTTTCTGTCCCTTCATGACATAAACTGTCTCTGTAACTGAAGCATCACCCGTTTTCAGCTGTGCATGATTCAGCTCACCACAGATTAAGTGTGAGAGTGGTACATCTCCTGGTCCTCTAAATTCCCTTGTAGTGGGTTGGAGAGTAACATTTTTTATCCAAGGAGTAGAGTCGCTGATTATGGTCACTTTAGCTCCACTATCTAGTTTAAAACTCGTAGGGTTGTCGTTGACATGTAGATCTGCAGACCAAAAGTTATCTGGTATTGAATGGATTTCTCCCAAGAACTGTGATTCCATGTTCAAAGGTATATCAACGTAGTCAACATTTGAGCTCATTTCGTTGATTGATTTGAATGATCTGCAGACAGCAGAGTAATGTCCTTTCTTTTTGCATTTATTGCAGATAGCTTCCTTAGCAGGGCAGTCACATCTCTTATGGCAAGGACGTTTACCACACCAGTGACAGGCTGACTGTCTGTTATTCTGGCTTTTGATCTGACCTTGACATTGACCTTGACTTGGAGGTCGACCTGAAGGTTTGGAGTTTGTATGTACTCCTTTCGTTGATTTCAGATGGTTTCCTGACTGCTGTTTGTTTTTCCTGTACAAGTAGTCAACAAATGCAGGTGTGTTCCCTGACAAGGCTTGCTTGTGGGACTTTGAGAGTTCGCTAGCCCGTAACAGCTCAATACATCTGCTGAGGTCTGGAACAGGTCTTTCTCGAAGAAGTCTGTCCCTGCATGCATCATCTGTAGTCCCAATAACTAATCGGTCCCGAATAAGGCTGTCTTTTAGGGTTCCAAACTCACATGATTCTGCAAGTTGACGGAGTCGTATCAGAAACTCATCAGCTGTTTCTCCTTTCTGAACGGCTGTGTTGAATTTGAAGCGTTCGTACAGCACATGCTTTTGAGGAATGAAGTGAGCTCGTAATGCATCAAGAATTTGCTTGGGATTCTTTTTGTTCTCAGCCGTGAGAGTAGGGAGGCTATTCATGACTTTCAGGAATTCTGTCCCCATCACGGAGCACAATGTTGCCGCAACTTGTAGGCCCCCAGCCTCGTTGACAGTTGTATCTTCATTTGTCAACTTTTTATCAAGCTCAGTGGCAATACTGTAGTACTCCCAAGCTGTTTCAAAGTCTCGCCAATTACTAGCCACATCCCCAACCAATGACATAGGTGAAGGTGCTGGAATATGTTAAGTCGCCATGGTTATCTCGAATATTTGACAGCTGATCAAATATGTTATGGGCTTCTTGTTTTTTTCCGTCGCTCTTCTAAACGAATGGATTTTGTAGCAATCTTTAACTTCAGTCTGCACCGTGTTAGCGTACATGTGTTAAAGCTAAATTATACTACATAGTTACCCACTATGCTCTTTCACCTATAGTGATAGTAAATTGTACCGTCAATGGCATGTGAGCGCTGTTAACATGGGTTGAAACCGCTGCCACCATGTTGTAATCAGACGCTGGTAGCGTGAGCTATCTTTATTTAAGCCATCACGTTATAGCCATATGTGAACAAATAACACCTCGAACAGCAGGGATACAACAAGTGGAACGAGTAATTCAGGGAATTTTTATTGTATTCGATTGGTTTGAAATGTAGCGTGAACCCTGACCGATTGCTGGTGCTATTACAGCGCCCAGTATATGCCTTCAATCTCTATAAACTAGTCCGCAACCAAACTTAACCTTAACGAATGAACGACCGGGAAAAGTTCAACCGAGTGAAAAATCCGTGACATTTAGTGTAAAAACAAGTTTTATTAACTTCTTATACTGCAAAATCGCGACACTAGCGACCAAGTAAACGACGCCCTCTAGAATAGGGCGCCAAAACCCGAATACTAGAAATACAACGATCAGGGTACAAATGCAATATTATGAAGAACGACAACCCCACACCAGCGATCGAGTAAACGACGCACTCTAGATTAGGGCGCCAAAACCTGAACACCAGCAATACAACAAACAATGCAATGCAATGACACAACCAACGACGCCCTCAAAAATAGGGCGCCAAAACCCGAACCACTATTAATACAAATTAACAAGGCCCAACCGCAACTGTTACGAGCAACGGCGCCCACCAAAACAGTACCACTAATGGTTCTCACCACAAGCGATGTTATTCCGACTAATCAGAATAAAGCTGGTGCTTGGTTCGTCCGACTTATCGATCAATTGGTGAGGCTTCTCCAACTTGCTCGGAGACCGACTAATCGGAATCTGCCCTGACGGGCTCATGCCCCAAGTTAAATACAGTTAAAGTGGGTCACGTGACCGCACCATAACAAACGACAAATATCACGGTGATTACAATAAAAACAACAGAATAAGTTGGCAAAACACATTGAATAGTGAAATACATAAAGAAAACAACCAATGAACCTTTGCCATAAAATACATAAATCATAAAAATGCAGGTACAGCCGCACAAACGGTAATCCCCAGAATGATAAAAACCGTGTGCGTCACAGAAATTACAAAATTTCATGTTATATGCATAGATTAAAATATGTTGCAGACACTGAATAGTTCCTCCAGCGACTGCATTATCGAGTGTTTCGCAGCACTTAAGTGAATGTTTGATCAAACTTCTATAGTCAGTGAGGGAACTTGCCGATAGATGATAAAGGTGGGAATCACGAGAAGTCATGTCAAAGTGAGCATCTAAACAAAGCTTATATCAGTAGCCACATTCAGTGTAGAGTAAATTTCAATAGTTTATTGATATTTGATCATCTGACAACATTTCTAATGACTGCCCATGAATGTATCAAATGTCCCCTTATACGTTCACAACATACAATATGATTTAAGGACACCCATAAAAAATCTCAAAATACATATATTGACAGTCTTCTAATTGGTGTTCTTTGATGCAAACAACGAGGTATGATTTGCAGTTTTCTACTATTGAATTCAAGATAGCCTTTTGAACAGAGACACCCAGCTGTTCTTTTGATCATGAACTGATTGGTCACAGAAGGCTCAGAATACTGTTTGTCTTTTGGTAAGTGCAATAATGTTTTAAATATTCATATTTACGGCCCCATTCATGACTTTGAAAACAGCAAATATTCTACAAGGGCACTCTGTAATTTGTGTGACAGACTGATCGGATCATGTTCACTTTTGATTATAGCAATATAAATGTAAGGTTTGTTCAGTTATCTCCCGCGAGAATAAAGCATGAAGAGTTCGTCCACCCGGGAGATGGTTGGCTGCAATTCCAGTTGACGCAGTCATGACGACGGCTCTCGCCAATGGCTCAAGCATTTCGATGATGCATGAGCAACATGAATGTGCCCCCTCCAAAATGGCTCGTCTGGGATAAATCTAGCTGTAGCCAATGAGAGCGTCCAAGCCTCCACTTGGTACAGCAGTTCGCATACAAGACGTCGGGTTGCTGCATTTTGGCTCCAGTGCCCGGGCTCCAGTGCAAATACTCGCACATACATTAGTAAAATAACTTTATTTATAGCACGAAATAGTACCTAAAACATATTGATATAATCCATCGCATGTGTTTACGAACCGAAAATGTGTCCAAAACGTCGGTATGGTTGGATAATCTGAAGTTGACGGGTCTTTTCGACAAGGACCCAAACCCGCCCAGAGCTCGCTCAATATGTACTACCTTCTATTATATACACATGTCACTGTCGCTCGGGGGTATTGACTTGAGTGCCTGGCGAAACCGAACACTACCGAACGCGCTCGTTGAATGAATTGACTTGAGTGCCTGTGGGTTTCCCGCCACACCAAAGGAGGCCCTGCCGCTCACGTTCGGCCTTAAAATCGAGAGCCTAAATCAAACGCTTAGGGTTCAAAAATCACGAAAATATCTGTTGTGACAAGAATATCTTTAAAACAACATATGTTCTTTAAAAGAATATGTTCATAACTTGAGCATTCAGCTCTCGCTGAAGACCGGGGTGCAGTACGCTGTTTTGTCATAGCGTCTCTAAAAATCACACGGAATTTTACGTTCAATTTGGGGGCGTGGTCGCCTCGACCAATTAGAAGACTCCATATCTTCACCATTGGTCGCCAGACACCGAGCCCCGAGACGTTACATCAACTTTCCCAAGTGCTTTGGTTGATTTTATGGTAAAGTCAACTGACGGCGGACATGTGTTTCATTCATTAGAATGCTCATCGCATAGCTAGTCGGAATGATCCCACTTAACGCAGTTAGGTAGTATTTTATAGCTATATTGTGTTACTGCATGCGAGTATGATGATAGGATCATAATGGTCTTGCCCGAACGCCTGTGTTCTTGTTAGTGTATCTGTACAAGGTCGTTGTGAGGGCTGTATGGGTGATGTTAACGCTATACCACTGCTGGTCAGGATGTCCATCAATGATTAGCATGTCTCTTCAGACATTAGTATCTACTTCTACTTGACTGAGCTTGAACAATAAATCGGGTGTCATGAAGGGTCCAGTGTGTTTCACTATTGGTTGAGAGCTATGGACAATTATGCGCATAACCAACATGTTTTGGCATGTCAATTTCAAGCCTATACTTCAAGATGACTGATACTCGAATGAGTAATCCTCGATATCGACCTTTACACACGGGTCTGCACGCACTCCTGCATATTATCTGATGTCTTGGGAGCCTTCGCCAGCACAATATTAGAGCAATTTCATCATCAACTTATATCCAGTGATGTCAAACAGAGCGCGCCAGCGAAAAGTGCGCTTCCGGCCTGAGGACATTCGCGATGACGAGAGGAGATCAGAACTTCAGAAACTGCGTCAACAGGGATCTCAAAAGAAAGCACCCCCGTCAATCGCCAGTGATTACGCTACCAAACCTCTTTTTCTAGTGATTATACTATTGGTAGGGACGTGCTTTGTCATTTATTCGGATCCCCGGTTCAAGATCTGGGCGTTCGGAGCGCGGTCGATACAAGGCAGGTACACGTGGTGGCAGACAAGTATCGTGTACCAGATATATCCACGATCCTTCCAAGATTCAGACGGTGATGGCGTGGGTGATCTCAAAGGTTGGTACAAGCATGGGTGATCTCAAAGGTTGGTACACATGTAGACCTGACGATTTATCTTAATCTCGTGTGTGTGAGTGTGTGGGTTGTTATCTTGAACGGTACGTGTGCTGTATGAGTACGACTACTGCGTAAACGGTTCGAGACCATAGTCTGTGTGCTTTTCATATACACATACAAAAAATAATGAAGAGCCTAGGTCCTTCATGGTCAATTGGATCAAGAAACATGATGTTCTACTTCAGAATACGATCAACCAGGGGTTTTATGGACCCGGCTGATCAACGGGGTTAATTTGCAGCCCAATCGACTCCGTTAGGTCGACGGTGGCATCACGAATTATTCAAATCATTCATCTACCTATTTACACTACTATCGCAATTCCATGGATGTAGCATAGGATCACCTGTAATTTAGCAACCTATGTAATCTTTTATAAACACAGGTATAACCTTTTGTAAACACGAGTTTAAACATTTGTAGGCACAGATATTACTTTTGTCATCACTTAGATACCACTTTGTAAACACAGGTGTTTCATAAAAAGTATGATGCTTTAAAATAACAGGTATAGCTGATCGTCTGGACTACTTCAAAGAGCTGAAAGTCGAGGCTATATGGCTCAGTCCTGTGTACGAATCGCCGATGGTGGACTTCGGCTACGATGTGTCCGACTTCATTGCTATTGACCCGCTGTTCGGGGACATGGCCAGCTTTCAGCACCTTCTCACTGAGGCACATAACCGAGGTAATAAAGTCGTTGTTGCCACAACCATAATTCTGGTTACTTATATTGCTAGATACAATTTTGCTTAAAAAAATAGATTTATTTTAGCCCTCATATGATGTTAAACAGGTATCTATGTGATCATGGACTTCATCCCTAACCACACGAGTGACCAGCACTGGTGGTTCCAGGAGAGCCGGCGGTCTAGCTCCTCCGCCAACCCTTACAGAGACTACTACGTCTGGCATAACGGCAAGAAGCTAGTTAACGGAACCATCATACCGCCTAACAACTGGGTAGGTAACTCTCAGATGACACCGAGAGAGGATCCAAGATTAACTGATTGAGACTCCGGGGGAGAGAGAGGATCCAAGATTAACTGATTGAGACTCCAGGGGAGAGATGGTCCAAGATTGACTGATTGAGACTCCGGGGGAGAGAGGGTCCAAGATTAACTGATTGAGACTCCGGGGGAGAGAGAGAGGGTCCAAGATTAACTGATTGAGACTCCGGGGGAGAGAGGGTCCAAGATTAACTGATTGAGACTCCGGGGGGGAGAGAGAAGATTAACTGATTGAGACTCCGGGGGAGAGAGAGGGTCCAAGATTAACTGATTGAGACTCCAGGGGAGAGAGGGTCCAAGATTAACTGATGGAGTCTTCGGGAGAGAGAGGGTTCAAGATTTACTGATGGATAGGATAAGGGCTGGAGGATATTGAGGTCGAAGGCAAGACGAGGAGATGATACTATTGACAGTTTGCAAGATATGGCAAAGCAATTCTTTCTACGCCTACCAACACACTTATCTGATTGACTCAAAGGAACTGATACGAACGATTATATGAGTTTGTTTGATTGGATACATTTATTTGTTCAATTGAATCATCAATTGAGAGATGACTGTGAGTGTTGAGTACGATTATGCAGGTATAGACTTTTGTAAACATGAGTATAATCCTCTGTAAACACGCATATAGGCTTTTATAATCACAGGTATAACCCTTTGTAAACACAGGTACGGATGTTATGGTACGGTAGATAACGACGGTTAACAATATCACCGTATGCACCACGACGCGTGTGGTAATTATGGTAGTGCTGATGATGAGGATGGGGTAAATTATAATGCATTGTTGTTGCTGTTGTTGATTAATACGATGATGACAAGGAATATGACGACATGAAAATCAGGATGGTAAGATGATGTTTTGATAATGATAATGAGGAGGACAAAGATGAAAGTTGTAATTCATGTTGATGATTGTAATGACGACATTGATAATGATGACGATGACATACGATGACAACGACAAAGATTATGACTACAATGGCGGTTGTTAATAATGCTGATGGAGATGATGATAACTTTGACGATGATGATGATGATAATGTTGATGATGGTGATTATGATGATGATGATGATGATGACAGGTGAGTGTGTTTGGGGGTTCCATGTGGACATGGGACGAGGGCAGAGAACAATATGTCCTTCATCAGTTCACCAAAGAGCAGCCCGACCTCAACTTCCGCAATCCCATCGTCAGACGAGAAATCGAGGTGTATGATTGTGGTGTTATATGATGTCCCATGATTACATTGTAATGATGATTCATGGGGATGATATGATAATATAGATATGATATATATATATATATATTGATGATGATGTATATATTGTAGATTCTGTAAACCATATGATATAATGATATATATATGGATATGGGACGAGGGCAGAGAACAATATTTCCTTATATATATATAAAGAGCAGCCCGACATATATATATATCAGACGATATATACAGCGGCAATTCACATCCTACCGGACATAAAACCAATATTATATATATGAATGGGATACTTGTTATAATTACACTGATATATTATGCATATACAGCCATTTATATATATATATATATATATATATATATATATATATATATATATATATATATATATATATATATATATATATGTGTGTGTGTGTGGGTATGTGTAATGATGAGGCATGTTAGTCATGTGATTCCAGTCAATTCTACGCTTCTGGCTAGAGAAGGGGGTTGACGGGTTCCGCGTGGATGCGGTCAGGCACATGTTTGAATCGGCGGACTTGAGCAAGAACGAACCTCGTAGTCACATAGCTGGAACAACAAGAGTGAGTATATCCCACCTACACGCACATCGATATCAAATATACCCTACCAAAAAAGTCATGCGACATTCTGCCGATAAATTTTTTTTCGGTTACTCCACCGGAAGATGCTAAAATTCACAATTTCCGTTCGAAAGCATATACACCTCTCAATAACTATGGTGTTTTGAATCCAGCCCGTGAGTTTAGGTTCTTATGCGTGAAAATCATATTTCAGGATCAGTATGAGTTTTGGGATCATATTCATACGAAAAATCTCCCAGAAGTTCATGACATCATCAAATCATGGAGAGTCGTATTTGACGAGCTCGAATATAAACTAAACAAAGATATGTGAGTAACTATCTTCATATCATAACCCTAGTTATATGAAAGTGTTATACATATTTTGTTTCCTTTTTATTATTTAGTTGCTAAAATGACTCCATTGTAACTCTATCATGGAACGGGGAATACCAAACTATTGTAACTCAACGATGTGGGCGCCTTGCGAACATGCCTGGTCACTTTGCGCGCGCAGTTCGATCAGTGTCTGGTATTGAAAACAACAGTGCTTTACAAAGCCTATTTAATAGTCGGGGTCGCCGATTGAACCTTACTCGACTAATGTAATATTAATAAGAAACAATCTATTAGGTTGTTTTCAAAGCTGAATGATATTTGATTAAATACACCACTTTTTACGTTGGTGACCTTTTTATGTGTTGTTAAGTTTCATGGTCGTCGAAGTTTTCGCGGAAGAAGGGACACATGAGCAAATGCCATACTATGACTCAGGGGCAAATATGCCCTTCAACTTCCAGCTTCAGAAAATGAACAGGTGAGAATGATGAGAAAACATTTATAACTTTTGTGTGATGATTCGATAAGAAAGGATCGATAGATATTTAGTGATGGGAATATGTATTGATTATTGTGATATTTCCGTTCGCCAGTTTTCCATCTATCCTATTTTGCTTGGTTATGAATCCTTCCAATGTATGGTGGTATTTCAGAACCTGCAATGGACGATGTGTAGGGAATCTTGTGAACCAATGGCTAGGGAAGATGTCGAAAGGCCGCTGGCCAAACTGGGTGGTGAGTATATCCTTTCCGCCTCCCGTACCTATTGAAGTTTCAGGTCTTACGAACAAAATCATGTTCGGCCAGGCGTCCTGAAATTGGTGTATGTAATCTCAAAGAGATCCAACTCATTTAATCCTTATATTTAAGGATGCATGTATAGACCGTTATTTCAGGTGATTTGAGCTGATTATCTACCTGTAGATAGGAAGTCACGACGTGCCACGAATAGCCGACAAGATGGGGGATGATTTCGTGGACGCTATGAACATGTTACTCCTGCTGCTGCCAGGAACACCAACCACATACTACGGGGAGGAGCTGGGGATGAGGGGGATCGAGGTCAGTTACGAGGACACACGGGATCCATTCGGGATCAACTTTGGCAAGGTTCGTCAATAAAATGTTTTTTTATTGTGTCATTGTGTCTGAGCGCTCAGAGATTCAGGTACATCATAATATTACTTTTTTTGTTTGCATCGTGTGATACACAATGTCTAAATTTTCACTGGTGCTTGCTTTTAGGAGAGATACAAGGAGGTGTCACGAGACCCTTGTCGCTCACCGATGCAGTGGTCCTACGAACGACACGCAGAATTCTCGCGCAGTGCGAAGACATGGCTTCCGGTCCATCCCGATTACAAGAACGTCAACGTCAAAGTGAGAGACGATTCACATATGTTATGTTATGTCATGGTGATGCGCATTTCTCAATGTTCCTGAGTGTTTATTTTGCATTCAATTCACGGTCCCTTTGATAATGTGTTATACAGGTACAACGGAATGACCCATTTTCACACTTAGAGTATTACAAGCGATTTGCAAGTCTTCGACGCAATATTCCTTTTGTTAAGGGTGATTTCGACTACTGCATTGTGGACGACAACATGTTTTCTTTCATCAAATTCGCCTCACGGGAACCATGCTATCTTGTAGCTGCTAACTTTGGTCAGGAGCACGTTGTTGTTGATTTCCAGAAATATAGCGGTCATTTCCCGCCAAAAGGTTCATTTATTCCCGCGACAGGATTCCTCGTGATAAATACGCGCCAGGACGATAATATGAAGTTGCTGGAGAATGCATTCATCGAGTTGAACAACGTGCCATTCAAGCCCGGTCAGGGAATGGTTATTCGATTCTGGCCGCCATTTTGATATTTCTCGTAATTTAAATGCTTTGAACAATTGGTAATAAAACTACATTGTGTTATAATACTATTCTGGCTCATAAGTTCTTAAAAAGCCCCCCCCCACCTAAATTATCAGCACGAGAGCCCGGGTTACATCACACCACTCTTTGGTAGGGGTGTAACCCTGAATGTAGCAATCCGCACAGCAAGCGAGTTCACCCTCCAAGTGGACTCGTCGTGTCACGTGAGGATTGTTTTAGCCTGGCCTATCGCGGGACCCTTTATAAGGAGTCCAGATGGGTTAGTCATAGAGATTCATCTAGTCAGAGAAACGATTCGGACCGCGAGATTCCAGGGAGCTTCATAGTTGAAATCTAAATAAACAAAATAAGCAACTCTACTTCAGGACTCACGTTAATTTCCTCTGATTAGTCCCCACT
>CM067353.1:71724147-71776647 GCA_034190875.2 Urechis unicinctus | reverse complement strand
TGGCCTCGCGCTAGCCCCGGTCGAACGTAGCCGTGCACGACGTCTTATATTTATATTACCGTCGTGCGCGGCTAGGTCGAACGGTGATACAAATATATACCGTCTCGGACGTCTTGTAGGGCTAGCCTCGCGCACACGATTTGTTATGATCTGCTCAAATGCGAACACATCTCGCATTTTGTAGAAGGTATGCCAACACCTCAACATCCAACTCCATGCATGCACATGGGTTACCCATCGAAGATACTGAAGACAAGGTGACGGTTTAATTTATAGCAATATATCAGAAAAGCTATGCATTACAGGTAAAAGCCATTTCTGTTGGATTTTCATGTTATTTCATCTTCCCGGTTCAGATTGCCCGCTCACCACAAAAATGGATAAAGGTTCTAGTGTACAAAGCAGTTACCCCCTGGTAAGAGTCCAATACCAAATGACTAAATATTGTTTAAATGCATTTATTGTGATTACAACTGTGGTAGCTAAGTTTTATGGCATCATTTCTTGTTTTGTTGTGATTAAGTCCCACCACAGCTGCACCTAACACACGCTGACCCCACTTGACCTGACCCAGCTGTACCCGACTACAGCAGTATCATGGAAATGGACCTGGAGTAACTACAAGCACCATAATACAGCCACAGGCAAAGCCCTCATTGGCATAACACCAAATGGTGCTGCGTGTACACTCAGTAAGATGTAGGGTGGTCGGGCTTCGGACAAGCAAATTGTTAAAAACTCTGGTAAGGGAGTTTTCCAGGATTATTGGTCTTGTGTGACTAGCATTGACACATTTCATATTAGTGCATATGCCAGTGTGCCTTGTTATATCATAAGCTTTTCCAAATGTTTACAGGAGCAGAGTTCTTGGATCAGTTGGACCCACCTGGCCAAATTATGGCAGACCGGGGTTTTGACATCGCAGATCAGATCCTCTGGCCCCTAGATGTGTCATGCTCAATATACCCCCCTTAACCAAAGGCAAGACACAGCTTAGCCAATGTGAAGTAGAATGCCACAGAAAAGTATCCAACCTCAGGATTCATGTTGAGAGGGCAATAGAGTGAATTAAGGACTTAAGAGTGTTGCAAGGTGTTTTCATAGTGACCTTGAAACTTGAGTTGAGAACAGTACAAAATATAAGGAAAAAATGTTATTTATTACATTTGCCCCATGTAAATAATTCAATATGATCACAAATGTTTAATCAGTGATTTATGAAAATAAACAATATTTTGTAATTACAGCGAAACAGTTGTTCTATGATTACTACTCAAGTATTTAGTAGCTGAAAAAATAAAACATTAACTTGTGTGTCAAACGATAATTGGTAACGCGCAATGAATATCGCCATGTGCCAAATGTACAAATTGAATGTTACAACAAGCTGATTGATTATCAGTATTAAAAAAAGGATTTGCCATACAATGCACATCAAACCATGGTGCTCTATTGCCTGAGAGAAATTACAAATTAAGTACAGTTAAACCTCCTATGATTGAATCATAAAACAACATATTAAACATGAACAATGCTAAAAAATATCTACACAATCGGTGCAAACTTTGTTTGCAAGGAATTCCACTGAACCAGTTAACTTGACACAGAAAAAATGGTACCATCTATCACAACCCTCACAGGCTACACTGTTCTCGCATGCACTCGCATCACAAACTGGACATGGCCATCATACCTTCTTTGTGCGTCCAGAGTTTTTGGGTTGGGTGTGGGGGGGGGGGGGGGGTGTTGATTTGTGGGGTGCAGTCACGCTTAATTCTCTTTTTGGCAGGGTGGCCTTGAGAGGAAGTTGAGCGTCTCTTGGCTTTTTCGGATAACAAACGTTATGCCTCAGGGGAAGTGTCCTTTGTTTTGAGAAACGGCAGCACGTGGTCCGAGTAAAACCTGTCCAGAAAAGGGCGTCACTGTATCCCACAATGGCTCATTAAAAAGCACATTATCCACAATAAGGCTCTTGTGAGTTGTAACTACTAAGTCACAAGACCTGATCCCCATCAGGGCCATTTGTCCCTGCACCTGAATGTTGTATTTGTGACTTGTGATGAGGGAATGTTTACCGTTCTCATCTGCACCAGTGAGGTAATCCAAGGCAGCCTTATCACGTGCAGAATAGAATATTTGATCTCCAGTAGTCTGGGCCCACAACATTCACACGACACAATACCATTTGTAGAGGTACCAAGATGTTTTGATATAAAGACCAGCAGGAGACACAGTGAGTTTCTGGTGAGGAGTACCCATATGGGTCAGAAAGGCTTGTTTGGGCTTCCCTTCATTCTTAATACCTCATTGTAGTGGCTTTGGAGTACATCCTGACACTTGTACCATTACTCATAAGCCCAACGACCAACAGATGGTATTTACCATGTTGGTCCAAGGCCAAACCATTGCAAAAGTGGTAGATTTGTCGACATGTTCAGAGAAAAAGTGAAAATGAAACAAGTGCAGATTTGAATTTAGTTTATATAATCGAAGATGAATGACCAACTTTCAAGAGGTTAAACATAAAATGCCATCAAAATAATCCTTATAAATCTATGAGACACAAATTCAACATCTTGTTCTGAGTTGCCAAAAGAAAGAGAAACTGGCTTTGAAAAAAAAGGGATCAACCTTAGCATGCAACTCTTATGCACCTTTTGAAAGCTTAATTTTTTCTAGAATTCGCAAGGTAATCAACTTATTGTTGGCAAACAGATGACAAATTGTGTTAATTGCCACATTTATTCTGCTTTTTTTCCTGCATTTGCATGCATGGAAACATAGATACTAAATGAATGTGGCGATTGAAATGTGATCTGATTGATTACTTCTTCTGCCATGGCAGTGCACACATTATATTAGTGATGGAAAGTTGGAATATTTTCCTCATAAAAAGGTGTGCTAACTCCTGCAACCAGGCACTTAAAGTGTATTAGTGTTGGCAGTTTAATGAAACACTTAAGCAGTGTGACTGCATGTGTGTGACAATCTTGTTAATTTTTTAATTTTTCTCTTGAACAGAGCTTTTCATATACCTTTGCTCCAGTGACCTTCCGCCTGTCCGTCAATAAACTTTGGCTGGCACGTTTTCTAATCCAGCAAGCTGCCATCCTTAAATTACACATCGACTCCTTTTAGGCTGATGGCTCCTTACAAACAAAACAATCAGCCCCACACAACCTTTGACTCCAGAGTAATTTGAGAAAAAACTGCTACTATTGTAGGGGTGGTATGTGCTACACCCTCATCCAAGCTGATGTTTTGGCACAACTAGTGGAGCATGTAGACTTGTCCACATCGGCCCTAGGTCTAGGATACAGCTGGACAATCAGGGTATGATGCAGTTGTTATCAAAGTATCAAGTCGTCTTATATTTCACTTGATGAGAGGTGATGAGGGTCGATATATGGACCAGCATGGACCCCAAGCCCTGGGTGGGGGGGGGGGGTGTCTCACTATGTGGAGGTTAGTGGGGATGTGCCGCCAATTTGGGTTGGTTTTTCTGGCATTTTGGTATACAAAATGGGTCGTTATTTCTTGAAAACAATGGGTCGGTTTTTTGGGCATTGACCTGGTATACCAATAGGTATGTATTTTTGACAGTGACTATAATAATGGATATTTGTTTTGTGTTGGGTATTCAATGGTAGCCAGCCCTATCAGTCAGTGTGGTTGCGTTGTTTCAAAGACAAGTTTTATGGCATGATAAGCAAACAGAAAGGTCAGGTCCGTACATTCTCCTTCCACTGTTTCCTGCAATATCGTCTACCTCCTGGGCCGGACGTCCTGGGGCGCTCGTTGATAGTCTGCGGGCCCGAGTCACACATCTGTTTATTTAGTGGCCGCTATTTAATTAACTAACTTGCCGTTACGAACCAGAGCATCGTTGGGACTGACCACACTATCAGCAAAGTTGCGAAGCTTAATAAACGTACTTTTTCGTTCTGAATCGTTAGTTTGGTATATGGATGGGTTCCTTGTAGCTCCTCGAGGTGGTCTAGATATAATTTGGGATAATTAATTATTGTATATGTACTGGTGACCCTTTTAATTTTTTTTTATATGAATGGGTCTTTTTTCAGAGGATTTGGTATGTAAATTGCTCCCTTTTCTCTCTTTGGCTTGGTATAGATATGGTCCGGTTTTTGATTCACTTGGCGGCTCACCCCTACCCTTTTCCATGGAGAGAACCCCCCCCCCCCCGTCCCCAAGCAAACAGATTTGAAAACTGCCCGTCCATCCCCAATCCAAGCCCGTCCATCACGTTATGACCAACTGATTATCATAACGTCGTTTGGCTTTTTTTTGTGAACGTTTTGATGTTACTTAATGAGAACATCATGATGGCACTCGTTGATTCGGTGATTATATCATGTATATTTTAAGTTACCGTAAATGTCTCGCTATCAGACAGAATGATTCATTGAGAACACGATCATACTTTGATGTCCCGTTCAAGAAAAACAGAACGCGTGTGTGTGTGTGTGTGTGCGTGCGTGCGTGCGTGCGTAATGTGAAATATCAGACCGTTGTTCAAAAGAAATTTGATTGCAAATTAATGAGGACGAAGCACCAGGGCGCTCCGGAACGTGACAACAGTTAACACCGCAGCGCTCTCCTTTCACATCACCCTTATCGCGATTATGACAGTTTGCACGACTTTATCCTGGGCTTGCACAATCATACGCCCGAAATAAAAACTTAGTCAAAGACTCCGCGTAGATGTGATTGCAATTTGTGAGCTTCATTCCCTAGCCAACGGTGTAGACCAAAAGTTAATTAGATCGTGGGAAAAGCGATACCGCGAGACAGACATTTCAGAATGATGCTCCAATCGACCATGCACAATATTGCCAGCCTTCCATTTGTCATTATTCCTACAAACCTCGAACATATCGTGCATCATTTTAGAGAATATATAAGATCGACATGGACTGGGACCTTCTTTTGCGAGGAGGCGAAGCTGGTCTAACTACATCCACCATCGTTAAAGTATTATGACGCTGATTAAACCCCATGCCTCATAAGAAGCGTTATCAATCAGAACCGTAGTTATTTTGATCGTAGATGAGCGGCCAGCGCGCTGCGTCGCTGTTTGTCTTTAAATGAGCTGTTTATACTGACTTAGCTAATTCCTTGTATCCGGCCTAGGAGGCGCGGACGTGTGGGCGGAATGGACGTCTATTCGGGAAAATTCCAGCCCGTCCAAATTTACGACTCACCCGTCCAATGGACGAGTGGACGGGTCTCTGGCTAAGAGCCTGCCCCTGAATTATATGAGGAAAATCACTTGTCCTAATAATTTTTGATGGAATTTTTTCCAATGGGAGACCGCGAGTTTTAATCCGATACGCGGCGCCACGAAGCCCTCGCCCGCTTCCAGTTGTCTAAGACACACGGTTTTCATGGAAGATTGAGTACTACGTTATTTTTTTATCGAAACCTTTCGAGTTATATCGTTGATATCCTTGGAGAAAATCATCACTTACGGATCCGTACGGCCGTTAGACCATACAGCAATTGAAAATAGAGCTGAAGAAGCAAAAAATAACAAGGACACCGGGGTTAGTGTTTCCTACCCTGACCCATAACATTTTTACCTAGTTAATACAAGCAGAAACCTGGTTATGGGGTTTATTAGGAAACTGCTTGTAATCGCCACATGTATAACCCAGTCAATACAGTTTTGGTTTATTGAGGTGTTGCCATCTTTTCTGCAGGCTTGAAGCTTATGATCGCAACAACAACTTCAATGGAGTAGAAGATGTTGGCTGAGAATAACATATCTACACACCTGAGGGAACCAAATAATATCCTGATTGATTCTTTGAAGGCTTACCAGTTTATACCTGTGTATTTTTATTACCGATAAATTATCAGTTATGAATGATTATCAGTAAAAATTTTATCACATTACCTCTGTATTTGTTCGAGTAAAGAGTAAGCCAAGTTGAATATGCTTGTGTGTTCTAAGCTTATTGTGTTTGTGTATTACAAGGTATAGGGACACCCTGCCACCCTGCCACCCTGCATTGATATGGCCAAGGTGAATGCATATCTCTGTTCCCTCAGTGGAACTTACCAAATATGCAAAAGGACTTCAAGATGATGTGCTTGATCCATGTATTTCCACAATTTCTGTTACTGAATTTGTAAAGTCTTATGAACTGATTTTTTCCTTAAATAATTATTAACCTGCATCTCTAGTTGCATATTGTCTATGGTGGAATATTTGATAACCTCTTTGAAGACCAAAGTGTTTTATTTCTGGGTTCTTTAATATAAAAAACATGAACTCAGTCCCATTATTAACTTGTTTAATGAAAGAGGAGACATTTATAGGTTACAAATTAATTTCATCTTCTTAGTAAAAGTACTTGAGTGAAGGATTACTATAGATTACATATATCAGTTCATGGTATAAAATGATAACTATATAAGACTCCCGGGATAAGACATTCAAAGAGATTCATATACTATCACACCCTGAATGGGCTATTCGTAGATACATTTGATATTGTCTCATCTACATTTTACCAACACCACACATCACGTTAGGTAGTTGTGGGGACAATGCACTGTCGAAAGTTGCTTAGCATATAACAGACAAAGATTATGTCTGAGGTAATCTGGACCTCATAGTGGTTAATTGGTTCCATTTTAAAAGTTTGTCATCCGTAATGCGCATCGCATTGACAGTGACAACTTTATCCTAAACAATTCTCCACAATATCACATGACAGCGTGACGTAGTGGCGACTGCAAGTATTCTTCGTACAAGTGGAACAAAATGGAAACAAATCTTGTGTAGTCACGCGTCAACCGTGAAGTAAACGCATTTAGGTAATAACTTCCGGTTGAGCGTGGGACCGCATTGCTCTGTGCCGCCACCTATCGAGCTAAGTGGCAACGCGGTCTCTTAATGAACAAGGTAGCTGCATGAATAAAACACATGGACCCCTCTGTTGTTTGACTTCCTAGCAAACCTAATATCAGCCCTACATGACCTTTAACCTCTGAGTTGTTGAAAAACATGTCAAAAGTAGAAGAGCTTTATGGGCTTATTTGCCTCTTGTTTCATTTTGGCATATAGGATTGGACTGTATATCAATGCTTGGGCTACCCGTTGGCCCACAATTTCTGTTATCGTATTTGGTAGTACCCTGGTGGCACAATGTGTATGTTATGTTACAATAAATGCAGATACAACTGTAATGTTAATGTAATGGTGTACAGTTTCCTGATAGTGTGTTATTGTACAGTTTAAATTAATGTGCTGTCAGCTGCACGGATCATCATCTTATGTTAATGATATGTTAATAGCTTGGCTATTTATTCCCTCTTGCTAACCTTATAATGTTGTATGTTTTGCAAGACTGAAATTATCCGCTGCATCTGATGTAGATATTTTGTATCATATTGCTTACAGAGTTCCATGCTGATCCACCGATGGACCCTCATTATGATGCTGTCATAGTGTCTGCTAATGAAGATGCTGAGTTTGTGGACAGATTCTGCATAGTGCTTGAACGGTTTGTCGAACTTTCTGACGGTGAACCACCTAGAATATGCAATCTTCATGGGTCCGATCTCATATGGATTCAAAACCGATACAAACAGTTTGAGAAGGCTCTTGATTGCAGCACGTCTGTGTTTGTATACTGCAGCGAGAATTTTATCAATGATAAGTGGACACAGATGCAGAAGGATGCTGCTTTGACAAACTCATTGAGAGGCTTTCAACACAACGACAATATATTTCCACTGCGAGATGGTGCTTACCCTGGTATATTTTTGGATCAATTCAAAGGATGTGATGTCAAACATGTGATTAAAGCAACAAGAGGCTGATTAATATTGACATGGAAGCACTCAGCAAATCAGATGTGAATGAAAAGTTCATTAATTGCATGAAATCCTATTTCGACCGAAGACTTCACTTCAGACGGGAGAGAGAAATGAAAATGAATGGTGGTGAGCAGCACCAGCCATTATTTCTTTATAACGTCTAAGAGAAGGAGAAGATTGTCCTTACTTTGTTTATAATTAATATTATAGATCCTGTATGAAGATAATTCCCTAATTGTACAATATTTTTTTATTACTATTGTAAAATTGGTGTCTCAAAGAAATACATAGCTTCTGGTCATCTAGCATCAAAGGAAACAACCTGTGAACAGCATATGCCATATGCAACTACAGATGGTATGTACGACATTGAGGCATGTGGCAAGTAGTAGCCTAACGCACATCATCATTCGTTTGAGAAAAATGTACATTGATATGAACATTTCATATAGATGTACAGCTTCACAGAAAATTTATTCACCAGGATTTTTTTGTTACATGCAGATAGGTTTCCTTCTCAAGTGAAGCATGTTTATAAGTCATAATGAATGAACGGTTCTGCTCTCACTATCTGCCACCTTGTATATCTGTCAATGGTATGTTTACAGGGGACAGAAGAAGACCTATTGCTGAGGTTGCACCATATCAACATGTGACACTGACAGCCAGCACTGAGACTATTTCACCATGCAAGGATTTGCGTCAGAATTAACCTCACTCGATTACTCTTCTTGTTAAGCCTGTCATTCAGGTCATTTCCCTTGTTATCTGTCACAATTGCTGTCATGAAAATATCAACTGTTGATGAAAAATGACAATAGATGTTGGTGAATACCGACTGAACTCAAGATGTACTGTTAAGCATGACCTATTTCCTGCTCTTATGCAGCATTATCAAAAACTACACCAAACAGTGAACGGTAAAACACTGGCTTCGACTGAAATGTGAAATTTGCATTGCTATTGGTCAGTTGACTCAGTAAAGGACAAATACAGGAAGCTTACTTCTATGCTCATCCTGATTTGTCTCTAGTCCCCTTACCACATCGAGTCATGACTATGTGTGTCAGTTTCTCTGAACAGTACCTGGTTGGGCCGAATTTCAACAACAACATCTGCAGAGTAGAAATCATTCTATATGGGCCTCTGTATTGTACTTTGTTTGTGCATGTGCAGTTATTGTTCCTGTATTTAATGCAGAATATTTTATCGTATTGACTGCGATGACAAAACAATAAAAGTTGCTTATATACTCACAAAGTGAAATATGATAACTGATCGTCTCTATGATGTATTACCTGCCAAGGAAAGGCATGTATTAATCAAAGCGGATTTTGAACTCGGCGAATTCGCATTCGCCAAGCTACCTTGGACTTGGTCAGTAGTGTTTGTTAACTCGGCGAATTCGCATTCGCCAAGTTATCTTGGTCAGTCGCGTTTGTGGCTATGTATGTATTTTTGTATGTATGTATGTTTGTTTAAAAAACATTTAGCACGCGATACAGGTCGCAATTTGATGCGCAGAACGCAGGTTTTTTTTACCTTCAGCTCAAGCTAAGGTCACGGTCATCGGAAAAGTGAAAAACTAGTATCTCGAATAACTCCGTTAATAATGGTTGGATGGTTATATTATTTACATCATTCTGTAGCTCGATCTAATTGTAAATGTTTTATAAATATACAAAAGAACTTCAAACCAACTTTCATGAAAATTTGGAGCGCCTATCATGTTCTCCGTGACAGCTTAAGTCGGATCCGTAGATTTCATGGATGTCGATGACGTCACTTCCGGTTACGAAAGCATCAAACTTTTCAGAAAATGACAAGGGAAATGCTACAGTTCACTGCCGCGCCACCCAGCAACCGTCGCCTAACTGCGCGTCCTTTGGCGGGAACCACTTTTGACGCGCTGCGCGTAATTTCGCGCCCGGTGCGCCCGCGTCTGCGCTGCAACAAGTTGACTTCAAATGACCTGTATTTTTTTCAATTTCTGCTCATAGTACATATATTACTGCACCATATTACCAAAAGTCTGTGGTCAAATTTTTTTATGGAGGATTGAATATTGTAATAGACCACACTCACGGAATACAAAAAAAAATCCATGTGGCTTTCCATAGACTTCGATGACCTATCATTTTTATAATTTCTGTTTATAGTACATATATTACTGCACCATATTACCAAGTTTACTACAAAAGTCAGTGTTCAAATTTTTTTATTGGAGGTTTGATTGTTGTAATAGACCACACTCACAGAATACAACAAAATTTCTGTTCATAGTACATATATCACTACACCATATTACCAAGTTTACTACAAAAGTCAATTGTCAAATATTTTTTTATGGAGGTTCGAATATTGTAATAGACGGGAATGCAACAAAAAATCCATCGTGGCTTTCCATAGAATTTGATTTTAAAACAATTCACACATTCTGAAAGTGTAATGTAATTGTAAACTTTTTCTAAATATGTAAATATAAATAACACATTGTTAAAAATATTGTAGCAGATTGAACATTTCTGGTAGCCAAAATCTCTTAACTTTTGAATTTTGCAATTAATTCACTAATTATCGTCTGATCACTTTTCGATTGCTAATGAAATAGTAAATATCTGTCCAATAGTCATAAAAATTAGCTCAGGTGTTAACATAAACAGTGCTAATCCAATCCGCAAATTTGATTTATATTGGTTGTTTCATTTCCGGCTTCGAACGGATCAAAGTTAAAATCGCGTCGTGTGTCTGTCGTTAATGGTCGTATCGTTTACACCTGAAGGAAGCACATTCAATTCTGAATATTTTCTGCTTAAAATACCCTACAAAGTAAGCTTGAAGTACATGGGGTGTCACTTCTGCTGGCTCTTCACTGGTTTGTTGACAACAGCCGACTTATCGCGCTGAACAAAGATCGGCTCTGCTCTGTGCTCGCCTCACGACACGCAGTCAAGTATGATACGCCGCGGTAATATTTAATAAACTAAGCTTTTCCTTGAGTGAGCCAAATCATTGTCAATTTATCATGGTCCCGGACAGCATGATTTCTTTAATAAATTTGATTGCTTTTAAAATCATCAATATGCATGCGATGGTCATAAAAATTGGTTGAATTGTGGTTGCCAAAAATCTTGGCCAAGTAGTATATAAAGCCAATGTAAAATTTAACATTTTATCAGATTTGTATGATGTTGGTGAAGGCGAACTATCTAATGATGAGGATGATAATAATGATTAGGACGATTGTAATGATGCATATGATGGTAAAAGCGCTTTGAGTTGAAAATTTCTTCACAGTGACAAATTTCATTAAAATTTATATCGATTACAATACGAAAATATATGTTCGATAGCCACACAAATTGGATCAACTGCTGTCATGTACAGCGTCAATTGTATCGTGAAATTTGATGGATGTTAATGACCTCACTTCCTGTTCAAAATGCATTCAATTCTTAGCGAAATTAAATTCAGAAGATGGATGTCAATTACCTCACTTCCGAATGCTTTCGCCAAGTTACCTTCGTTAGTCCCGATTGTGTGTTTGTTTGTAAACTTTTTTTTGGCAGGAGATTCCGGTCGCAATTGTCGCTGAAATTTCGTAATTTTTTTAAAAGGTCGGCCACATTGTTGCCAAGAACCCAGACTCTTTTTACCTTGACCTTATACTGAGGTCAAGGTCATCGAAAATGTGAAAATCTTAAATCCCCTATAACTCCGGGTATAAATATATTGCGTTATAAAAAATCAATTGTTCTCCCAAGCGCTTAAGGTCGATAAATCGTGGTATCAGTCCAAATTTGAAGAAAATTAACCCCAAAAGTTCAATTGCCTATAAATCAATTAATAGCTGTCGAAGGTTGTCAGTGACATGGTTAGTTGCATCTTAAAATTTCATGGTTGTCGCTGACGTCATTACCGGTTTCGATAGCATCAAAATCTATAAAAAATACCACGTGTTTAACTTTCAATTATGCTGTGTTTAACGCTTTTACTTTAAAAATGGTTACATATTCTGGAAGTTTTTTTCAATTGCAAACTTTTTCTACGTATATGTAATTGTAAATAAAGCATTTTTAATTAAATTCTAGCATGTCGAAAATATCTTATGGTAAAAATCGGTAAAATTCGTAATTGACAAGCCAATTATCGTCCTAGCTGAAACCACCAAAAAATTTCATTATGTAAAATATTCGTCGTTTTCGATGTGCGTTGAGGTGAATTTTGTTTTTTATATCGTAATTTGGTTTGAGCTCGTCGCCAAGTTCATCAATTGGTAAATCGCTTAAGTATATCAATGGATATGTTGGAACATATTGCGGTCGTTTGTGTTTATAATGTATTGTTGTGCATCGTGTCTACAAGCGTCAGAGTTCAGCAGATCTGTTAAGTGGTGAGAAGGCGCTGAGCCGTAAGATATCACCCTTAAGCATTCTAATTGGATATGTCAGATTAAGGCATCGTTTCACGAACCGCAGATAGGCGTTTAATGCTAAAGGTTAAATCCGTAAGAGATGCGTTTTAAGAATTTTCTGATCTGAATGAAGCAATAAAAAGGCAATAAATGCACTTATCGGAATGGTAAGAATTTACAATATGAATCCCACAAAAACAGGATCTCTCGGGTCAAAAGAGTAATGGGCCTACAACAGACGAGCCTGAATTGGCTGGAAGAAATGATGTGCACTGTTATCCTCCATCAGAGTCTGTTTAGCATTGTTCCACCTCGTATTGTGACGTTATTGTGACGTATCAGAGCCTTTAACGTCACCAATTCCTTACGTGGAGTTGGTATCAAGGCGAAATTGCAATGACGGTACTGAAATGTATGAAAAACAGTCTTGAGGTGAAACTCTCACAATTAATTTCTTTGGAGAAGCGATGCGATCCTTTTAATCTACTTGTATATTAAGAGAGCGATAAAGACTAGCGGGTCCCCTCGCTGCCTTTGGGTTATTTACCAGTGATTTGTCACTTCCAGAACTCGGGAACAACTGCACCAATTGTTTTGTTTTTTCAAGTTAGAGTATTTTGTTTTTGTTGTTTTACGATAATAAACGGATTAATGAAATATAAATTGTCATTATTTATGTCGTGCATCATATTCTCTGATATATTATTCTGTGATTACATAACCCGCTGTATTCAACGGCGAGTGCCTTCTACAGAGCTCATAGCTCTTTAGCATCTCGGGGCCCTTGTCAGGAGTCTAGGACAAAGCCCCATTCTCTTGTCTGCCTGGCCCCTCTGATCGCTTCTATTATACATCTACCCTTAGCCCATCTTATTCAGCCGTCAGTTGTTTGAGGAGACACAAATTGGCCCAGCTATCATCTTCTTTTCTATTTTTGGCATGGGTTCGGAAGGCAAGCCATTTTCTCAGTGAGATAGGGTGTAGGTCAGTTCGATATCAGTGGCAGATTCTTCTTCGAGAGCAGTAAGGTGCTATTCGGAGGCTCGTTAGGAGGCCGTTCCAACCTGTCTACTCTGAGCTGTGAAGCCCTTTTTATACTCTGTCTTTGACCCGATGCTTCACGTCATGATGCAGGCCATGTGGTTTTCCTGCCAAACGAGAGATCGAAAAAACAAAATACTCTTTATAACTGCTAAAAACTACCGCATGTCGTCTCGTACACATGACCGACTGTCCGATCTAAGGACGAGTCCATTGTTACAGCCAAGCGGCACCCAGGAACGTACTAGCCTTGACAGGTTCTATAGATGGTGGCGTGGATGAGATAAAGTATCAACTTTCTACACATGACAAGGCTCAACAGCAAGCAAAAGTTACTGCACGCACTGTGTGGCGCCAAGCCTAGTTCTCATAAACTTGCTCTTTGGTCATTTGAAGAATGAGCATGAGGAAGATAATCATGAATTTACTGGAGAAAACGATTTGCGCCCTCATCCTAGATCAGAGTGTGCTTGGCATAATTCCACTTCCTGTAGTGATGTAACAAAGCGTCTGACGTCGGCACCTTGCAGCTGGTTGCTGCAGTTGCTAGCTTCTTGACAGCGTGAACCTGCCCAAAGGTTATTCCGCGGGGCCGTACTACAACCTTACAGCGTTCAATAAAACAACAGATTCATATCCCTCTTGGGATTTGTTTGACTGATGCTGACTTTGCGGCGGGATGTTAATGGGGGGCGTGTGTTACCAATGGGCGACGACGAGCTGTCATTGGTAAGCGTCACGTGGGTAGGAGTCTGGCCAGGTCTTGGTGTGCAGAGATATTCCGAGGATGGGTACCTTACACATATCAAGAACATTTGTATCCTGATATTTCGATGACGCAAAGACATGTTGAACGCAATATATCAATACCCATGAGTAGGAGTAACTACCCTTTGCCAATTGATAATGATTACTTACTTGATGTATTTAGTGAACCCGGCGACTCGATAAACGGATGCTTGCATGACGTCACAATCCGACGGATTGTACCACAGTATGCATGAGGGTAAATGGGAGTCGATGTCTAAGTCAGCCAAGCCAATTATTCTCACGTTATTCTGGTCAACTCGACTGTCGTAATACGCTGAATATACAGAGCTGCCGTGGCTAAAACTCTTGAATTGCTGTGTGTGATGAATATGACCTGGCCATGGTAAGGGCAGCGTGTATGGAGCATGTGACGGACACGATGCTCCACCTACCGACCGTTACTATATAAAATACTGATCAAACAGACACTTTAATAATTAAGAGTGCGAATCAAGATCGCATCGCTATAGTTCTCCTGGTTAGATCCTACACATGAAACCAATCACATTAAGGTTAAATAGCCCATCTGGGTGGATGTATATGGATGTGTGTTTTTATGTATGTTTATGCAGATACATATGCATGTATGCACGCATATTTGCATGTATTTAATCTAGGATTTACCGATGAATGCTTGCATTTGCGCACAAGCGAGTATGCGTAAACTATGTATGTCACAAGCAATACAACATATTGTGTTCACTCGTGTGTGTTGTGTGTATGAGCCTTGCCTGTTTATATGATCTGGTCATGAGCGTCACAGGAACACGATGCTAATGAGTGAATATTAGCTTCATATTGTGATCCATGGTGTTGAAGGGGTGATAACGCGAGGGATTATACGCCCCAAACTGGCCGCTTGTGATGGAATGCCCGTATGCACAATGTGAATTCATGGATCCAAGCTGTTATTCATGGCATCCATTTTGTTAGGACTCGTCCCAGTCACTGCTCTATGCCAATGTCTCTTAAATGGTCAGCAATTTTTCTTTTCTTTCTTTCCCTAAATTTCGGTTGTTGCTAACGTTTTAAGCTAAAGCGAACACTAAACTACACGTTGGACAGAATTGGTCTGCTGTACAATTGCGGAAGCCTCATCGGCAGTGCGCTGTTGTATAGATGCATTAACATTTGTAAAACCTACTGCAGTTTACACTTGCTAGAAAGTGACAAGCTAGTTAATACCTGCAACGTAGATCGATCATCCAAATCATGGACATTTTGTCATTTCATCATTAATGGGTTGTAAGGAACCGAATCAATGTGTTGCGTATCACGTGAAACAGCCATTTACTGCTGATACATGTGCAATGTAAATACAATCTACATCGTCGATATTGACAGCAGCTTCAAAATGACCGTATACATGGTGAGTGGTAATACTCGTGCCATATAAGCAGTGTGGTCGGCAAGACAGCATCGTCACAACAGCAGATCGTCAACTCCGGTTAGAACTGGTTTGCGGTGAGATCATCAGAAAATGTTGCTGACGGTTAAGGTTTATGATTGGGGCGTAGCTAGAAATGAATCAGACAAGCTGCCACACACGTCGGACGGGCGGTCTTGTTTTCCCTGTAGGGTGATGGGTCATTGGTAGAAGTGAATGATGTAATCTCCGGCACGCGTCCGATCGGCGGCCGTGTTTTATTTATGACAAGTTCAGCCAAGCTGACGCAACCAACACAACGTACTGGCTTGTGTTTAATTGTTGCACTCCATGCGCAGACGAGGACATGGTGACGACGCCGCTGCGGTCGACGACGATACGGAATTTTGCACTTCATGATCGGACGCCGGCGCTGCGACAGACATATTTACCCTGGTCATGTGGAATCAGTACACCTTGCTTCTCCGGAGACTCGGAGAGTAGCAATATACTGTGATTTGAAAGACTATCTGCGTGGTGGTACGAGTTATCAACCAAAACCAAAACCCTGAATTGGATAGTATGAGCGGAGAGGATGAGGAACGGGAAGTCCTAGTTCACCATGAAATACACGCTTCCTTTGGTGAACCTTGTATCGCCTTGCATAGCGCATGTTGATGACAAGTGTGCATGGGATGAGATGGAGGAATGGTTTAGTACAAAGATTGAGCAAAGGTAGTTTATTGAAGACTATTTTAAGACTGTGTGACCTAATGCCCTGGTGAGCCAAGTCAATGTTTTGGTAAACGAGAAATGTTATGGCTGTCAGGTAGACCATCCAAGCCTGTTGCATCATGACGTGTGTTTGCTGATGACGAGCGATGACTAGTGAAGAGGCATACGGCTGAGGTAGTGTTGCATTGATGACTCGGGGGTGGTGGCGATGTGGACCACATGTCTGGCTGGCCTTGATGAAACCACCTTCATGGCTGGAAACGTGTCAATACTTTTGCTTATATAACAGACGGTATTGCTTTGAATCTGTAAACTGTGAAATTGAAATTAACGTGTTTCAGCAGATGTCATTGATGAAATAAATGACGTTACCTGCAGTAATGTGTTCTATCTTTCACTCTCCGGCAAAAAGATTCAATGAAAAATATGTGAATTGATAGGTCTGAGCTAGCTTTAAATTCAATCCATCACTAAAGTCTAATCATTCTCAAATATATCCCCACAAATGGTTGAAGAAAAATAATGGAGGACCGAATAATATATCAGTTGTGTAGGCCAAATAAACAATGCTGGGGGTAGTCTTATCATATTTGTACATGTCAACTGTGACCAAACGTGCTGTTAACATCATTAAATGATGTAAACATCGTTTAGGGATTCCTTATTTGTGGCAGATTTGAATGCGTAGTTCGCGACCATGTTTCTACGTTGCACAGTCAGTATCCATCTTACACACTATTAATAATTATTTGAAAATATAACGCTTCCCTGCTTGTGGCACGGTTCAAATATAAGCGGCCCTGAATCTCGGGACAATGCAAATATAGTCTCTGGATCAACTATGTTCAACTCAGGTTGATGTATATGTAAGTGGATTACCGCTGAATTCTTTTGATTATTCTTGTTTCCAAACTAGCTGAAAATATTTCAGTTCCACAAGGTCATCGCCCTTAGTCTCCGTATCACCCACAACGTCACTCAGTTCGTCCTCCAGAACTATTTTATCGTCTTTCAGATAATCTTTATCTAACTTCAAATCTTTTACGCAACCTTCAAGTTCAACAATACGCTCTTCGGTGTTCATTTCTATACCTTATGCCCTCGTTTATTAAATAGATTGGTAAATACAGTGCGCAAATGTCTGCGCAATTAAAAAATTGGCAAAGAAGCACCCAGTTTTTGTCCGATACCTTCCAATGCTTCGTCTTTCCCACGTTGGAGCAGCGCGTTTTTTTCATCGATTGAAACAGTCTGGTGCGCTTTTACAGATCTAGCCTTTATTTCACACTTCATTTGGGTAAATTTTATGACCTCAGCTTAAACGAGTTTAATCTCATGATCCGAGATATTTCCATCTTTAAGTCTGTCGATATAAGTTCAGCAGAGGTATTCGATTTGCTCTGCGCTAGAATGTGGATCGGATCATGTGGTCAGTCGCCGACTGACGAATTTTCCAGCAATTGCTAGTAGCCCACAAGAGGCTTCAGTAACACACAACACCTTAGCAATAGGAATGGCAACTAATGTAGACATTATACCTAAACCACTTTGGCCAAGACACATACATGGTCAGCACCACTGACACTATCACCAAATGACCATTCATGAATTCCATTAACCAACTGACCTCTTTCTTCCGCCAAAATAGTAATGAAGGGTTTCAGTGAGGGCTGGTTGTGAAGTGCATCAACATATGTTTTTTTAACATATTCAGAGAGGTCCAGTGGAGGCTGGTTGCGAAGCGCATCAACATAGGTTTTTTTAACATATTCAGAGAGGTTGGGGCTCTGATCCGTTTTCTGTTGAGTTCCATAAATACTCGCTTATTGACATCTTGTCAATTGAAGAACAACACTAACAGGAAGTTCGTGATTGTTCAATAGACGTCCCTTATTATCCCTTAACTGAACCTTTAACTCGTTTACGGCTCCGCCAGTGAAACGTTTTGACACAGGATTATCGATGTTTGTGGTTATAATATCACCTAAAGAGCCCCCCTCAAGCCCACAACTTCAAGAAGCGTAGTGGGCGCACCATCAAGCATGTTGTGCGTGGTACTGACTTGATCGAGGTGTACATAAAGTGGGTTAAAGACGCTAAAATTGATGGAACAGCCATTCTCTACCCAGACCGTTATCAAGACCCAATATGTTTAACACACTGTCGTCACATCGTGCAGTCCCATCAGGAATTGGGGAGGGTAATAGTCCCATCTAAAGCATCAACCTCCAAACTAAGATCTATAACTGCAAATACCTCCTGCATAAGTTCCAGAGGCCAGGTTTCAAATGGGCACCTCCTCCTTTTCCTGTAGTTTCAGATCGCCATGTAATGGTCATATTTGTTTCAATGTTATACCAACCCACAGTATACGTGACTGACCTAAGACCTACGCATAGATCACCTGCACTGTTGTCAATAGCATTTTTCAGGGACACAGTCTCGCCGCATTGAACATTTGTCAGAGTTTGATACATAGAACTATGGATAAACAAGCTTTAGTTTCAATAGAAATTACTACTACTTGCGCGCTATAGTATGTGTTTAACTCCGCTATAGCATGTGCTTAACTCCGCTATAACACGTGCTTAACTCTACCATATAATGTGCTAAACAATAGCTGTCAATTGGGCAAACAAATTTAGTAAGTATATATGTCATCGGAGGAAACGAACACGAATCAAGCGGAGAAAATATGGGTAGACATAACATCAGTGACTAGTGAGCCACCTACAAAAAACGCTAAAAGGGTTGCAGCAGGGCACAAGGGTTCTGCAGCTCGAAAAGCCAATCAGAATAAGCTTCTAAGAGAGCTCCGTCCGTGAGGCTAAGGCCACGCTTACACACGTTAGAGACGAAGCTGTCGAGCCTACATCAACATCAAAGAGTAATCCTCCGGAAAGGCGGGCTTGGTCAACATGGGCTTTGCCGTGTGTTGTCGGCGGCGTTGGGTTGTTTGGATTAGCATGGTATTGGTACAGGCACAGACTAGCAGCCTCACACCCTAAACAGGTTGTGGTAGAAAAGACTCCGGACGTTTATTTAAAGGATTTTTTTTATGTGGAATAAGATGACAACACCAACTACTGATGGAAAAATGCTCCTCAACGCGTTGCACCACGATGCAGTTGTTTCTGGTATATCAATAGGTTATGCCAAACTCGGTAAGATGGTTCTGGATGGGGATTTGCCGTGTCTTGACTTCACGCCACACGATCTGGCTGTTGCCGATGTAGCACTAGCCATGGCCACAAAGGATTTGCTAATTAAACAAGTGATTATACCAGGTGATATACTTAAGTAATGGCCTCGATAGGAGGTGCAACATCCGTTGACCCACTGGACTCTGAGCCTCACCTATCTGACTTTTACGTGCCCTCAGATGACCAAAAGGTACGTGAGGTGATGTTCATAATCCTGGGTATGGCTACGAATGGACTGGATGCGTACAGGCTTGCTAAATAGTCGACACATTTAGAAACTCATTAGTATATATGTATAAACATTGATCTCATGGATCTCAATATAGATCTACTTTAGTCCTAAGGGCTACTGGTAAGGTATAACAGCTATCAACAAGCTTCATTAACAGACGTGAGGGTTTCTGAGGATGTTGCTAGGGGGTGGCTAACGAAGCAAGCTATATGGCAAATCGACCTGCCAATACCAAAACACATTCCCAGACCAAAATTTGATGTCTGGCCCTAATGAGGTCCACCTAGCCGATCTCATATTTCTTCCTCATGATGTTGTTAAACGCCGGACTTACAACTACTTCAGTTCGACCCTGGACGGGAGTTTTTGGGAGCAGTGAATCAGCTGCTAGCAAAACATGTCTCGGTCGAACGTGGCCGTGTGAATGTCCATCAAGACCAGGCTATAGTCGAACGCCTTAACCGCACACTTGCTGTAGTCTCTGCGATAAATAATGAGGTGACCCGCTTGACTGGCAAAAAACCTAAAGATGCTATAAAGGCAAAACGTGTTGCACCAAAGCCCTCCTCCGTCGTACCAGGGCACCCGCTGGGGTTCAAAGAGCAAAAGCTTCCCTCTGGTGTTGGCGTTCGCTACCTCTACCACCCAGGTGAACTAGAGCAAAACCACCGTCGTCGTGTCACTGACCCTGTGTGGTCACTCAATGTCTACCGGGTTGTACGCTCTGTCATTAGACCTGGTGAACTTGTAGTATACTATTTATTAGATGGACCACTCTGCGCCTTTGTAAAGGAGGAGCTACTTGTGGTGCCATCAGAAACCCAGTTGCCACCAGACGCTATTCTTAATTAGACATTAGATATCTAGACTATACGCAATAATGGTAGTATTTGCAAACAAGTGTCCGTGGATATTGGTTGGAAAGAAAGGCCCTTGTAACAGGCCCTCTACACAAGAGTTTTGTAACTTACACAGATATAAGATAAAACATGGTACGGTTTGTCAAAAGGGTATAAAAAATAACCTAGGATTATGCATGGATTGTGGGTACGATAATGTCGACCACAGGCTTGCTTACCAAAAGAAAAAGATAGCTTCACAACAGCTTACAGACGGCAACATTGAATCACTAGCCGGCGACACTGAGCACGTTGAGCCTAAAAAAGAACTGGGATTTCCCACAGTTAAAAAAAAGTAATCACACTGAGCCCCTCATGTAGAACTGGGCGCTGTCAGCAAGGTCAAAGTCCTTTTGCTGTCTTGTCGTTGTGGTTGTCAAAAGATTTTCATTTAGAGATATGAATATATATATTAAACATGACTCACAATGCGGAAGCACGTAGAGCCCAAAACGAATATGTTACAATTCACGGTTTTTAACCACCCTACCCACACTCTAAGGTTGCACTCAAAGCACTTGAAAAGCATAATGAATTTGGCCACGTTTACAATGAGATATTTTCTAGATTAAAGGCCCAGTCCCCGGGCCATGTAAAGCACCCCAGTCCCTGCACCACGCAAAGCAGCCCCAGTACCCGTGACAAGCAAAGCAGCCCCAGTACCCACACCACGTCTTAAGTTCAAAAAGACTAAGTGGGCTGTTAAAAACTTTTTGTGTGGATGGGTGATGATCGTCCCTGAGTCTCACCCCCTGGGCTCGGACCTTATGATCTTCTTAATAGGTGTGCGTTGGCAGATGCGTCAAGTTTTGAATGGAATAAAGTGTCAGTTTGCCCTTAAAGTAAGACTTATGAAGAGCACCGATGATGGCACTGAGTATGTTTAGCCTGTATTGCGTAATAAGCAGCAGGTGGTTCTCTCCTCAGAAGATATTAACGATGCGCTGGACCAGAGTAATGATAATCTCCATGAGCGGTTGGAGAAGTGGACCAATAAAGGCTCCGGCTGGGAGTTTGAGGCAGTCACAACTCTGTGGATTGATATTGCCAACTACCAGCCATTAAAAGGTGGTTTCTACTTTTCGCTACCGAGTAAGCTGGCAGCTAAGAAGGCGATCATAAACGGACGACCCACACTGCCTTCTATGGTCTATTGAATCGGCTCTGTACCCGGTCGCAAAACACCCACAGCAACGATCGAAATATAACATTCAGCGGCTGTTAACCCTGTTGGAAGGTAAAGGCATAGAATATCCAACACCAGTGCCGCATATTGAGAAGGTAGAAAAACAAGCTTACTAGCCTTGAACGTCTTTGGCTGGGAAGGGAGGGCCACTATCATACACCACATCAGTAAACATCCCGGTCCACGTATAAATCTCATGCTGATTGAGGAGGATGGTAAGTTTCATTACACGCAAATCACAAATCTGAACCGCTTGTATGATCAGAGTAAACACAAAGAGCGCTTCTGTGAACGATGCCTACATGGTTATACTGCTCTAAAGAACTGCTCTCTGTGCACAAACATGAGTATATGGGGATAGGGAAAACTGCTGTGCGAGTGGATATGCCCAAGGAAGCGAAGAACATATTATCCTTCCACAACTGGCAGAATTAGCTGGCTGCCCCTTATGTTATCTACGCCGACTTTGGGGCGCTCACGGTGAAACTTTCCAGGCCCTGCAGTTGATGCTACCAAGAGCAACACGCAGAAAACAGATGAACATGAGTCATGTGATTACAACTATGTAGTTGTCCAGTGTGATGGGCAGACCAAACTCCCTGTGGTGTAAAGAGGGCGCGACCCTGTGGAGCAATTCTTGCAAGCCCTGCAACAAGAAAGAGCTCAAGATCAAAGCAGTTCTGTCAAATCCTGTTCCCATGCGCATGACGCAAGATGATAAAAGAGTGCACAAGGCAGCAACCCATTGTCATGTGTGTAATAAAAAACTGGGCTGGGACTCCGTCCACGACCTCTGCCATATAACAGGTAAGTACAGGGGGGTAGCTCACAATGCCTGCAACCTAAAGCTGCGGATGAATCCTAAGACAACGGTCGTGCCTGTAGTATTCCATAACCTACTTGGCTATGATTCCCACCTATTGATGCAGGCCGTAAGCAAGGTGGAAGGGAAGATCAACTGTATCCCAAACAATATGGAGAAGTACATATCCGTATCGCTCGGACAGTTACGCTTTATTGACAGTGCACAGCACAGTTCCCCCTGGCCTCGCTTGACAATCTGGTGTCTGCAAACAACCCAAACACCTTTGCAGTGACGGCTAAGTATGAGCCTGATGAAACGAAACGCCAGCTGCTTCTGCACAAGGGAGTGTATGGCTGGGATAAGTTTGATGCCTCTCTGTCGCCAATCCATAAGTTCTACAGCAAGCTCACTGAGCAAGGCATATCTGCTACAGACTATGAACATGCACAGAACGTCTGGAACGTGTTTGGGTTTGGCGACTATCATGACCTGTACCTGCGCACAGATGTACTACTCTTAGCTGATGTACTTGAGATATTCCGCAAGACCTGTCTTAAACAGTACGGTCTGACCCAGCTCACTACTATACCAGTCCTGGCCTTTCATGGGATGCGCTTAAGAGTATAGGGATGGAATTGGAGTTTCTCACCGACTATGACAAACACCTACTCATTGAGAATGCGCGGTTGTATAAGCATGGTATTACGTCGCCACGCTAAAGCTAATAACCCGTACATGAAAAGCTTTGAGTAGGATATGCATATGCCCAAGACCCGCTTAATGTTAGATCATGCAGTCATAGACTTAGCCAGGCAGCCGTCGAGCCGTCATTACGTTTTTATTTTAGTTTTCAAATTTCGTATAAAAAATCGTTATGCCATGCGGTCATCATGGTGTATTTTCTTCATTTTGAAACGAAATATCATTGGTCGAGGGCGTCATATGACCCAATGTTTTCATGCAGTTGAGTGAGTTTCGATGTAAACAGTTTTGAGATGGGGCGTGATTTTAATTAATTTGGGATCTGTAGCCAGTGTTGGAAACTTCGACACCCACTTTGAAATTTCTTGCTAACCCTCAGCGTCCAGTGTATGTATGTATGTATGGGTATAATTGATCTCTCAAAGCACCTGACTTCTATTATAACACAATGAAGTCAAGATATGCTAGCGACCTTGGCCTGCTATACACAGACACGGACTAGCTTCTTATGGAGATCCGCACAGCTGACGTGTATGCAGAAATGAAAGAAGATAGTGACCTTTTTGATACCAGCAATTATGATCCTTCTCATCCCTTGTTCAGTAACGTAAACAAAAAGGTGCTAGGAAAGATGAAAGATGAGTGTGCCGGTGTGCCCATCAAGGAGTATGTTGGCCTGCGCCCAAAGATGTACTCGATCCTGATGTCTGACGAGGGCGAGATTAAAGGGCCAAGGGAGTGAAGAAGGTTTTGGTAAAGAAACACCTATGCCACGCACAGTACATGGAGTCTCTATTCTCAAAGAAGCAGTTCCGTCATGAATGAACATGCTACGCAGTGATGGTCATAAGATATATGGGCTGCACGTCAACAAGGCGTCACTCACTCCATTTGATTCAAAGAGGTGGATAGCCGCGAACGATGTAGACAGCTTGGCCTATGGACACACTAGTTTACCGACAAACTAGCATGGACTAGCATGGTCGGGCCCAAACTAGGGTGAGCAAAAATCTTGTATAAGCTGTCAAAGAGGGAGTAGTGTCGATGAGTGGGGTGGACCAGAACCCTACTACCGCAGGGTCGTTTTGTGCCATGTTTAGCTTTACAAAGAGGCGGTAGCTGCGGACTGGCGCAGTCCAATTTCAATCAAATGACAGTTGGACAAACATGTTGGGCGTTCATCTCGGCATCTGGTGCATTGCATAGCGATCGCATCACGATTGTTTATGAAATCGATGTATAGGTGATATTTTCAAAAGAACCGCATTGATCGAGAGAAAGCTTTTGGAGCGACACACGGAAGTTGTTCAAAGTCTGTTAATATATGCTATTGTCTAGATGCTAAACCCAGCCGCGCATTTTAAAACTGATCTGACAAATGTTCCGATAAACAAGGTACGTAACTAGTCAGAATGTTATGATGAGACGACACGTCCGCAAAGAGCTAGGATAGTGGCTGGTTATCCATACAATGAATTAACACCTCCAAAATGTATGGATAACGAATCAGACTCACAGCCTTGAACACGATATAACATCACATGATTGTTATATGGGTGTGACAGTATAGACCAAATTATGTGCTTGTCGGCTAAATCAGTCATTTGATTCCAGGCCTCCTGTGTAGTATTTGTTTGTGGAAGATTTAAACATAGTCATAAATGTATATATGTGGTGGTTTCCATTGGCCTGATTTTTTGCGACAGTTAATTGCTTTTGTGCTGAAGAGGCTAATAGCTCGAGAGTATGGTACAAATCTGTTATACCTGTCTTGCACATTAACAGAATCCCTCGTTGTTGGAATGTTATTCTCTTTCAAAGGAATATGGGAAATATGAGAGATATGTCGCTGTTAAAGTAAAGCATTATTCTCTTTTTTTTCATTGTCCACAATGTCTACACGTTTTTATTGCACGTGACTATGTATTATCTATCATAGCTTAAATTTTCCTCCAGGGGTGATACGCTTTTAATTTCCAGTTAATCATTGCTTCAACAACATCATGGATTAAACTCTGACGTTCATGGGTCGTATGCCAGACAGTATGCTTCCAAGACCACAGGATTTAAAACTGAACTGATGAACGATCTTGTTCTTTGAAAGCTTGTACTGTCAGTGGTGTTCGACCAGTCTGGCATGGAGTCTGAGTTGCCTGATATCCCCCAGTATTCTTGCTTCCATGCAATGGGCAAAAATACTTCTTAGATTTGCCCGTAAGAAGCCAAAAACAGTCAATGTTGTTTGTCTTTCTGCCTTTTCAATATTCCATATCTTCTACTTACTTCTGTCTGTGGAACTCATTCTACAACTATGACTACCAGAAGCTGATTGTGGCATAAATTCGTACTAATTATTCAATCATTGGTGTGATCAAATTAATCTCATATTGTGTTCATTCTATAGATACTATTCTGTCCTGGACAAGATTTAATTTCCGATCAAAATATTTGGAGAAAACAGTTGTCATTGGTATGCCTACATACCGTCATCACCAGTCAGTGATGATAAAATCCTGGACGAATAGCTTAATTTTTGTTTAAAATATATTGTGATGCATGATAAAATTCATAGAATATAGGTGATAGGTTTGTGGGTTCCAAAACTCTCTACACTGACCCGATGATTCATAATTGTGAATGATGCATTCAGGTAGAATGAAGAATCGTTGTAGACATGGATAGAGATAGTAGAAGTGTTGATTCTTATCTCTCAATGTCCATTATATGTCTCATATCTACTTAATGGATTGCTTATATATAAAATACGGAAAATTGGCACAACTATAATAAATCGAAGATATACACTCGCTCATTAAAGGTTCATAAAGTAGCGCTACCATGTAATCAACAAAAACACAGGGGCCTGTTGATCAATCGTGTTGATAATCGACGATCGCCTTACGCATCGGCTTCTACGCAGGCTAGGATTACCTATATTATGTTAGCAGCGTGGCGTCAAACGACCCTGTTATCAGGTCATGGGCAGTGGGGAATTGCATCTCATTGGATGTTGAAAAAAAAAAGACTTCTCTTGGTGTCCATCTCATCTTAAATATATACCAGTTTTCATCGTTTGCTTTGTTGTCCGACGAGAGTGCATCAAATTATACAAACAGCTTTATTCGCGTTGTGATGCATAGTCAGTACGCTTTATCGGCACACGAGTGCTTGCTGGTCCTTCTGCTCGACCTACTTCTCAGATCCTATCAGCGGTTTTCGCTTAAGGAGTCACGAGATGTATGTAAATACAATCTTAACGAATTTTTGTTGACTTTTAACGTACTTTCCTCATAGCTAGTCGGAGTGAGCCCTCTTAACGTAGCAGTAAGGTCTTTGGTGCGGTGTCTTGTGGCTCATTTTTGAGGAAATAGAGCCTTCGAGTCGATAGTCATCACCGAAACCACTATCACAATCGTATCAGTATCTCGGTTATCACTATCACGATAGTATCAGTATCTCGGTTATCACTATCACGATAGTATCAGTATCTCGGTTATCACTATCACGATAGTATCAGTATCTCGGTTATCACTATCACGATAGTATCACCATCATATGTTTGCTTTCGCGATGCATCACGATGATGTCAAGCTTAGATCACTGTTTTCTTATTTAAGTGAATCAATGGGTATGTCGGTGCATATTTGAGGATTGTGGCTGTAAGTGTCAGAGTGCACCAGATCTGTTAAGTGATATGAAGGCGTTGAGCTGCAAGATATCACTCTTAAGGATTCTAATCAGATATGTCAGACTAAGGAATCGTTTCACGAACCGCAGATAGGCGCATAGTGCTGAGGGCGAGTGGGAAGGGCGGCGTTAAGTTCTGGGATGGCTATGTCGAATAGTTACAGTATTGCCTACAGAAGAAAACCTGCGTTCAATGTTTTAATACTTAGAATTTTCTAAATGGATACACGGGAAAATGCAATGAATGCACATATCGGAAATGTAAAGGTTTATAATATGAATTCCACAAAAACAGGATCTCTCTGATCCAAAGAATAATGAGCCTGCAAAAGGTCATCGGAGGTCATTTTAGATCATCGATAAATCCATTATAACTTGGTCAATTTGGGCCGATTTTGAAATTGTTAAAACTTCCTGATACAGTGCGCCAAGTTCTCCAATGTTTTCATGGGCCTCTTGTTTGTGGATTTGTTGGTACATAAATTTTTTTGGGCACGCGATACAGGTCGCATTTTTTGAATTTTTTCTGAATTTTTTTTTAACGCAATGATGCGCAGAACCAAGATGTTTCGAAAAAATGAAAAACTAAAATACCGAATTACTCATTTAATAATGTTCGGATCGTTACAAAATTTGCATCAATTTGTAGCCCATTTTCTAAAGCCATGTCAATGCATCAAACCAACAGTTTTCCAAAGCGCCCCAGGTAAACAGGTAAAAAAATGGTCATATCAGTCAAAATGTTTTGTTTTAACACATTTTTCAATCGCTTATTAAATCGACAATATGTGATCGATGGTCGTTAAAATTGGGTCAAATGTTGTAATGGGCAGGTTCGTGTATACACCGTTTTTTCGTTTTTTGTTAATAAAAAACAAAAACCAACAACAATACCTAAACCGTAAACAGTTTTTCATATGCGACAACGAAAAACGGATAACACTTAAGATATTCGTTTTTCGTTTGGTCAAACGGAAAACGAGTGGCGCTGCAGTCAGCGTTGTTTTTACTGATACAAGCGGCAGGATATGTTGGTTGGTTTCCAGATGTTTCGTCTCACCGATAGTTCGCACCGGACGCCCCCCGGTCAATCAATGAGTGCTTATATACACAAACACACACACATACACGCACTAGCCCAACAGACCAACAGTCGATCGAGTACTACCTTGTTGAGAGGAAGCACAATCTCAACTTGGTTAAAAACAGCGAACACGCACAAACATACATATGTATACGCACAGGTGATCGGTTTCCGATGCCACGCTTCCGAGCGCCGAACGGCAATATATAAATAGCTACAGTCATATACATTGGCGGCTTGGAAGCTTGGAAACGCCTTTATATATATATGTGTACATTCATTAATGCGTGTGCGTATATATATATATATATATATATATATATATATATATATATATATATATATATATATATATATATATATATATATATATATATATATATATATATATACATATACATATACATACACACACATATATATGTGAAATGTGAAATTTAGAGAAAAAGGTGGACGATATAGAGACAAAGGTAGACACTATTGCAACAGACATGTAATCCGTAGAGGAGGAAATAGGCGACAGTTTGTCGGTTCTGGAAGACGATATAGAAGAGGTTGGAACTATTGTAGGAACCATTGCGACCCTAGCGTCGTTTTCGACAAGATTGCAAATGGTGGGATCCATAGGATTTTCCGCATTTCTTGCATGGAAAGTCTGGAAAATAACAAAGAACCACTTAAAAGCCGCTTCTAATTTCCTTCCCACCACCAAAACCAGAACCCCACAAGCCAATCCAAAGTGGGAACATTGCCCCCTTGCCTACGCTCGCTGGGCGTGACTCTTTCAACATGGAGTGAGGGGAGGGCAGGCAAATAGATCGCTTGGGGCAGACCAAAGAAACCACTGGGAGAGCCTTTGTAGGCTATATAGGGCAGACAAATAGATCGCTTGGGCCAGACCAAAAAAACCATTGGTAGAGGTTTGTAGGCTATAAGGCAGGCCATTGCAGACCATAGGCAGCTTTCTGGGGCGTAGGGCAGACCATAGGAAGCAGTCTGGGAGCGGAGAAAAAAGATAAAAAAGATAGCAGGCGAGATAGCCCTTGTATAGACAATGTTGGAATGGAAAGCATGCTGGGAAGCTAGTTGGCCCGAATGGGAACGAGACAAAATGGAAAACATGCTGGAAAGCTAGTTGGCTAGAATGGAGAAAAGAAGCAGCCGAAAACAGGGTAGCCGAAATGATTACAGGTAGCTGGGTTGTTAAGTCCAAATTAATGTGGTAGGATATATTTGGTGTTTTGTTGGTCCTGTGGAATATTTCGGATGGTTGTGGAAGGTATTCTATTTTGTTTTTGTTGCTTGCATGGCAGAGTAGTCTGGGCTCGGGTTTTTTTTGGCGCTCTTATAACCGACAAACTAGCATGGCAAAGTCGGACCCGTATACCCGTATAGGGGTCGGGTCCGACTTAGGGTGAGCTAAAATCTTGTATTAATGTTTTGGAGAGCATGGATGAGTGGTGGTGGGCCAGAACCGCCACTCTCTACATTACTAATCTATCCAGCCTATTGTATCGGTATAAACATCACCGACTGCAGCGCCACACGTTTTCCGTTTGACCACCTCAGGCGCTCTACCCTTGCTCTTCTGACTCTCATACGTTCCCCTCAGTTGGTATTCTGGTCAAGAAAAATGGTCCTAGCGCTTCGTCTTCTATATCTAGAAGATAGGCGGACAGAGCAGAAGAAAAGTGAACATTTCTTCACTCAATCCAGGTACGTGAACACTGGTTCTACTAATCGGCGTATTTGTATGATTTACTCCAGAAATCCAATACATTATAGCTCACGTATTTGCGTAACAAGTTCAAAATGTTGGTATTGCGCGGCTAATTAAAAATTCATAGTTTCGTTCATACCCCACATCTACCACAATACAATATCGGCCACAACCCCACAAGATACATCAACCCACATCTACCTCCAACACATTGGCCACTAACCCTCATCGACCACCTGCCGACATCTACACAATCCCATATGGACGTTATACCCACATCAACTGCTACCCTACCTAGACCACCGTCCCACATCGACGTCGACAACACACCAACGATGACCCCATATCGACCACCTACCCACATAGATTACCTACCCATGTTGACCGCCACCCACATTCCCTGATAACCCACTTAGACCACCATCCCTTATCAACCACCTCCCTCATCAACCACTGCCCACAATCAACCACCATCCCACGGTGATCACAAACCCACATCAACTGGTAGTCCACATCGACCAAAATCCTACATCGACCACCACCTGATATCAACTGCTTGCCCCCATCGACCAACGCTACACTTCGATTTTAAAAGAGTAAACATATTATACATTTTTGTCTAAATATATGTTATCGTAAATAATGCATTACTTGAAAAATGCTAGCAGATGAAAATTTCTGACAACTAAAATGTAGCTAAATTTTCTGAGGTTCTCAATTGTCTTCCCTATTTATCAAATTGAACAGGTCTTTTTCAAAGTCATTAATCAACTACTTCCAAAGCTCAGTGTTGGAATCCATCGAGGGGCTTTGATCAAAGCGGAGGGCTGTTGAGTGCCAGAATTATATTAAGATTAAGACAACAACCTACCCATCATCATGTGCCCCTCTCAGTCGCCAGTTTTATGGAGTAGCCCCTACAGCTGCTTATGATAATGGTCATCTCCCCTCCCTCATGCTCCCATCCATCCACCCCCATGCCTCCCGCGCCCGCTACCCTCCACATGATCCAATCAGCTGCCTGACATAGTATTTGGATAGCTTGCTTAAGTTATTGAGGGATTTCCCGGTTTCTTTTAGAATCTGCTCTGAGCTCAAGACATCTCTATCCAATATTTTGTCAAATTTCCATCTTAAATTCAAAAATCAAGCCAAGTAATAAAGTTCAAGCTTCCTCTACACCCTACTCCTGGAGTTCGGGTCTTCATAATCACAAGTGCGTATTCTGTAAATCTCCACACAATACTTAACGATACGACAAGGGCACAATGGATCTTCTACAGGCACACACCTAGTGATAGATACAGCTGCTGGTTATAGTAATGGAGCTCCTAGTGTTCTTTGACCCGGAGGTTGGGGACTAGCTTTTCAACCCAAGTAAGCACCATGGTAACATGTCTTTCGAATTGTTTCAAACACGTCCACCAAGAGAAGGACATCGGTGCGGTTAAACAGGTTCTGGCGCTCTTTAACTCATTTAATAATGTTCGGATCGTTACAAAATTTGCATCAATTTGTAGCCCATTTTCTAAAGCCATGTCAATGCATCGAACCAACAGTTTTCCAAAGCGCCCCAGGTAAACAGGTAAAAAAAATCGTTATATGAGTCCAAATGTTTTGTTTTAACACATTTTTCAATCGCTTATTAAATCGACAATATGTGATCGATACGTTAAAAATTGGGTCAAATGTTGTAATGGGCAGGTTCGTGTATACACCGTCTTTTCGTTTTTTGTTAATAAAAAACAAAAACCAACAACAATACCTAAACCGTAAACAGTTTTTCATATGCGACAACGAAAAACGGATAACACTTAAGATATTCGTTTTTCGTTTGGTCAAACGGAAAACGAGTGGCGCTGCAGTCAGCGTTGTTTTTACTGATACAAGCGGCTGGATATGTTGGTTGGTTTCCAGATGTTTCGTCTCACCGATAGTTCGCACCGGACGCCCCCCGGTCAATCAATGAGTGCTTATATACACAAACACACACACATACACGCACTAGCCCAACAGACCAACAGTCGATCGAGTACTACCTTGTTGAGAGGAAGCACAATCTCAACTTGGTTAAAAAAACAGCGAACACGCACAAACATACATATGTATACGCACAGGTGATCGGTTTCCGATGCCACGCTTCCGAGCGCCGAACGGCAATATATAAATAGCTACAGTCATATACATTGGCGGCTTGGAAGCTTGGAAACGCCTTTATATATATATGTGTACATTCATTAATGCGTGTGCGTATATATATATATATATATATATATATATATATATATATATATATATATATATATATATATATATATATATATATATATATATACATATACATATACACACATATATATGTGAAATGTGAAATTTAGAGAAAAAGGTGGACGATATAGAGACAAAGGTAGACACTATTGCAACAGACATGTAATCCGTAGAGGAGGAAATAGGCGACAGTTTGTCGGTTCTGGAAGACGATATAGAAGAGGTTGGAACTATTGTAGGAACCATTGCGACCCTAGCGTCGTTTTCGACAAGATTGCAAATGGTGGGATCCATAGGATTTTCCGCATTTCTTGCATGGAAAGTCTGGAAAATAACAAAGAACCACTTAAAAGCCGCTTCTAATTTCCTTCCACCACCAAAACCAGAACCCCACAAGCCAATCCAAAGTGGGAACATTGCCCCCTTGCCTACGCTCGCTGGGCGTGACTCTTTCAACATGGAGTGAGGGGAGGGCAGGCAAATAGATCGCTTGGGGCAGACCAAAGAAACCACTGGGAGAGCCTTTGTAGGCTATATAGGGCAGACAAATAGATCGCTTGGGCCAGACCAAAAAAACCATTGGTAGAGGTTTGTAGGCTATAAGGCAGGCCATTGCAGACCATAGGCAGCTTTCTGGGGCGTAGGGCAGACCATAGGAAGCAGTCTGGGAGCGGAGAAAAAAGATAAAAAAGATAGCAGGCGAGATAGCCCTTGTATAGACAATGTTGGAATGGAAAGCATGCTGGGAAGCTAGTTGGCCCGAATGGGAACGAGACAAAATGGAAAACATGCTGGAAAGCTAGTTGGCTAGAATGGAGAAAAGAAGCAGCCGAAAACAGGGTAGCCGAAATGATTACAGGTAGCTGGGTTGTTAAGTCCAAATTAATGTGGTAGGATATATTTTTGTGTTTTGTTGGTCCTGTGGAATATTTCGGATGGTTGTGGAAGGTATTCTATTTTGTTTTTGTTGCTTGCATGGCAGAGTAGTCTGGGCTCGGGTTTTTTTTGGCGCTCTTATAACCGACAAACTAGCATGGCAAAGTCGGACCCGTATACCCGTATAGGGGTCGGGTCCGACTTAGGGTGAGCTAAAATCTTGTATTAATGTTTTGGAGAGCATGGATGAGTGGTGGTGGGCCAGAACCGCCACTCTCTACATTACTAATCTATCCAGCCTATTGTATCGGTATAAACATCACCGACTGCAGCGCCACACGTTTTCCGTTTGACCACCTCAGGCGCTCTACCCTTGCTCTTCTGACTCTCATACGTTCCCCTCAGTTGGTATTCTGGTCAAGAAAAATGGTCCTAGCGCTTCGTCTTCTATATCTAGAAGATAGGCGGACAGAGCAGAAGAAAAGTGAACATTTCTTCACTCAATCCAGGTACGTGAACACTGGTTCTACTAATCGGCGTATTTGTATGATTTACTCCAGAAATCCAATACATTATAGCTCACGTATTTGCGTAACAAGTTCAAAATGTTGGTATTGCGCGGCTAATTAAAAATTCATAGTTTCGTTCATACCCCACATCTACCACAATACAATATCGGCCACAACCCCACAAGATACATCAACCCACATCTACCTCCAACACATTGGCCACTAACCCTCATCGACCACCTGCCGACATCTACACAATCCCATATGGACGTTATACCCACATCAACTGCTACCCTACCTAGACCACCGTCCCACATCGACGTCGACAACACACCAACGATGACCCCATATCGACCACCTACCCACATAGATTACCTACCCATGTTGACCGCCACCCACATTCCCTGATAACCCACTTAGACCACCATCCCTTATCAACCACCTCCCTCATCAACCACTGCCCACAATCAACCACCATCCCACGGTGATCACAAACCCACATCAACTGGTAGTCCACATCGACCAAAATCCTACATCGACCACCACCTGATATCAACTGCTTGCCCCCATCGACCAACGCTACACTTCGATTTTAAAAGAGTAAACATATTATACATTTTTGTCTAAATATATGTTATCGTAAATAATGCATTACTTGAAAAATGCTAGCAGATGAAAATTTCTGACAACTAAAATGTAGCTAAATTTTCTGAGGTTCTCAATTGTCTTCCCTATTTATCAAATTGAACAGGTCTTTTTCAAAGTCATTAATCAACTACTTCCAAAGCTCAGTGTTGGAATCCATCGAGGGGCTTTGATCAAAGCGGAGGGCTGTTGAGTGCCAGAATTATATTAAGACAACAAACCTACCCATCATCATAACGTGCCCCTCTCAGTCGCCAGTTTTATGGAGTAGCCCCTACAGCTGCTTATGATAATGGTCATCTCCCCTCCCTCATGCTCCCATCCATCCACCCCCATGCCTCCCGCGCCCGCTACCCTCCACATGATCCAATCAGCTGCCTGACATAGTATTTGGATAGCTTGCTTAAGTTATTGAGGGATTTCCCGGTTTCTTTTAGAATCTGCTCTGAGCTCAAGACATCTCTATCCAATATTTTGTCAAATTTCCATCTTAAATTCAAAAATCAAGCCAAGTAATAAAGTTCAAGCTTCCTCTACACCCTACTCCTGGAGTTCGGGTCTTCATAATCACAAGTGCGTATTCTGTAAATCTCCACACAATACTTAACGATACGACAAGGGCACAATGGATCTTCTACAGGCACACACCTAGTGATAGATACAGCTGCTGGTTATAGTAATGGAGCTCCTAGTGTTCTTTGACCCGGAGGTTGGGGACTAGCTTTTCAACCCAAGTAAGCACCATGGTAACATGTCTTTCGAATTGTTTCAAACACGTCCACCAAGAGAAGGACATCGGTGCGGTTAAACAGGTTCTGGCGCTCTTTAACTCATTTAATAATGTTCGGATCGTTACAAAATTTGCATCAATTTGTAGCCCATTTTCTAAAGCCATGTCAATGCATCGAACCAACAGTTTTCCAAAGCGCCCCAGGTAAACAGGTAAAAAAAATCGTTATATGAGTCCAAATGTTTTGTTTTAACACATTTTTCAATCGCTTATTAAATCGACAATATGTGATCGATACGTTAAAAATTGGGTCAAATGTTGTAATGGGCAGGTTCGTGTATACACCGTCTTTTCGTTTTTTGTTAATAAAAAACAAAAACCAACAACAATACCTAAACCGTAAACAGTTTTTCATATGCGACAACGAAAAACGGATAACACTTAAGATATTCGTTTTTCGTTTGGTCAAACGGAAAACGAGTGGCGCTGCAGTCAGCGTTGTTTTTACTGATACAAGCGGCTGGATATGTTGGTTGGTTTCCAGATGTTTCGTCTCACCGATAGTTCGCACCGGACGCCCCCCGGTCAATCAATGAGTGCTTATATACACAAACACACACACATACACGCACTAGCCCAACAGACCAACAGTCGATCGAGTACTACCTTGTTGAGAGGAAGCACAATCTCAACTTGGTTAAAAACAGCGAACACGCACAAACATACATATGTATACGCACAGGTGATCGGTTTCCGATGCCACGCTTCCGAGCGCCGAACGGCAATATATAAATAGCTACAGTCATATACATTGGCGGCTTGGAAGCTTGGAAACGCCTTTATATATATATGTGTACATTCATTAATGCGTGTGCGTATATATATATACATATATATATATATATATATATATATATATATATATATATATATATATATATATATATATATATATATATATACATATACATATACACACATATATATGTGAAATGTGAAATTTAGAGAAAAAGGTGGACGATATAGAGACAAAGGTAGACACTATTGCAACAGACATGTAATCCGTAGAGGAGGAAAATAGGCGACAGTTTGTCGGTTCTGGAAGACGATATAGAAGAGGTTGGAACTATTGTAGGAACCATTGCGACCCTAGCGTCGTTTTCGACAAGATTGCAAATGGTGGGATCCATAGGATTTTCCGCATTTCTTGCATGGAAAGTCTGGAAAATAACAAAGAACCACTTAAAAGCCGCTTCTAATTTCCTTCCACCACCAAAACCAGAACCCCACAAGCCAATCCAAAGTGGGAACATTGCCCCCTTGCCTACGCTCGCTGGGCGTGACTCTTTCAACATGGAGTGAGGGAGGGCAGGCAAATAGATCGCTTGGGGCAGACCAAAGAAACCACTGGGAGAGCCTTTGTAGGCTATATAGGGCAGACAAATAGATCGCTTGGGCCAGACCAAAAAAACCATTGGTAGAGGTTTGTAGGCTATAAGGCAGGCCATTGCAGACCATAGGCAGCTTTCTGGGGCGTAGGGCAGACCATAGGAAGCAGTCTGGGAGCGGAGAAAAAAGATAAAAAAGATAGCAGGCGAGATAGCCCTTGTATAGACAATGTTGGAATGGAAAGCATGCTGGGAAGCTAGTTGGCCCGAATGGGAACGAGACAAAATGGAAAACATGCTGGAAAGCTAGTTGGCTAGAATGGAGAAAAGAAGCAGCCGAAAACAGGGTAGCCGAAATGATTACAGGTAGCTGGGTTGTTAAGTCCAAATTAATGTGGTAGGATATATTTGGTGTTTTGTTGGTCCTGTGGAATATTTCGGATGGTTGTGGAAGGTATTCTATTTTGTTTTTGTTGCTTGCATGGCAGAGTAGTCTGGGCTCGGTTTTTTTTTTGGCGCTCTTATAACCGACAAACTAGCATGGCAAAGTCGGACCCGTATACCCGTATAGGGGTCGGGTCCGACTTAGGGTGAGCTAAAATCTTGCATTAATGTTTTGGAGAGCATGGATGAGTGGTGGTGGGCCAGAACCGCCACTCTCTACATTACTAATCTATCCAGCCTATTGTATCGGTATAAACATCACCGACTGCAGCGCCACACGTGTTCCGTTTGACCACCTCAGGCACTCTACCCTTGCTCTTCTGACTCTCATACGTTCCCCTCAGTTGGTATTCTGGTCAAGAAAAATGGTCCTAGCGCTTCGTCTTCTACGTCACAAACAGAAGATAGGCGGACAGAGCAGAAGAAAAGTGAACATTTCTTCACTCAATCCAGGTACGTGAACACTGGTTCTACTAATCGGCGTATTTGTATGATTTACTCCAGAAATCCAATACATTATAGCTCACGTATTTGCGTAACAAGTTCAAAATGTTGGTATTGCGCGGCTAATTAAAAATTCATAGTTTCGTTCATACCCCACATCTACCACAATACAATATCGGCCACAACCCCACAAGATACATCAACCCACATCTACCTCCAACACATTGGCCACTAACCCTCATCGACCACCTGCCGACATCTACACAATCCCATATGGACGTTATACCCACATCAACTGCTACCCTACCTACACCACCGTCCCACATCGACGTCGACAACACACCAACGATGACCCCATATCGACCACCTACCCACATAGATTACCTACCCATGTTGACCGCCACCCACATTCCCTGATAACCCACTTAGACCACCATCCCTTATCAACCACCTCCCTCATCAACCACTGCCCACCATCAACCACCATCCCAAGGTGATCACTAACCCACATCAACTGGTAGTCCACATCGACCAAAATCCTACATCGACCACCACCTGATATCAACTGCTTGCCCCCATCGACCAACACTACACTTCGATTTTAAAAGAGTAAACATATTATACATTTTTGTCTAAATATATGTTATCGTAAATAATGCATTACTTGAAAAATGCTAGCAGATGAAAATTTCTGGCAACTAAAATGTAGCTAAATTTTCTGAGGTTCTCAATTGTCTTCCCTATTTATCAAATTGAACAGGTCTTTTTCAAAGTCATTAATCAACTACTTCCAAAGCTCAGTGTTGGAATCCATCGAGGGGCTCTGATCAAAGCGGAGGGCTGTTGAGTGCCAGAATTAAATTATGACAACAAACCTACCCATCATCATAACGTGCCCCTCTCAGTCGCCAGTTTTATGGAGTAGCCCCTACAGCTGCTTATGATAATGGTCATCTCCCCTCCCTCATGCTCCCATCCCTCCACCCCCATGCCTCCCGCGCCCGCTACCCTCCACATGATCCAATCAGCTGCCTGACATAGTATTTGGATAGCTTGCTTAAGTTATTGAGGGATTTCCCGGTTTCTTTTAGAATCTGCTCTGAGCTCAAGACATCTCTCTCCAATATTTTGTCAAATTTCCATCTTAGATTCAAAAATCAAGTCAAGTAATAAAGTTCAAGCTTCCTCTAAACCCTACTCCTGGAGTTCGGGTCTTCATAATCACAAGTGCGTATTCTGTAAATCTCCACACAATACTTAACGATACGACAAGGGCACAATGGATCTTCTACAGGCACACACCTAGTGATAGATACAGCTGCTGGTTATAGTAATGGAGCTCCTAGTGTTCTTTGACCCGGAGGTTGGGGACCAGCTTTTCAACCCAAGTAAGCACCATGGTAACATGTCTTTCGAAATGTTTCAAACACGTCCACCAAGAGAAGGACATCGGTGCGGTTAAACAGGTTCTGGCGCTCTTTGGGTGTGGTTGTAGTCCTCTAGACTACCGAAACGTGCTTGTCTCCTTTGGTGGTGCCCCCTGTGGGTTCGGGGATAGAATAGGTCCACTGTATCCTCCTGCATGTCGTAAGAGGCGACTAATAGGGGGCAACCAGTTGGCCGTGGGTTGCGATTCATGTCAGGATCCATGTAGTTGAGTGGAGCGGTCTTTTTGTGGGCCATATCTGAAACACACTACTCTGGCCCGGATTTCACCTAGACGAGAGGCTTGAATGGCCTGGTTCAGTCAATTAGCAGGTGGTGACTAGGATAATCGTTTCCATTTTTGTCTTTTACATCTCCATTTTTACTTATCCTAGAAGGCGGCTGCTTAATCAGGTCAATCTTATCTGTTTACCTTTCTTGGCCCAATATAACACACGAGTGTGGGTGTGCCGTTAAACACTATACTTACCTTTCCTTACCACTTTTGGTTGTCGTTGAGGCTCTACAAACTATCCATATACTCGTAAGATAAACGCCCTTATATAGCAAATGAAGCTGTCACTCGGAAGGCTTCTGGCGGGTTCAAAGCCACTAGTCTGTCCAGCGAGTACATCTCAGAGCAGCTGACCCAAGGTTTTTCGATGATATCCCTACTTGTTGACTTGTTTTACAACATACCTTGCCGCACCTTAACTCCGATGCTTTGTTCATCTGACCCATAGGTGAAATCCGAGATTGTGCCTCAGATAAACGACAATGCAACGACTTCAGTTCTTAGTGGTGAGTACTTAAACTTTAAAATAAATCTGATCTTCAAGTGACATTCAATAGACTGGTCTCATGAGGCAGTGGTTTACATCATTTGACTGGGATAGATATTTCGTCATTGGTTTGGGGCAGGGAGTGTCAAACAGGGTACGAATTATACAGTATCACGTATCTGAGCAGTCACAAACCGGCCTCAGCATACACGAAATTTTGCCCGAATCTGATTGTAACGGTAAAGTTTATTTAACATCTGAAGCGGTATTGTTCATCCCGGTGACAGTTATGAGGTGCCTTTGCCGTTTGTAGACATCCGACCCATTTCCTACAGTGTTCGTTATAGACTGGCATCAAATTTTATTAAAAAAACTGTACATTCAGATAATAAAAAACGATGATTATGAAATGGAATGCAATCCACATTGAAACGATTGTTTGAGTTTTTTCTGTTTGCCTTTAGATATTAGTTTCCATTGCATCAACTGTGTTCATGGCATCGATCATTAGAACCTCAACACATCCCAAACCTGACGGTACAAAAGAACCTGTTGAGAAATATAAATCAAACCTTGTCAACAAAAAATGGATAAAGCCAAGAAAATCCACAATAAATGATGCCACCATTCCAGTCATCAGAAACTTCTCTCACTCAGAAACACATACTGAAGATGATATGACGTTCATTGTACCAAATATTGTACATTATTGTTGGTATACACAAGCGCCTCTTCCCATGCGCTTCATCGACTTCATGGGATTTATGAGCGCCTATAAGGTCCTCCATCCTGATGCGATCTATTTTCATCTAGACCACGAACCGCTTGGGCCTTATTGGAAAGCCATCAAGAACTTGGACCGCGTCAAAATCAACCAAACGGATTGGCCTGACTCGATTCTGGGTCGTAAAGTAAAGAAGCCATATTACTATACATCAGGGTCAAATCTTTGTCGAACCACACAGATCCTACATCATGGCGGTATTTATCTCGACATGGACGTGTTGGTTCTGAAATCTTTCAATCCATTGAGGAATTACTCCTGTACCATGGGACTGGAATCCCCTAAAAAATTATGCGGTTCAATCATTATTGGTGCAAGGAATACCCCTTTCATGCAACTCTGGGCCCAGTCGTATCTTGACGATTACAGAGAACAAACGTGGGCCTATAATACAGGGCTGAAACCACTGGAACTCTCCCAGAACTTTCCTGGTATTTTACATACCGAAAATGACACCTTGAATCGTCCAAACTATCTTGAGGTGAAGAAGATATGGGGAACTGAGACGTGGGACTGGTATCATAACTATGCTGTACATACCTTGTTCAACATCGGTATCAGACATTATCGCAAAGAATTCAATGACACCAGCTACAGTCTCGACTCTGTGGAAGATTTGCAAATGATGAAAAACTGTACCATAAAGCATCTTATTAATATGATTATTGATCTTTGAATGCATTCATTTAGTGTAGATTGTCATTCCCTCGCAGTTAACTTATGGGAAAGGGGGATCATGTGCAGTTCATTTCCATGTAGTTTATACCAATCATTAGCATTCAAGATTGGAGGCACATACGTGTTTATTTCTTAATGCCAATAGACTATAATCATTCGTAATGCAATGAGAGATGAATCTCACATGCAAATCAGCATTGTATTAACCTTAATGCGTTTGAAATGATTGATTGCCTCCACAATTTTCCGACTTTGTTTTTTTCTTTCTTACTATTGAAAGATCTTAGCCATTTTTATTTGAGTATTTTTGTCCCGGTTTACATATTACTTTTTGCATGGTTGATTTTGATGGCTTTTTACATCAGTTGCAATAACTTGATATGGGAGCCATTAATTTGTTGCTTAATAAACCATCACCATAGCCAGCAACGGGTCATATGTGAATATTACAAGGTGATTCATATGTACAATCTGTTGAATCTTGAAATTGTTTTTTCTCAAATTGGTGACATCATTTCAAATGCTTCTTCAAATGTTTTTCGGTGTGGGTCATTCTTTAGCAACTAACGCAACTGTGTCATGAAATGTTGAAAAGTGTGAATATTTTATGATGTAAGTTGAGCAAGAATTGTTTTTCTGTGGCAATATGTTCCTTGCGGTTTGTATCATCCTCCTTAATGCTTACTAGGGAAAAATTGTTTTTGTATCATTACATATATTTGTGGGTTATAATTTTGAGGCTGACCGCGGGTTTATTATTCATAATATACTATACTATATTCAATGACCGGATCTCCTTGTGATTTTTACCAGATCACAGTATTTACAGTCATACAGGGTTTTTTTCGTACTCTTTGCGAAATATTCTTGATATCATAATTGGTGATAATAAAATAAAGCATTAAAATTCTTTATAAACCATGATTTGAACTACAGGTTTGGTCAGCTGTAAATGTCAGAAACTGAAATATGTTCGCTGCTACGCGGCTCTTGTGTGATGGCATCCAGAGACACCGAGTTGCACTTCTGTTGACTTCCGGTTTCTACTTCGTCACTTATGCTCTGTACCCAGGTGGCATATGTTTTATACTAAATAATAAGTGTAAAGAACTCATTCAAGATGCAAGGATATCAGGAAGAAAATATGTTGTGACACAAAGTTATGTATAGCTACAGCCGTGTATGACGTCTTAATATGTATACTACGGCCCTACCGGGCTAGTATATACTACCGTCCAACCGGGGCGGGGCTATATATTGCATTATTTGTTATGACACTGACGGTCTCCCGCCCACCAATGACGACTGAAAACGATTTCGGGCGAGTTGAATTCGCCTTATCGCGCGCCCGGATGGCTACTGAGTTTAACGCTCTCTCTGGGTTCATTACTTTCCGGCTTCATTGTCAAGCATCATGCGCATTCTTGAGACGTTTGTCCGCGCATGCTACCATCAAATATATGTGTGTCAGCATGCTTTAGATCAGATATTCATAAAGTTAGGTTTTTGAGAGGGTAAGCTGAGTTGGCTGTCTTAGCCGTATTCGTGAATTTTTTTCCCCCGCTAGGTTGACCTAAATCTCTTTTGTTAGTTTTTATGAATATGATGTGAAATCGCGCACCCAGCTAAGATCGCAGACTCAAGTTAAGAAAACTCAAGTTAAGATTCTTTATGAATACTGCCCCAAATAATCGCAGTTCGTCAACGATAGAATTCACGCATGTCAATATATGAAAGGGAGCCTAACAGGCCAACTTATGGTTTTATTACTGAAGCTCCCATACTTGGTTCGATCGGGCTGAACAGATTTAACTGGCCCCGAGTTTGACCTGATACTTACAATTTGCTTATCTATATTACAAATATACCTAAATATGAACATATTTTATACATATAACTATTGATATATATATATATATATATATATATATATATATATATATATATATAGAGAGGATATATATATATATATATAAGATATATATATATATATATATATATATATAATATATATATATATATATATATATATATAATATTAACTAGCTATATATATATATATACGTATATACATATATATATATATATATATATATATCTCTATATATAGTTAGTTATATATATATTCTATATATATATATATGTATATATATATATATATATATATATATATATATATATATATATATTTTGGGCAGGCGATTCCGGTCGCCATTTCTGTTGTAAATTTTCAAAAGGTCGGTAACAATGTTGCCCAGATCCCAGAATTTTTTTTAGCCCTTAACTACATACATAGGTCAAGGTCATCGATGATGACAAAATCCAAAAATACCAATAACCAGGTGGGGGACGATCGCCAATTGAACTGATGCACGTCGATCGAAGGAAAATCCTTAGAACGCAGAACTCATTGCCCTAGCAAATCACCCCATTTGTTATAAAATACTCTTCGGTGCATATGTTAACATGTTTTCGAATGGTTGAGTGGTATAAACACAAGGGGTCATCTTCAAAATCGTAAAAGCACGTGCGAAGAGCGAACAAACAGCTTTTTAATCGAAATGAAGAGGCTAAATTCATGCACGAAAGCGTCACCAGATGCGGGATCGTAACTTTCTATCATCTCTGGAAATCTAGCAAATTATCGATCGGAGTTGGGACTACTTTTATCATACAGGCGAGGCTTTACCGACCTAAATTAAAATCTTCCGTTCTATTACCGAGATATCATCCCTTATAATGAGGCACCATCTCAAAACCCAGATGACTCCATATTACCCATTTCCAGCACAGTACATCATGCCTCTTCACAACGGTCATAACGTTGCTTGATTCGAACTGGATTCATGGAGATATATTTTTATATTTTGTTGTTTGATAATATTATCATTAAAATTTTACAGTTTTATACCAATTCATTTGAAAACAGAATAATTAGGTTCAATGTGCCCTGGGATATAAAGTGACAAGGTAACACCTGATTTAGGTGATACCCTATGCCTTCATTCTGTGAATATATACAGGAACATGTGTATTATATATATATATATATATATATATATATATATATATATATATATATATATATATATATATATATATATATATATATATATATATATATATATATATATACATTCTAACCCTCATGGAAAGATATATGGACCAATTATCTAATATATATATTTACATATATATATATCTATATATATATATATATATATATAAATTGGTCCACATTTCCATGAGGGTTATATGCGGCTCAGCTATGCGGTTTTCAGGAGGTCGGCTTCATAGGCCATATATATCCTTCAAGATATATATTTAATGGTAGTATATATAGACAACAACCTGAATATTTGCCTAATCCATACAGACAACAACTTATACCTAACATATATATATATATATATATATATATATATAGATATATATATATCTATATATATAGATATATATATATATATAGAGATATATAGATATATATATATATATATATATATATATATATACATATCATATATATATACATACATCTATATACTGTATATATATATATATATATATATATATATATATATATATATATATATATATATATATATATCTAAAGGTGTGTGTTATTTAAATATAAGCAACATTCGAAGGCTACCTATCTTTCTCTTCAAGTGATGCAATTGTTAGAAATATAATCTCATATGTGTTTTGCCAGTTCATTTTGATACCATACAGAAATCTCTTCTGCATAACTTTGTATACTTTAGAGATCCTTGTTGGTGACCTCCCCCACCCCCCCCCATCCAATTTATCAAAATAAAGAGCCTGCAATGGCAATACTAGAAGCTACATCACTAAACCAATCACCTAAATGGTTAAAAATAAAATGGTATGGCTTCTCAGGTAAAATATTAAGACCATCAATGCATGCGCACAAACTCTGTTTGGATTCATCAGATGTAATAAACAACTCAAGTTGAAACATAGCCCTACAAGACATATATTGAAATTACGGTGTATAAACACTTCCAGGCAGGGCTATAAGTAAATGTCATCTAAATTTAAAGATCATTATGACACAAAATAGTTTACTAACACAGGAGTTGCCAAAAGCTGAATTGGGAAACTGCCTTATGGAGTTGGGATTTGGGCAATATGTTTTATTTAAAACATAGCCAGATCTTAAAGTAATAAAACATATCTAACTACTAAGAAGAGAACCACCAACCAAGGACTTATTCTAATGCCTTGTACCATCCCTGCCCGTACCTGCCTACACCAACCCCATCAATGAACCCAGGTACCGCATAGCTATTGGTCAGTCTTTTCCTAAACTGTTTACATTATAATTGTTTGAATTCTTATTCTGATCAGAAGAACAGTGGTTTCATGTTGAATATTACGAATAATCATATATTTACTGTTTCGTTTTCAATCGCAGATTAAATATTCAACCGCTTCGTGCATCACTTCAATCAGCAGTCGTCACCTACATGATAACTCCGGGATTATCGTTTGATCTTTAAATAATTTATACCACTTTGTAGCTTAATTGAACTGAAAACTGTTTTGTAAATATATCGCGTTGTAAAATATCAATAGCTTTTCCAAGCCCCTAAGGTCGAAAAATCCTGGTATCAGTCCAAATCTCAAGAAAATTAACTCCAAAAATTAATTAACAGTCCCATGTCAGCGTCGATTTTGTCGAAGGCTGTCAGTGACATGGTTAGTTGCATCGTAAAATGGCATGGTTGTTGATGACGTCATTTTCGGTTGAGATTGCATCAAAGTTTTTTAGAAATACCACAAGTTTAACTTTCAATTATGCTGTGTTCAATACTTTTGATTTTAAAAATGTTTACATATTCTGGAAGTTTTGTTTACTTGCAATCTTTTTCTAAATATATGTTATTGTAAATAATGCATTGGTAGTTACATTCGAGCAGGTCGAAAAATTGTTTACAAGGGAGGATAATAGCTTAAAATCCCATTTCCATATATTCCACCACAGATGAAACGTCCCTCGAAAGGCAGCTTTCCACCGCTGCGACCATTTTCACCTTTATTTTGTTTTCAAAATCAGCACAGAAACATAACTTGTAAATTCGACTTTCATGTGGGAAAGGTAAGGATGAGTATACTTATAGATTCTTAAGAACCATGGATCCAAAAACGTACGGCAGCTAGCACGCAAATAGAAACGGCGTCCGTAGAAAAATCTTCTGGTCACATATGACATCACAGCGCCTTCATTTATCTTCGGCGTGTGGTCAGGAAGTTCCGGAATGTTGTTTGTTTTTGCTTATTACATGTGCCATAAAGCTGTTCCGAAATTATAACAGTGACATCTGCTATCAAATATGAACCATCGTTACAAAAACAATCGTGATGTAGGAGAAGTGAACAGCAGTCACAAGAAACTGTCCTCATGTAAACAAGTTGGGTCATCGTAAATACTTCACTTCAGTCTGATGCTTGTTAATGCTGGATACTTATACCAGCCCAACGCATGTTAATGCTAGATACTCACTCTAGTCTGATGATTGTTAATGTTACATACTCACAACAGTCTGGTGTATATATTTATGGTAGATAATCACACCAGTTTGATGCATGTTAGTGCTAGATACTATCTCCAATCTGATGCATGTTAGTGCTAGATACTCAAGCAAGCCTGATAAATCTTAATGTTAGATACTTGCACTGGTCTGACCAAGTTAATATTAGATACTCATATCAGCCGGATGCGAGTAAATGCTAGATACTCACACCAGTCAGACACATGTTAATGCCAGATACTCACACCAGTCAGATGCATGTTTATGCTAGATACTCACACCAGTCAGATGCATGTTAATGCTCGATACTCACACCAGTCAGACGCATGTTAATGCCAGATACTCACACCAGTCAGATGCATGTTTATGCTAGATACTCACACCAGTCAGATGCATGTTAATGCTCGATACTCACACCAGTCTGATGCATATTGATGCTCGATACTTGCACCAGCATGATGCATATTAATGCTCGATACTCACACCAATCTGATTTATATCAAAGTCAGATAACAGCACCAGTTTGATGCATGTAAATGGAAGATACTCACACAAGTCTAATGCATATTAATGCTAGATACTCACACCAGTGTGATGCATGCAGCATTAATTCTAGATACTCACACCACTTTGATTAAAGCTAGATCAAACACAGCATACGCAATATACAGCACAAGCAGTCTATACAATGTATACCACGCGCAGCATGCACAGTGTATACTACACGCAGCATACACATGTGTATATCACATGCAGCATGCACAATTATATTATACGCAGCATACATAATGTAAACCTCACGCAGCTTACACAATGTATAGCCCACGCAGCATACGCAATGTTTATCACACGTAGCATACACAATGTATATCATACGCAGCTTACATAATGTATATAGCCCACGCAGAATACACAATGCAAAGCCCACACAGCATACACATTGTATATCACACGCAGCTTACACAATGTATAGCCCACGCAGCATACACATTGTATATCCCACGCAGCTTACACAATGTATAGCACACGCAGCATACACAATGTATAGCCCACGCAGCATACATATGTATAGCACACGCAGCATACAACACGCAGCATACACAATGCATAGCCCACACAGAATACAGATTGTATATCACACGCAGCTTACACAATGTATAGCCCACGTAGCATACACAATGTATAGCCCACACGCAGCATACACAATGTATAGCCCACGCAGCATACACAATGTATAGCCCACGCAGCATACACAATGTATAGCCCACGCAGCATGTATAGCCCACGCAGCATACACAATGTATAGCAGCATATGTATAACAATATAACAAGGCACGTACATACACACAACACACCATACAAGGCGCGCAATATAAACGCATACAACTATATAGCACATAAAAAAAGCACACACAATGCACTGCACACACAATACAAAGCCCTCACCAGCCACACAATATATAACATGGGAATATACGCCACATGTAGAACACACAGTACGCATAGACATACTCACACATGAAGCGCACAAAAATCTACATCAAATAGGCTCATTTGACAACCATTTATACGTATATTGAATAGCACTCACGGTCACACACCACATCCATATATAGCACACGTGCAACATATAGCATTGTCAAAAGTACTTACATACTTAATATCGAACCAATGCAAACTAGTACGGAATCTGTTGTAGGTGACACATCACCAACGCGCCAAGTAGCACAGCTTTGTACTCCTTCTCATATATCAATCTAATGTTGAAGTAATGGTGACTACGCCTGAAAGACATATTCCCAAAAAATCCCTTAGAGTGGCTAGTGAGCGTCAACTGACATTTTAAATGAGTTTTTTTATGAAGCATTTTCTCTGTCACCTTTGAATTGTATTTCAAGTGAGGTACATTATCAATCATATTGACATTTTTGGGTTCAGAGCGTTGGTTGAGTAACGAATGGCTAAAACGAATATATAACGGATAGCATTGCTGGAGTCAATTGACAAGCTCTCCACCCGCGATGAGATCGTGAAGCTAGGCTGACGTGATTGCCGCTAGATTAACACTGTTGCTGATTTTAGAGAAATACGACCTGACGAAGTTTGGCGCATCTGCTACGGGAGTACGAAATCTGTAGTAGGTGAATTTTGTTCTTCATTCAGGTTAATTTCATTCTGTGAGGCCGATATAATTCAAGTTGCTTTTCGCAATTTCCAGGGGCGTACAATTAACATTTGGGTCGAGCCCACCCACGAACTAAGCATCGTTTCATTGCGTTCGATACATAAACCACAAACAGAACCTTTAAATTTAAGCGTTATGAATAAGCAGGGAAAACTGCGCTCTTTGCTTCCGATAGTGAATTATCGATTCATAAACAACGAACAAAACCTGAAACATTTAGTGTTGAGAATCAGAAGGGAAAATGGACGCACTTTTCCCCAAAAGAGAATCGTTCGAGCGTGGCATTTTCACGCCTCAATACCACCACCTCGCACACCTGACATTGTTCATTCGTGGCTTCGCAGCCGATACCTTTGCTCACAGGGCGTAGCTGTGGCGCCTTCGATGTGGCTTTACATATATATATATATATATATATATATATATAGAGATAGAGAGAGATAGATATATAGAGAGATATATATATATATATATATATAGAGAGAGAGATAGAGATATATAGAACATATATATATATATTTATGATACTTACATATATCTATAAAGATATATATATATGTTATATATGCATGTTTATATCTCTCTCCCTAAAGATAGATATAGATATATTCTATATATGTATCTTTCATAGAGAGAGAGATATTATCTATAGAGAGAGAGAATATATCTCTAGACAGAGAGAGAGATATTATCTATATATCTAGAGAGACTCTAGATATATACATCTATCATCCTCTTCCTCTATAGATTTATAGAGATCCTGTATCTCTTTCTATATATCTACATCTATCTGTCTATATCTATATATCTCTATTTTATATATAATAAATATATATATATATTTTATATATATCTCGAGATAGATATTCCTATATAGATGTATATATTTCTTATATCCTTTCTCTATTTTGTCTCGGACATATATATATATGTCTATGTATATATCTTTATAGAGATCTATACTATATATATATATCTCTATATATAGATATATTTTCTAGATTATCATATATCTCTCTATATCTCTCTCTCTATATATATATATCTCTCTCGTATATCTCTCTATATATATATATATATATATATCTATCTCTATCTATATATATATCTCTAGATATATGTTATGTTTCTATATCCAATCATAACATTTATCCAATCTAAATTACCTACCCTATGTATCTTTCTCATTTGGACACTGTATTTGGTATTAACTAATTTCACTATTATATACTCATTTTATGTACTTAGTATAATATTTCTTATCACACATAATTTTGTCAAAGAATAAATTATATATATTTTGTCACCCCTCACTGTTCTCTTCTACCCTATGTAATTACTACCAATCTGAGTTATGTATTTATATTACCAATATCAATCTGTATACCTTCTTCGCATACTTGGTCAATAAACCGTTTTGTATTTTTATATATACCCAACCTCCGTGACTTGTTTTCTTTGACTCCCTCACAAAATGTGTATATGCGTGTCACTGATAATATTTAACCCAATCATTATATCCTCGTGAGCACTTATAAAACCGTCAATACATGTTCGATGGAAATACAAAATGGGTCACATGCTTTCCTTGACAGCTTAAGTCGGATTCAATTACCATAGTTTGATAACTGCCATATACTATCAATATATTCGTCGTTTTCAAAGCGCGTTGAGTTGGAAAAACAAATTTCACTCAGTCAATTTTCGTCAAATGTTCGATTGCTTATAAAATCGACAAAAAAATGTGTTCGACGTTCATAAAACGTGGGTCAAATGTTATCATGAAGAGCGTCAACCGAATTCTTTTTGGGAAGTCGCAGACGTCATTTCCGGTCACGAACGAATCAAAGTTAAAATGGGACTGAAATCTGAAGTTATCGCGTCGTTTGTCCGTCGTGAATGGTGGTATTGCGAATTGGTTTACTCTCGAAGGAAGCCCATTCAATTCTAAACTTATGACTAAATCATGTCTGATGTAAATAGCCGACAGTTTTCTCACACGCGGAAAGTATGGCACGCCGCGGTACTATTTAATAAAATATGCTTTTCCTTGTGTCAGCCGAACCTATCATAGACCCGGAAAACATGATTCCTTTAATAAATTTGATTGCTTATAAAATCATCAATATACATGTGATGGTCATGAAAATTAGTTGAATTGTCAAAATTTTAAATCCTATAAAAAAACTTGGTCAATTAAGGGCAGATTCTGAAATTTTTCGAACTTCTTGATACACTTCGCCAAGTTCTCCCATGTAGTCATGGTCATCTTGGTTTAATGTTGGTTAGCTTCTCAATGAATGTTTGTTAACTGTTTTTTTGGCAGGCGATTCCGGTAAAGGTGGAAAAATCGTGGTATCAGTCCAAATTTCAAGAAAATGAACTCCAAAAATTCAATTGCCTATAAAACATTTATTAACTGCCCCATGTCGACGAAAATTTTGTCGAAGGTTGTTGGTAACACGGTTAGTTGCATCGTAACATGTCATGGTTGTTGATGACGTCATTTACGGTTGAGATTGCATCAAAGTTTATTAGAAATACCACAAGTTTAACTACAAATTATGCTTTGTTTAACGCTTTGATTTCAAAAATGTCTACACATTCTGGAAGTGTTATTCAATTGCAAACTTTTCCTAATCAAATGCAATGGTACATAATACACTGATAATTATATTCGAGCAGGTCGAAAAGTTCTATCAGCAAAAATCGGTCGAATTCTTTCAATTCGTAATTGACAAGGCAATTATCGTCCGATAAGAAAAAACGTAACATTTTCTGAAAGCGGAAATGACGTGTTATTTCAAAATATTCTTAATTTTCGAAGCGTGTTGAGGTGAATTTTGTGTTATCGCTCAGACAACTTTCGTGAATAGTATACAATCGCCAATAAAATGGGAAATATCGGTTAAATAGTCATAAAAATTGGGTTAGTTACTGTTATGGACAGCGCAAATCAAATCTTTTAAATTTCATGTGTGTGGATGACGTCACTTTCGGTACGGAATGCATTATCGTTCCAGCAAAATCAAAAGCGGTAATGATTACCATGACAGTGAATCCCCCAGAGCCGTGCTATGATTCGGCCAGTAATCATGGAAGATTTTGTCATCAGAGCAGTTGTAAAACTTATTTTTGAATGTGATGATCGCGTCGTAATTTTGTTTAAGCTCGTCGCCAAGTTTCTCAATTGGTAAATTGAATTCTTGCTTTAACGTTGGTTAGCTTCTTAATTAACGTTTGTGAACTTTTACATTGGCAGGCGATTCAGGTCGCAATATTTGTTGAATTTTCGAAATTCTATTTTTTTAAGGTCGGCAACAATGTTGCGCAGAACTACGGTCAAGGTCATCGAAAATGTGAAAATTTAAAATCCCCAATATGTCCGGGGATTATTGTTCGATCTTTAAAAAAATTACACCACTTTGTAGCTAGCTTAATTCAATTGCAAACTCCTGTGTAATATCTTCTGTTGTCAAAAATCAATGGTTTTCCTAAACGCCTAAGGTCGAAAAATCGTGTTATCAGTCCAAATTAACCCAAGAAATTCAATTGTCTATAAATCCATTAATAACCGTCTGATGGCAACAAAGTTTTTGTCGTAGTTTGTCAGTGACATGGTAAGTTACATCGCAAAATTTCATGGTTGTTGATGACGTCATTTCCGGTACGGATTTTCAAAACGCCCCAGGTCGGAAAATCGTGGTATCAGTCCAAATGTCAACAAAAGTTTCATGAATATTTCGAGCGCTTATAAAATCGTCAATACATGTCGGATGGCAATAAAGTTTGGGCCACATGTTCTCAGCGAAAGCTTCAGGTGCATCCTAGGATTTTATGGATGTCGATGGCATCACTTCCGGTGACTAACGCATCAAACATTCGGAAAATAGTCGCAAGTCTAGATCCTTATGTCTCCGTGGATAATACTCTGACTTTTCAAAAGTTTACATATTATTGTAGTATAAAGCACTTGCAAACTATGTTTATATGTAATTGTAAATAATACATATTTGAAAAATTCCAGCGGAAGTTAAGGCGCCGTTTCACAGTCG
>CM067353.1:71676647-71719147 GCA_034190875.2 Urechis unicinctus | reverse complement strand
TTGAGTGTTCTAAGCTTATTGTGTTTCTGTATCAGGTTTAGGGACAACCCACTTTAATATAAAAAACATGAACTCAGTGAGAATCCAGTCCCATTATTAACTTGTTTAATGAAAGAGACAAATATTAGTAGGTTACAAAACAATTTCATTTTCTTAGTAATTGAGTGAAGGATTATTATAAATTTCATATATCAGTTCATGGTATAAAATGACAACTATATAAGACTCCCGGGAAAAGACCTGTCAGTGAGTTTCATATAATATCACACCTTAAATGGGATATTCGTAGATACATTTGATTTCCTCTTATCCGCATTTTACAAACACCACACATCATGTAAGGCAGTTGAGGGGACAATGCACTGCCAAAAGTTACATACCATATAACAGACAATGATTATGTCTGAAGAAATCTGGACCGCACATTGGTTCATTGGTTCTATTTTGAAAGTTTGTCGTGCGCGACGCGCAGCGCATTGACAGTGGCAACGTTACCCTAAACAATTCACCACTATCTATATCACATCCCCATGCCGCCCCGTCCATATTGACCGCCACCCACATTTCCTGCTAACCTACTTAGACCATCAACCCTTACCAACCACCTCCCTCATCGACCACTGCCCACCATCAACCACCATCCCAAGTTGATCACAAACCCACATCAACTGGTAGTCCACATCGACCACGATCCTTCATCGACCACCACCTGATATCAACTGCTTTCCCCCATCGACCACCACTCAATCCCTCATTGACATCCATCCGACATTGAAACCAACACTACATAGAACACCATCCAACATCCACATCCACCCCACATCGGCCAATGCCCCCATCGACCATCAACCCACATTGAACTTGAACAATTTCAGCAGATGAAAAATTACAGTTCCTCAATTGTTTTCCCAAAGACGGAGTTCTTCATCAACTTGAAAAGGTCTTTTCAAAGTCATTAGTCGGCTTCTTCCGAAGCTCAGTGTTGGGCTCTCATCTAAGCGGAGGGCTGTTGAGTGCCAAAATTACATTACGACAACAAACTTACCCATCATCATAACGTGCCCCTATCAGTCTTCAGTTTTATGGAGTAGCCCCTACAGCTGCTTATGATAATGGTCATCTCCCCTCCCTCATGCTCCCATCCCTCCACCCCCATGCCTCCCGCGCCCGCTACCCTCCACATGATCCAATCAGCTGCCTGACATAGTAGTTTGGGACTTCATTATCACAAGTATGTATTATGTAAATCTCTACGCCATACTTAACGATACGACAAGGGCACAATGAATCTTCTACAAGTACACACCCAGTGATAGATACAACTGCAGGTTGTAGTAATGCAGCACGTAGTGCTCTTTGTCCCGGAGGTGGGGGACCAGCTTTTCAACCTGGCTAAGCACCACGGCAACATTTAGCAGGTTGTACTGATACTCGTTATGGACAGCCATACCCACCGGGGCCAATTGGTAGGAATTGTGCCTCCGAGCATAGGATACTCAATGTCCACTTCTAGGATGAAGCCCGCTGCGCTGTCAGCCGGATGTTCGGCAATAAATGCTTCATACTGCTCCAATTCCACCGACCGCCTGTTGGTAGCTCACCGCCCAACCTTACAGGTTGTTTGCATCTAGGTAGAGTATGTGGGTTAGAAGCTTAGAGGAGTCGTAGCCATTGCCCCAGGTGATCATTAGCCTTCGCGTGGTGCAGGGAGACCATGGATAGTGCGTATTTCCTTCCGAACAAAGAGGTGCTGGACACAGTCTATCAGCACCTCCAGCCCACCCCTTAATGTGTTAGTAGGGCATGCCACGAGACGCCGGGGCTTGTGTAGTAGTGTGGGGCATCCAGTGCCATACTGCCACAGGCATGTCTTTCGAATTGTTTCAAACACGTCCACCAAGAGAAGGACATCGGTGCGGTTAAACAGGTTGTGGCGCTCTTTGGGTATGGTTGTAGTCCTCTACCGAAACGTGCTAGTCTCCTTTGATTGTGTCCCCTGTGGGTTCGGGGGTAGAATAGGTCCTGCATGTCGTAAGAGGCGACTAATAGGGGGCAACCTGTTGGCCGTGGGTTGCGACTCAGTCAGTAGACAATAGGATCCAGCTAGTTGAGTGGAGCAGTCTTTTTGGCTGCTTAATCAGGTCAATCTTATCTGTTTATCTTTCTTGGCACCACATAACACATGAGTGTTGGTGTGCCGTTAAATACTATACTTACCTGATCTTATCTCCTTTGGTGGTAGTTGAGGCTCTGCAAACATCTCCCTGCTATCCATATACTCGTAAGGGTACACGCCCTTATATAGCCCAAGTGCAAGCTTCTCTATGTTGGGCTCAAAGGTTGCTGTCACTCGAAAGGCTTCTGGCGGGTTCAAAGCCACTAGTCTATCCAGCAAGTACATCTCAGAGCAGCTGACCTAGGGAGCTTCGATGATATCCCTGCTTGTTGATGTCCTTTTTTGTACAACATACCTTGCCGCACCTTAACTCCGATGCTTTGTTCATCTGACCCAAAGGTGAAATCCGAGATCGTGCCTCAGATAAACGACAATGCAACGACTTGAGCGCTTGGGTTCTATCGTGGTGAGTACTTAATTTCCAAGTGACATTCAATGGACTCGTCTCATGAGGCAGTGGTTTACATCATTTGACTGGAATAGATATTTCGTCATTGGTTTGGGACAGGGAGTGTCAAACAGGGTACGAATTATACAGTATATCGTTTCTGAGCAGTCACAAACCGGCCTCAGCAGACAAAAAATTTTGCCCAAATCTGATTGTAACGTTAAAATTTATTTAACATCTGAAGTGGTATTGTTCATCCCGGTGACAGTTATGAGGTGCCTTTACCGTTTGTAGACAATCGACCCATTTCACTTGAGTGTTCGTCATAGACTGGCATCAAATTTTATCAAAAAAACTGTACATTCAGATAATAAAAACGATGATTATTAAATGGAATGTAATCCATATTGAAACGATTGTTTATGTTTTTTCTGTTTGCCTTTAGATATTAGTTTCCATTGCATCAACTGTTTTCATGGCATCGGTCATAAGAACCTCAACACATCCCAAACCTGACGGTACAAAAGAACCTGATGAGAAATATACATCAAAGCTTCTCAGCAGCAAATGGATGAAGCCCAAAAAATCCACAATAAATGATGCCACCATTCCAGTCAGTACAAAAGAACCTGATGAAAAATATGCATCAAAGCTTCTCAGCAGCAAATGGGTGAAGCCAAAAAAATCCACAATAAATGATGCCACAATTCCAGTCAGTAGAAAAAAACCTGATGAGAAATATACATCAAAGATTCTCAGCAGCAAATGGGTGAAGCCAAGAAAATACACAATAAATGATGCCACCATTCCAGTCATCAGAAACTTCTCTCACTCAGAAACACATACTGAAGATGATATGACGTTCATTGTACCAAATATTGTACATTATTGTTGGTATACACAAGCGCCTCTTCCCCTGCGCTTTATCGACTTCATGGGATTTATGAGCGCCTATAAGGTCCTCCGTCCTGATGCGATCTATTTCCATCTAGACCACGAACCACTTGGGCCTTATTGGAAAGCCATCAAGAACTTGGACCGCGTCAAAATCAACCAAACGGATTGGCCTGACTCGATTCTGGGTCGTAAAGTAAAGAAGCCACATTACTATACATCAGGGTCAAATCTCTGTCGAACCACACAGATCCTACATCATGGCGGTATTTATCTCGACATGGACGTATTGGTTCTGAAATCTTTCAATCCACTGAGGAATTACTCCTGTACCATGGGACTGGAATCCCCTAAAAAATTATGCGGTGCAATCATTATTGGTGCAAGGAATACCCCTTTCATGCAACTCTGGGCCCAGTCGTATCTTGACGATTACAGAGAAAAAACGTGGGCCTATAATACAGGGCTGAAACCACTGGAATTCTCCCAGAACTTTCCTGGTATTTTACACACAGAAAATGACACCCTGCATCGTCCAAACTATCTTGAGTTGAAGAAGATATGGGGAACTGAGACGTGGAACTGGTATCATAACTATGCTGTACATACCTGGTTCAACATCGGTATCAGACATTATCGCAAAGAATTCAATGACACCAGCTACAGTCTCGACTCTGTGGAAGATTTGCAAATGATGAAAAACTGTACCATAAAGCATCTTATTAATATGATTATTGATCTTTGAATGCATTCATTTAGTGTAGATTGTCATTCCCTCGCAGTTAACTTATGGGAAAGGGGGATCATGTGCAGTTCATTTCCATGTAGTTTATACCAATCATTAGCATTCAAGATTGGAGGCACATATGCATTTATTTCTTAATGCCAATAGACTATAATCATTCGTTACGCAATGAGAGATGAATCTCACATGCAAATCAGCATTGTATTAACCTTAATGCGTTTGAAATGATTGATTGCCTCCACAATCTTCCGACTTTGTTTTTTTCTTTCTTACTATTGAAAGATCTTAGCCATTTTTATTTGAGTATTTTTGTCCCGGTTATACATATTACTTTTTGCATGGTTGATTTTGATGGCTTTTGACATCAGTTGCAGGAGCCATTAATTTGTTGCTTAATAAACCATCACCATAGCCAGCAACGGGCCATATGTGAATATTGCAAGGTGATTCATATGTACAATCTGTTGAATCTTGAAATTATTTATTCTCAAATTGGTGACATCATTTCAAATGCTTCTTGAAATGTTTTTCGGTGTGGGTCATTCTTTAGCAACTAACGCAACTGTGTCATGAAATGTTGAAAAGTGTGAATATTTTATGATGTAAGTTGAGCAAGAATTGTCTTTCTGTGGAAATATGTTCCTTGCGGTTTGTATCATCCTCCTTAATGCTTACTAGGGAATAATTGTTTTTGTATCATTACATATATTTGTGGGTTATAATTTTGAGGCTGATCGCGCGTTTATTATTCATAATATACTATACTATATTCAATGACCGGATCTCCTTGTGATTTTTACCAGATCACAGTATTTTCAGTCATACAGGTTTTTTTTCGTACTCTTTGCGAATTATTCTTGATATCATAATTGGTGATAATAAAATAAAGCATTAAAATCCTTTATAAACCATGATTTGAACTACAGGTTTGGTCAGCTGTAAATGTCAGAAACTGAAATATGTTCGCTGCTACGCGGCTCTTGCGTGATGGCATCCAGAGACGCCGAGTTGCACTTCTGTTGACTTCCGGTTTCTACTTCGTCGTGCTCTTGCTGTCAGTGTTACCCAGGTGACACGGGATGACTCCCTCAAACAATATGTTTATGAAAATAACTAGTGTAAAGTACTCATTCAAGATGCAAGTATCATTCAGAATAATCAGGAAGAAAATGTGCTTTGTTGTGACACAAGTTATGTAGAGCGTCAGCCGTGTATGACGTCTTATATATGTATACTACCGCCCTACCGGGGCTATGTACACTACCGTCCGACTGGGGCGGGGCTAGTTTAGTGCATATTATTTGTTATGAAACTGGTTGTTTAAATGAAAATTATTATGCAAAGAGCGGAAACTAACGGTCTCCCGCCCGCCAATGACAGAAGTGTAAGGGGTACCACCTCTAGCAGCATTTTTGATCTGGGGATGACGTGGGGATGACGTGGGAATGACGTGAGGAACCATTGCGCAATACATTTTTCGCTGATGGATCGCTTCCGGATTCAGTGAGCGATATTTCGTCAACGTTTGCGGCCTTGGCTACCTTGGCTGAGTTAAGTAATACCTTATGTCAAGGGGGTGCGCGATATTTTGGGAAGGTGATTTCATCGGATATGTCGTGAGTTGTTTATTGAAAAGGAGTTTGTAAATAGCTATTAAAAGTTAATAAAGGGTGAAGTTATTGATAGATTGAGATGACAAAGGTATTGTTATTGTTAGCTTGGCGTGATTTTTCACCTGTTTCTCTTAATATGAAGATGGTCTTTAAGGGGTTATTAGTAGCTATTAACTTCCTCTGTTCCAGGTAATGAGGTGATAAGCAGTGGTGCTGTTGATAGATTGGAGTTTACTGACATGTGAAACTGCTATACACGCGCTACTTTGCGCAGTATTCAATTACATATGAGTTGGTGCTGTCTGTAGATTGGAGTTTTCATGTGAATGAAAATTACTAGCATATGAGTATTCAATTACATATGAATGAAAATGACAGGAGACTTGTCATCATATACTGAATACATTTTACTTGAAGTGTGTTCTAACTCTCATTGAGAATATAACTTGCAGGCGGGTTAAAACATGTTGATTGGATATTTCTTAAAATGGGGGTGGAGTTATGGGTTACAAATAGCGGATGGTAACTTTACTTCAAAATAGTTTTCATCTGAAATTATTTTGTCATCATGGAGCATATTTATCGGATCCATCCAAGTCAAAATTTTATGATTCAGACTATTGTGAGTTAGTGGAACAAACATTAAAAACCCCACATTTGGAGGAGGTGTAGGGTTATAGTAAAAAGTGTTTTACAAACAGTTCAACTTCACATTAGGAGTAACAGGGCAGTACCCGGGATATATTTCATCTCCCACCAAGTGGGTGAAAGCGAAAACGAAGGGAGGGTGCCTCGTAACAGCATACCCTGTACCGTGAGTATTCGCTTAAAACAAGCTATATCATTGTATAGATTCGTTGACTTTTGTATCTGTTGTAAGTATATATTTCTTTGTATGCAGGGAACCCAAACATCTATTACAAGAGAACGTGAGTACCAAAAAAATGTTTAAGATTCTCTTGAATTTTATTTTTTATTTTTGTCTTTCTTAGAGATTAAAATACATTTTGTTTTGTTTTAAGGATGAAGATAGAAGAAATTAATTTTAAATAAATATATATAAATTTTATATTGGTGTTTGTGTTATTAATTGCACTTGATGAATCTGTTGTATAATTACACAATTGGGTATTGTGATTTACTGATCGTTGAATTCATGACGCGCTTCTATGGTCATTAGGTAATGGCTCTGCCAAAATCGTAACCTTGCGCCATCAAACGCTTAAGATTACTCAAGCGTATATCAGCTTGGGGTGATTTCACAAGCGCCTCAGATATTTCATCAAGGTGCTGACCTTGGCGACCTTTGCTAAATTAAGTAATACCTCATGTCAAACATTGGGGGTGTACAATATTTGGATGAGGTAATTTTCGATGATGGATCTATTTTTGGAAGGTGTGCGCTATTTTTGGATATTTCATCATCATTTTGCTGACCTTAGCTAAGTTAAGTATTACCTTATGTCATAGGGGTGTATATAAAGTGGAGTGGGAGGTTTTCGTTGATCATTCACCATGGCTGGGAAACGACAACAGGAAGCTTTCAATGATGTGAGCAAACGCAGTAGACAGATGAGCGATGGGGACTTGTTAAAAGCCGTGGAACAAATCGAGATGGAAAGCAGTGAGTATGATTTTATTTCTATACCTGAATTATAGAATTACCAGGTAAACGTCATACATGACTGACAGTTTTTTTGTTGCGCGTGTGTGTTTCAGTGTTGACGGGAGACGAAGATGTTTTACACACAGCCATGGACGCTTATGAAATCGAACAGGCCAATACAGCGTTGGATTCTTTGAACCAAGCTCAACACACACCTGCTGTGACACAAACAGGAGCTGGAACTGGCGCTGCAGTCCACAATGCCAAGGGTAGGTCTATTACGGGGTAGAATTGAGGAATGACCAAAAGCTTTATGACATTGGGTGATATTTATATTGACGGATTATCAATGATTAAGTCGACAGAAGCTGTGTTGGCTGCAAATGAAAGAGCTATTCGCACTCATATGCGATTTGGAAGGTTGCAAACGGTTTACAACTATTATTTATCTGAAGATGTACCCAACCTCAACAGAATAAATTTGAGGAATGCGATTCAGCCTTTAAAATCAACGGGAGTTATGGATTCTTATTACGCCACAAAGAGATGAATTGAGGTATTTTCACTCGTCAGTAAACAACAATCGAATGTTACCGACACCTCGACACCTCCGGTTGTTCGGAATGCCGATGATTTTGACAGGGCTATGCATGAAATATCACAAACAGACATTTTGACCTACTCCCAGAATCAACGACCGGATTCGAAATGGAGTGTGGAGGCAGTGACAAATTTGACCATCTTTGTGAAAAAGTAAAAAAAAAAACTACATCGCCACGAAACAAATGTACTTTGGAAACGAAATGCAAGTACCCAGGCGGTGTTTTTCATCTACCACCCACTATCTTTGAAACGTTACGGAACAAAGGAATGGAAATAGAAGACGGTATTTACCCTTACAGAGCCCCCTATGATTTTGTAAGTTATTTTGGAAAAGACACACTTACCCGTCGATTCACCCTAAGTCACCTGGGACCAAAAACACGTGTCGCTATCAGTGAGTGGATGCAGCAATGTACCTGATTATACTGAACCAAAATGCTTTGTAACGGAAGGAAACTCGCAAACATTGATTGACAGGATGATGATGTACATAGAGGAGATATCAAACGCTGCCTATCTACTGATGCTTGCTCAATATGAAGCTACCCTAACCCAGTTACAAGTGTAAATCGATGAAGCCCATCAACGGGATCCGGTCGCCAAGGGAGAACACCCATTGCAGAAATTACAGAGCATATTTGACAACTATTTACACGCATTACCGTTAGTCGGATTCAACTCATCGAATAATGACCTCAACGTTGTGAAAATACTGTTGACAACTTACCTGCAAGAACACTCATCAATCAAGTATACCATCAAACGAAATAACTCATTCATGTGCATTGAAAAAGACCATGTACGGTTTTTGGATATCACCAACTTTATTGCACCTGGATATACATACGACAAATACCAAGAGCCTTTCAATGTGAACAGAAAAACGGAAATGAAGCGAAGTTGTGTGAAGGAAATGCGTTGTATCTGTGGGCGTTGTCTCAACCCATGGCAGCCAACTTTCCGACCCGACGATACGTGCCCGAGTTTAAACCAGTACAGACCCGAAAAGGTGGTGTAGCGGACGAATGGTTGGCTTGGAAATCACATAGTTCACAAAACCAAATACAACACCAACTAAACAAAGGAGAAAAAAGGATAGGAGCCTGGCGACTACCCGTAGATGGCTGGTGCGATGAAACTCAAACAGTGTATCAGTTTCACGGATGTGTATGGCATGGTTGTCCGTGTCTGAAATTGACCCATAGCCCCATCAGTGGAAAACTAATGAGTGACTTATGTGCCGAAACAGAAAGAAATACCCAGTATTTGAGAGGATTAGGTTATTATGTTGTAGCTGAGTGGGAATGTGATTGGGCGAAAAAACGGAAAACAGACCCTCACATCAAAGCGTTCACGTACAGTCGACCTCAACTACCATGAGCCACTTTGACGGAAAAACAGCTCATAGCCAATATACGTGACGGAACCTTTTTTGGAATGGCTGAAGTGGATATACACATACCAGAAACTCTTAAAGATTATTTAGCAAAATGACCCCTATATTCAAAAACATTGAACTGACACAAGATGAAATCGGACCCTTTATGCGAGACTTTGCCGAAAAACGGGACATTATGAAAGTGAGTAAACAAGGGGTTTGGGGATCATAAGGAATTTTTTGCGATCATTATGATGTCATAACGATTTTTATTATTTTTTTTCATATAGACGGAATGGCGGACGTTGATAGGGAGCTACAAAGGTGTGAAAATATTGCTTGCTAGCCCACAACTGAAATGGTACTTGGAACATGGTCTGGTGATCACAAAGATATACCAAACACTGGAGTATGAACCCACAGCCTGTTTCAAATGATTTGCCGAGACCGTATCAGAGGCCAGGTATGTACGAATATACGAATGTAGTGATATGTTATACTCTTTTAAGCGTTGTATTTTATTTTATTTTTGATAATGTTCTTGTTTGTGTGTAGACCTGGGGTTGATGTCGATCCGAGTCAGACCGTTATAGCCGAAACTTTTAAGCTACTTGGAAATTCGGCATATGGTAAATATACCAAAATGTATTTATTTAATTGTTATTTTCAAATTTATTTCAAATTTGTGATTTGAAAAAAAACAAAAAAACGTCAAGTGCTTATTTGTTTTTCTATGTTTGTAGGTAAATGCGTCACGGATAAAACTTAAACACTGTGATGTCAGGTACGCCGACTATCGAGAGGGTCAGAAATTGATCAACGACAACAGATTCAGAGCCTTGAACGAATTAACCCCCAACCTGTTTGAAATCGACATGGCCAAAACCACCATTGATCTCAACTTACCCCAACAAATAGGCTATTTTGTTTATCAATACGCCAAATTAAGAATGCTTGAATTTTACTATGATTTTATTTACAAGTATGTCGCGAGATGTGATTTTGCCTATGTACAGATGAACACTGATAGTAGTTATATTGCCCTTAGTAGAAGTCATCTAAGTGAAATCAGATATTCAAATACGTGTAATTAACAGATGGTGTAATAAATGATTGAAAATACAGGACGGTGTTTTTATTTGGAATGTATGTTATAAAGAGTTAAAATTTGATGGGTAGTCATTTACAACTGTCGTCTGAGAGTGACATCAACATGACGGATGCGTTTAGCAGGTGGTCGGTTTTAAAAGATAAGTTGCAGATGAATGCACAACTTACTCGAGAACTGAGAGACAATAAGATCTATAGACAAATTAGTATAAACCAACAGCACTTGATGGAGCATGGTTGCGACTTTGATACGGCTCTTAGTAAAGCGATCAAAGCTTGAGAGTGTTTAATGGATCGTCAGTTAACTAAGTTCGTGTCTGAAGATGAGGTGGATTAAAGTAATTATAAATATCGTTTATCAACAAGTTTACTATCAGTAAAGGTTGAATCTTTAAAGTGACGACATGGAAACTTGCATGCTCGAAGAACCCCACAACCCGGTGTGTGTGTGATTTACTGGATCTGAAATTAATTTGTCACGTGATCATGAAAAAACCGCTGACATCAGCTAAATTAATTCGTCACGTGATCATGAAAAACCTCTTACATCAGCTCGATCAGTGGGAAAAATAAGCGATCACGGACCGATTTTTGTTTCATTCAGGATGGCGGAGGAGAACAGCAAGGAGCGTGATTACATTGATGGGCCGTTGTATACAAGTCGACGTCGGGGTCGCTTTCAAATCACCCAGAACATTTGCCCAATGATTTACAAATTCGCAATCGATGGAGCGGACATCAAATAAGCTTACCTGCAGACGGCTTTCTCAGAAGTGGGACGGCTCTTACATCACTCACGGTATTGTTGATTGACGTGGAAGCTGGCCAATCAGACGTTGATAAAGAAGAAACTGTTTGTGACGATGTGATTGGCCGAGTGACCATGTGCTTTGATAGTTTCAATTGGTGGCAGCTCTTAAAAGCTTACGAAGAACTAACAGCCCGCAGACAAAAGAGAGGTGATCTAGTAACATGATGGGTGGGATATGATAATTAGCCTTTACACAATCATGTTACTTTATTATGGCCCGTATTGTGTGAGCAACACAATTTGACTAAACTATGCCTTTTGCTCTCTAGAGAATATCGGCGTAACATGTTTGTTTTTTGTGTGACCGCCAAACACTGGTCTAAAGTCTTAATGGGGAACTGTATGACTGTGAATATAACCGAATTATTAGGTGCATGAATATACATGATTGGTGATTTAATATACTTTAGCTGAATTTCTTTTTGGGTTCTACTTATCATGACACTTAACGCATAACACACAGCACCTATCTATAAAAAGAGCTGGGAACTGTGAATGATAACTTAGTATGAGAATGGATCGAGCCTTAAAACACCCCTTTAGTTGTGTGATGGCTGGTCCGACAGGATGTGGAAAAACTTACTTTGTGAGTGAGTTAATTAAAGGTAGTCACATTGAACCATCACCTGACCGAATCGTGTGGTGTTTTTGAGAGTGGCAAACAATGAACACTCAACTACCGCACGTGGAATTTGTAGAGGGGTTGAATTTTGAGACAGACACTCAACAAAGAACCTTGCTGATCATCAATGATTTGATGCATGAAACTGACGAACGCGTCACTCGACTATTCACCAAAGGGAGTCACCATGGCATTCTTAGCGTGTTGTATTAAGTACAAAATTTATTTGGAAAGAATAAAGAACATCGAACAATCAGTTTGAAAGCTCATTATTTAGTTGTATTTAAGAACCCTCGGGACGCTTCACAAATCATGCATTTAGCCAAACAAATGTACCCACGAAACATCAAGTATGTACAAGAAGCCTTTTCGGATGCTACTTCACAACTTCACGGTTATTTGTTTATTGATTTGAAGCAAGCAACACCAGATCACTTACGGTAACGAACTGACATACTACGACCCAATCAAGTTGTATACCTACAGAAATAAATACCGTCGATCATCGGGCGAACACCATTCTTATCATTAGACATGGACCATTCCCTGATAAATTTCAGAAAAAAGGGCGTATGTTATTAGAACGCCTCCGAAAAAACCCAGACGTGGGTTGGAATGAACGAGGGGAATTAACGATTAAAGGACAAGCTGGCGGATTTGGTTAACGATGTGTTGAGACAACGTAAACACTTTGAACCAGAGGGTTGGAAAAGATTTGCTGAAGCATTGCGAGACTCCAACATTCCCCAAGATTTAGTAGGTCACCCCGATCGATGGAACTATATCCGACAGGTTGCGACGCGAATAGATAAAAGACCTGGTGAGGAGGAGACTGTGACACAAGGTTGGACGTCATGGAAAAGTTAAGTGTGTATTTCGACCCCGAGGCACCGGCCGCGTATGGAGGAGTGCAGCCATTGGTTAGAGCTACTTGGGTGAACAAGATGCGTATACATTACATAAACCGATCCGTCGTCGATTTCGAAGACGACGCGTCATAGTCGGGGGGATTGACCATCAATGGCAAGCCGATTTAGTGGACTTAGCTCGCTTAGCCAAACAGAACCAAGACATGAAATTTCTCTTGACCTGTATCGATGTATTCTCGAAATATGCCTGGGTGACACCACTAAAAAATAAAACGGGAGACAGTTTGATTCGAGCCTTCTAGAGTATATTAAAACAAGGGCGGAAGCCCCTGTGTTTACAGACCGATAAGGTTGGAGAATTTAACAAACGTAAATTTCAGACATTTCTTAAACAACAGGGGAAACCAAAGCTAGCATAGTCGAGCAGTTTAATCGGACGTTAAAAACTAAAAGGTGGCGTTATTTTACCAAACACAACACCAGTGTTTATCTACCGGTTCTGGCTTCGCTGGTGAAAGGATACAACCTCAGCTATCACCGCAGCATCAAGCGCATACCCCGATATCGCTCTCGTTGCGTTATCAAGAAGACACGTGGATGACATTATACGGGGAAACACTCTGACTGGGTTAAACGACCTCGGTATAATATCGGGGATCGTGTCCGCATCAGTCAAGCACGGGGTAAATTTAAAAAAGGTTAAACTCCCAATTGGAGCGAGGAGTTGTTTCGGGTGGACAGCGTTTACTTAGGCTCCACTAATGTGTATACGATAAAGGATGATAATGACGAAGTATTAGAGGGAATATTTTACGCGGAAGAATTACAGAAAGTGAATGACAAAGCATGGTATAGGGTTGAAAAAATTATCAAAGAACGTAAACGGAAAGGACAAAAACAATACTTTGTCAAGTGGTTTGGCTACCCTGCCAGTTTTAAAAGTTGGGCAGTGGTGTGGAGGCTGTATGAAAACTGAGATTTGGAACAGAAGCGTCATTAGGATGGAAGATCAGAGAAGTGATCAGGTGTGGACCATATTTGATCGGGATATTCCGAAAGCCAAAATCGTGTTTTTCACACAAATCCTCATTTTATATACCGTAATCATCGTCAGCATCTACAATCTATCAGCGGGTAAAAGAGATAGTAATTTGTGGACTGCTCTGTTAAGCAGCAGCTTAGGGTACATTCTTCCCAACCCCACTTTGAAACATAAAGCGACGTCATGAGTTTCTTTCTGACCCTACCTTCCAACAGTTCAATGAATTATCACCCCAACAACACGTTGACACGTTACTTTACTCAATTGCCTAAACCCATACAATTAAAAGGCAAGTGGGAAATGGGCTTAGCGGAAATTCAGTACCCTGTTTCCTGGTACAACATCGGGGAGAACGTGGGTTTTGTCATAGTGGATCAGCGAGCTGGGTACCATACGATAGACAGACCCGTAGAAAGGGATCCTTTGGTCGAGTCCTTGGTCGTTCGCCTGACCCCCGGTTCCTACAGTGCTGATCAATTGATAGACACGCTCAATATGCGCATCCGCAAATCGCATCTCAGAGGCGTTGTTCGATTTCAATTCAATTCCCACTCACAGACCGTAAATGTAAAAATAACCGACCCCAAACTTCAAGTTGTCATGACCGAAGGTCTTCGTCAAATATTGCGGTGTGAGGAATGTATTTCCCTTTCGGGTGGACTATTTATTTAAAATTAATTTCTTCGTTCTTCATCCTACAAACAAAACAAAATATATTTTAATCTCTAAGAAAGACAAAAATAAAATTCCAGAGAATCTTAAACATTTTTTTGGTACTCACGGTTCTCTTGTAATAAATGTTTGGGTTCCCTGCATACAAAGAAATATATACTTACAACAGATACAAAAGTCAACGAATCTATACAACGATATAGCTTGTTTTAAGCGAATACTCACAGTACAGGGTATGCTGTTACGAGGCACCCTTCCTTGGTTATAGCTTTCATCCACTTGGTGGGGGCCGAATGGCATCCGGGGTACTTGCCTGTTACTCCAACTGTGAAAGTGAAAAGTTTATAAAACACTATATTTGGGACGGGCCTCCTCAAATTCACTCACAATGTCATATCGCTCGCTACAACAGACATCCACCCCCCTATTGTCTTAATTTTCGATTGTGAATGTAGAGCTTATAATTACAGTGATATTTCAAGTGTTGGGTCAAAAGCGCCTTCGTGACAAACCCACATTGACACAGAGGACATCGCCTTAGCCTCAGGGTTCTGTGTTTACCCTGAGCAGGAGACTTGGGTCTATATGGTTGTCGGGTCTCAGCGACTCTCTGACATTCGTCACATTCTACACAAGTTTCCATGTCGTCACTTTAAAGATTCAACCTTACTGACAGTAAACTTGTTGATAAACGATATTTATAATTACTTTAGTCCACCTCATCTTCAGACACGAACTTAGTTAACTGACGATCCATTAAACACTCTCAAGCTTTGATCGCTTTACTAATAGCCGTATCAAAGTCGTAACCATGCTCCATCAAGCGCTGTTGATTTATACTAATTTGTCTATAGATCTTATTGTCTCCCAGTTCTCGAGTAAGTTGTGCATGCATCTATAACTTGTCTAAAACAGACCACCTGCTATACGCATCCGTCATGTTGATGTCTCTCTCAGACTATCTTAGTTGTAAATGACCACCCATCAAATTTTAACTCTTTATAACATACATTCCAAATAAAAACACTGTTCTATATTTTCACTCATTTATTACACAATCTGTTAATTGCACGTATTTCAATATCTGATTTCACCGACTCTAACCAATATTTCCTATAGTCTACACACAACCATTTGCTACATTCCAACCACGAGGGGCAGGGGTCAGTTAAAGCTACACTCTATTCCCATAATCTTGACACATACAGTTCATCAACACGTTCGAGGGCGTCCGCCATACACATCCGAACTTGTTCCTCTGGTTCTGCCATCAAACAAAGATTATATTGTAACTGGCTCGGGTGGTCAATCTGACATCCTTGTTCCTTACTAGGGTCTCTATTAAGTCGAAAAGCGTGTCTGTGTACACCACCGTCATATATTCCTCCATTAATTTGGCTCTTACCACGTGGGTTGCATAGAGCTGTCTTAATTCGTCCCACACTTCTGCAAGCATATGCCACGCGTAACCGTCCAATTGCATTGTCACGAAACCCTTTTTGACTAGCACCATAGGTACCGGGTATCTTACACTCATCGTCACATCGCCAATAGAGACCTCGACGCGACTCTCGTCTCACGCTTCTACCTGTTTCAATGTTTCTGTCACAGCAGCTATTTCATATCCACAGTCTAATACACAGTTCATCCTCAACTCTATATGACATTTTATGAAATTGTTTTTCAAAAACACCACCTCTTTATCCCAAACCACTATTGAATACTGCGCAAAGTAGCACGTGTATAGCGACTTCGCTCGATCCATCTCGATTTGTTCATACAGAGGATAGACCCTTTTTCCATCATAACTTTGAGCTCTTCAGTATGATAATGTTTAGTATTACTTAACTCTGCTGCGTTTAGCATTACCTCCTCGACAATGATGTGGTGTTCATTATGGTGGCTAGAATGATTGTAATTAAGATCATGATCATGACAATGATGTTAGGGTAATGATAACAATGTATATGATGTACATGGTGTTTTCTGATGGTAATGATGATGATGATTATGATGACAGTGATGATGATGAAACATGGTGATTAAGAAGGAAACGATCATGATGGTAATAAAGATTGAGAAATTTCATTGCCATATTGACGGTTTTAATGAGTTGGATGATGATGGAGTTGTAAGTAATGAATGGCGAACGCACTACTGCTTGGCCACGCCAAACTATGTATTGAGGTAAATGAACTTTTGTTGAATACTACATAAAGTACACTAGGTGCCTACAGTGGGTTAAACCCTTCCAGCATCATAACTTCTCTTCAGTATGATAATGTTCTGGACAACTCATTTGTACTGTGTTTTGCATTATCTCCTCAGTGATAATGAAAATGTTAATTTAGAAGATAATGATTCTTTGGAAAGCATCAAATACTGTGTTTAGGGGAAATTCAATCGGTGGTTATCGCGTCGTTTCTCTCTTGTTAATTTTTGTAACATACTTTTTATTCCTCCGAGGAAAGTCCATTCTTAACTAATTACATATAATTGTAAATTCTTAATATTTTTCTCATGATTGAAGCTACAAGTTTCATTTGCTTTGAGTTTGACCATTGGCGCGATGATTTACTCAATTCCATTCGAGTACTTTCTCATCATAACGATTATCTCTCGTCAAAGGCGGCAATTCAACATCAATACCATACTCTAGCAAAATCTCTAAACTTTTCAATTACGCAATAAACTAACAAATTATTGTCCGATTGTAAAAAAATAACATATTTGTAACGAGGTTGCCTAGCAAGCTGCTTGGCAACCGCACCTTGGAAACCAAAAGTTTTAAGCTTTCAGACTTTCAGTCACTACGCTGCGCTGCGGTCTCAGAAAATAGGTCCTTACTTGTGTGCAGTCTTATTTGTGTGCAATGATGCCACTACATAAATGAGTGAAGATTTGATGAAATCTACATTTTGTAAAAAAACGCGGATGTATACACATAGATAGCGAGGCAGTTATAGAGCGCGCAATGATTAAAGCTATTTTCATGTGGTTCATGGTTTTAGGTAGGCATCGTTATCGATGGAACGACACAACTTAATCAAACAGATTTCTGCAGTAGAAAACGAATATTTACAGTCAAGTAATAATGTTGAAAATATAACTTTTCGGCACAAATTAAAAGATGGCATTATTTATGTAAGCGCTAGACTTACTTATGTATTAACAAAATGATTCCTGAATGCCCGATATGGGACAAAGCAGCCTCTTTAACTTAAGAGTAACCCCACCGGATTCCTGTCGCACTGGAAATTATTTTAGTCTCATGCTGAGCATCTGCGAAGTATTTCCAGTGTCCGTTTTTCTCAAGCCGGTCGCATATGTAGTGTAAATCGACTATAGAACTCAAATCTACAAAACATCATTTGTTAACGAATTCGAGAGCCTACCCATCATAGAAGCAGGTATGTGCACTGCACTTATGTACGTTTCACAAATGAGATATTGTACGTAAATGTATAATATATTATTATAAACTAAAGGGTTATATGAGCCTTGGCTAAACTTAAAACATGCTTCAATTAGTTAGCGGAATGTTGTGTGATTAGGACGGAAGTGACATAATTCGTCTGGTGTTCCAGCTATTGTGAAGGTTTGATACACAAAAACTACCGTTGACTGACTTAACCGTTAACTCTGTTGGTTTCTATCATTCGTTGAACAGAGCGAATATTCGGTCAGACGCTCAGTGGAAGTGGGAATGGGGGCGTGTTTTGGGGTTACAGACGCAGTTCGAAGTCCGCGGGACTTCTGGAAGTACACGTCTGTTTCTACCAGTCTACAGTACCGTCTGCCAGATTGCTCTGACCTCGTGAACGCTATACATTGTTGTGTGACATTCCCGATCGCGGGCGCTGGGAGAGAACGTAGGCTGGCATGGTGGTAATGTATGGATAGTTGTAATTAAGAAAACGCCATGAATCTTTAGCTGTGGCGACCGTTGGGGAACCCAGGATGCAACGTGGATGAATACATTGTGGTTAGTGGGTTGGATGCATCATGGACAAATGATGGACTTATTATTTATAGGCGTTGGGTACAAATTGTATTAATAATCATGCCTAGTATAGAATATAGACTACAGATAATTTTTTTTATAGATATTGCTAGTCTCCCTTTTACTATCTCCTTTGTGAAACTTTTGCATCCCTTACTGATAAGGATATCAATTCAATTCGTGTGTGTCCTTTTCTACTATGAATGAATGGCCGGTGAAGTTATTCCCGCTTACATATAGCCAATTAGGAGCCACCATCACCTCGGAGTGCTATTTGCTCCCTCTTGGTTCCATAGCAACACCTCGATGTGGGCGTTTTTTCCCATGTAGTGTTGATCATTTAGTGTCGTATGCTATGGAGGCTGATTACCGTACTGAATGCTTACCCGATCTTTTCCAATCGATTTGTCTAATCGCAGCCTACGCGGGCCACTTCTTTGAAAAAACACGAAATGGGGCTCCCCCCTGACTCAGACTCCCTGTAGCTGGTTGAAGCTTACACGATTGATGAACTGGGGGGGTTATCCGCAACAAAATCGTTTTGAAATCGCTAGGATTCCGCTAGGTGAGGGTGATAAAATGAGTTATTGGGGTTACGATGGGTTCATATTTTAAGAATAATATATTTTATTCCTTGTAATGTTCCAGGAAAATGTATGCAGATTTGAGGGTACGGGGTTACGATGGGTTCATATTTTAAGAATAATATATTTTATTCCTTGTAATGTTCCAGGAAAATGATTGTACGGGAAGCTGCAGATTTACCAGTTACCAAAGTCGGCGCAACACAACTGCCAGGTCGTGAGGTTGTAGCTCCGTCTGACCTAGTCGGGTTCACCTTTTATGACGTCGATATTCCTGCCGGTGTCAGCGTACAACTCACTCCCAACCCATGTGCGCAGTACAACCACATTTATTACTTCATATCAGGCCAAGGAAGCGTTGTATTGCCCGATAACAAGGTGATCGACATCGTGGATAATCTTCTTGTTGCTCTCACGGGGAAAATGGCGGCGGAATTAAAAGCGGCCACCAATGTTCGTTTCTGTTCGCTCTACGTGAAAGCCTCAGATGACGACACACAGTCCAGTGAGCCGTTGGTAAGGAGTTTTTCTGAAATGATGGGAACCGACCGAGATATTTGTTTCGGCCATGGCTACAGTCGTAGATTTCTCCGCAGAGATGACGGATTCAACATCAGTTTGCACAACACCTCCATCGACCCAAATTCGTCGGCCAAACTCGCATATCGTAACCACTTTGAGTTAGCTTACTACATCAAGGGAGATATAACGTACGCATGGGATGATTTACAGGTGACGCATAACTTTAATCAGCAGGTGTGCGAGGAAGGAAAAGGTTGCGCTTTCCTGATGAACGAGCACGATGCCCACGAGTTAAGGGCCTTGTCGCGGGAATGTGTCTTCCTCTGTGTGTTCTCGCCAGCTCTAGTTGGGAATGAAACCCACAACCTGACCCCTGATGGATACTCCAGCTTCTGAACTCAACTGCTATCATCTGTATGTTTAACACTCGCCAACTGCTACATCACTGGGCATTAGAGTACGACCAGTTCACAAACTTAGTAGTAAGATTGTTTAAGTTCAGAATCTTCAATGTTGTATCCCATTTTACATGTTGACGTCAATAAACTGTAGCTGAGTTGACCTTCTTGTGTTGTTTCTGTGGCATTGTGATCTACCGATAGTGGTTGATGAAGTGCCTCACAATCGAAGACATTTAAGAGAAACTTGCATTTGACTGAGGTAACATAAATCTTCAATAATAATCCGACAATATCCGGCATAAGAATATGCGCAGGTGGAGTGGATCGTTGTTTGCCAACGACCTCTATCGCTAACACCGACTATATCGCTAACATATAATGCCAGTTTAATTGGCAATATTCTACAGACAAAAATTTGTCGATTTACCTGAATAGGACGATAATAATAAATAGCGACATATTGTAAGCAATGCTTGACTTTGTGTATAAGACCAGATGTAAGCCTATCTAGATATAAAGAAGAAACCGGAAAGATAATAATAAATAGCGACCTTTTTAATCATTGTTTGACTTATGTTTAAAACAAGATGCATCGGGATATAAAGAAGAAATAATAATAAAAATAATAAGCGACTTCATTGGGACGCTCTTCGTATCATGTCACTCGTGTGCCATTGCTCCGCTATGAGGATCTTCTGATCTTGTGATTTGAACGCTGTAGCTCTAAAGTAATGCTCCATGTGTCATGTGACTTGACCGCTCTGGCTCCATTGTGAAATGGTTCTTCCGCAAGAAAACTTTTATCAATGGAGTAATTTAGGGATTATTTTAGAGTTGGTCTCACGTTCGAGATTTTTTACCGATCCATGACACACAATGAACACTGTTTGGCTTTTGGACATGCTTGATTAGTAACATATTGTAAGATTTTTCAGCCCGTCTGATGTTTCGGGGAATACCTTGAATGTGCATTGCATATATAACCCTGTTATGTAATGAATCTTGAGGGCTGTTGACCAAGTAGCCACTGTTTTCCATGGTGTCAGTCTGCGGGTGGAAAATTTCAAACTTGTAGCTCCCTTAGAGTCCCTAGGACTCACCAACAACCTATGGTTTGCCGAAGCAGACATAACGTTCAACTGTTACGCGCAACTAAATGTTTAATTCGCTGGTCTCTGGGTCGACTTCCGCTAAGTCGTGCGAGATTTGCTATGCACCAGGCCAGACTCCAGCTAAAATATTTAGTTGCGCGCAACGGTTGAACGTTATGTCCCCTACGGCCAACCATACTAGCCTGTCCATCTCGTTCACCGTGCAGATTTTGGGAAAGGATATGAGGTAGCTCCTAACAGCGATAGAGAGCAATTCAATGTTTAAGTATCCATTGACTAATGACATAGGTTACCGAACCTGAAAGGGTGGGGGGTATATATTGGTGTACACGGCGGTGATGCAGCTGACTGGAGCTTGATTTCAGATCGCAGGAGCTCCCAGCTCTGCATCCGCCTCCGATAACAACCATACCCACTGCCTATCTTTTAGAGAAGAACCAAGACGGCGTGTTCATTCGGATTTCAACAGAAAGAAGATAGAAGAGGAGAGGGGTGGGGATCCTGTCCCCTCACCAGAAGATAAGGAGAGGAAGGATCGATTAAAGAATATAAACAAAACAAGAGATGTGATAGATAGGTTTAGGCAGAGGATTCTAGGTATGAAATTGAAGAAAAGAGAAGGGAGACTACGGCTCCGACTCCAGACTAGGGGTTCTAGGATGTTGTGCTATGCTCTGCTGTATGCTATGTGATGATGTCCTTATAGCCCGCAGTTGCATGTATTTGATTTGTAATTAAATCCCGGATATATATTAACGAGAAGTTCGGGGAAACTATCATGCTGTAAATTTGTACTAATAAAAAAAGGAGCAGCACTTACAATTTAGAAGCAGCAGTGGAAGAGCAAATATTACAATATGCAATATGCAATGATTCATGAGCAATTCTAATTCAAAGTGGTGGTGGCACATTCTAACGTCAGAAAGCTAACGTCAGTTGAGGAATTACCTAAAGACTGGTGCAATTACCGATAACGATAACGTCAGCGCCAGACTGGTTAGGAATTACCGATAACGTCAGCGCCAGACTGGTTAGGAATTACCGATAACGTCAGCGCCAGACTGGTTAGGAATTACCGATAACGTCAGCGCCAGACTGGTTAGGAATTACCGATAACGTCAGCGCCAGACTGATAACACTAAATGTGTTCCCATAACAACGCAGCCTCCAACCGAAACGTCACATTTGACCCAAGTGGAACCCGACCATAGAGCGCCTTTTGCTCTGAAGAAACTGGAAGTTATATTCAACGTGATGCAGTTCACCGGGAACATATTCAATCATTGTACGGGCGATATGTTGTCTTTTTATCCTAGTTGGCACATATGTACATCACAAGATTATACCACCGTTGCAATTAAAGAATGTTCGAGGTGTAACAGTGTTGAGTTATATTTGCCTTTCTTTGTATTATGTCACCTGCTTACTATGTTCAAGTATTGATTGAGGCTAATTATGGTAAATGTGGTTTGGCTTCCAAGGTTGCTATAAGGGTATCTATTTACATTTCGTTACAGCGAATGCGGTGTACGAAATCAGTCTGACCTTTCGTTTTTTATTTTGTTTATGAATCGATATATCACTGAGTAAGTAGTTTAACAATTTATGTTTCTAAAAACATGCGGTAAGCAATAATGTTTCCGGGTAGGTAACCGAATATTTATACACGACGTGAATGTTGTATTTCCGTGGTAAGCTGATCTGTGTATTCTCGATGATAATGAAACCATGGGGTAATGAAGGGACATTTCCTCGTTACTCCATGACTCAACCCCTTAAATGATAAATTGGATTTACTAAAGCAGTACTTACCCGGCAGTACACGGGCATTGTACACAGACGAGTAAGTCGCTTGCTGACATCAACATCAAAGAATAGCTTTTAACTCTTTGGCAACATGAGTTATTGCGATGCTGCCGTCTACCTCATCGATCAGAAACTCTTCGTTTGAATAGCAACTTCCCTGCCTCCTTAACTTTAGACATTCAGAGCCCCATATAGATGAGCTCAAGTCAGCCTAGTGCCAGTACAAATAAGCCTCAAACAAGCTCACTTCCGTTGTTTGCATCTCTTTTGTGTTTTATGGCTTAGTGATACGATCAAATATCCGAGTATTTCATAACTTCTTCTTCATCATAACCGTATGTGATCAACATGAGCAGAATGAACTTCTCTATGTGACCAAATGTGATACTTGTTTATGCTTGTTTAAGAAGCTTGAATACTATTTAAGCGATATAAACAGTGCAACTTTGAGTGATAATAAACTTTTTTTTCGCTGGTATGAGGCATTATAATAGTAATGGGGCGCATGGAATTGAAAAGGGGCGTGAGGGAGAACACTGATGGTGAACTTCTAGACCGGTCGGTGGATGACAATAGAGAAAATCGAGACGGCAAAAAAATCTCTTATAACAACAATGGTCTGCATCGTGGATTGTGGTGGACGTTTGATATTATATTCATCATTCTAAAACAGAAATATGTATTTCTAATCCAAATAAGACCGGGTCCAACCTCAAAATAACTAGACTACCAGCATCTCTAGCTCAAGTGGCCCTTCAGATTTAACACCATAACTCACCTTTTCGCCCGAAATGTGGCGCGCTCTCTCGCACTCACCTTTTGCATAACTCGTTCTAAGAATCATGGGATTGAGCCGAAAGTAATTCCAGCAAGATGACAGCGTCTGTCAATGTTTGCGGTGTGTCTGATCGGGAAAATATCAAGCCTGCCGTCGGTAAGCAATTGTCAACCTTAATGTATCACATTAATGTTCAGTAATTGTATTTATATATTCAATCAATTAGATTTGATTATGCAGGCTTTGTGACATATTGTCGAATCAGTTAATGAGCGATGAAATAGTACGCCGCATCGGTGCATGCATATGCCAGCGTGGTTGACGCGGGGTCAGAGGGAGTAGGGAAGGAGAAATGGCTTAAATAAACAAGCCCATTTATCAACCCTTATCATGTTTTATCTTTCAAAGCAAACTATTTGCAACGAAGATATTATTATGTTATATGAAATTCAACAAAACATCCCACCAAAATGCATTGATTAAACTACCCAAGTACTGCAACTCAATCTCGCAAAGTTAACATAAACTCACATTATATGCCCGCCTTGCGGTTAAATGTAAAACACACTGCCATCCGCTTGTAATGTAGCCATTGGCACACACATCACGCGGTGTGGTGGCACACGTTACATGGCTCACTACGGGTTGGGTTCACTGGGTGCTCGTCTTCATTATTCAGCCATGACCTGATCAATAACAGGAAGTATTAACTAAAGACAGGATATCCTGAATGCGCCACCGCGTGATGGGAATATCGACGGAGGAAAAAGTAAATAGAGCAATTGATAACACGAACCCTTTTAATGTGTGATGAATATTTAATAAGCATACACAACATAAACATCTGTCATTGGCAACTTTTCATGTTTCCAATAATATGTACGTTGTGAATATCTGGCTCTTGATCTATTGATTATATAACTTCAACAGACGTTGGTTGAAATGAAGACGTACCCAGCAGCATCAACCAGTGATTGCGGTGACATCACCGAGGCACCGTTCAGTTCACAGATGCCGTTAAGACTGTTGTAATTGACCGATTCACAATCGTTCTGGAGCAGGCAGAGGGCTAGACAAGAGATGCTGGAGGCCCGGGCAACTTCCCGGAGAATGGAGGTGGCAAGACGCCTGTCTAGTAGGTGACTGAAAGCTGCTGAGGAGAGCAGTGGACGTCTGGAGAAGGCGCTAGTCCGCACACTACACGGTCGATACAATCAAGTTACTGGATCACTCAGCACTGTTTGTACGCGTCATGAATATCATCGTTACAGGATGATGCATGGTACCAAATGTTCATATAAAGCTGATAGCTATTATTCAGGCATTAGAATGACGACACGCAAGACAAATAAGCTGCTGCTTTTGGTACACTGGCCATAGGCTGTGTGGAATCGTAGTCAAATTTATCTTACCCTTCACGGCACAAATGTAGCGTTGTTTAATGCTGCAATCGACGTCGTTCCAGTAGAAACGTCCTACATCCTGCTTGATCTGATCCGGGTTGGTGAAGCGCCGTCGCACCTCAACACAGTCCTGGTTAGCGTTGGGAGTTGGCTGTATATTGTAAGGAGGGGATGGGTCGTTTGGAAATCCTGCGGAGCCATTAAAGACATAGAGGCAGACTCAGATGATATTTGTCAAAAATACATTGTCTGTAGAGTCTGTGTACGGTGAGGGCGTTGTGTACTTAAAGGAAAATATAGATTAGTCTAATGAGAATTTAGTACACATAATTGCCCATGGTATTGTTATATCAATGAGATTAGCCAAATTTTAAGCTCAGTGTTATCATTCTGAAATATATATATATATATATATATATATATATATATATATATATATATATATATATATATATATATATATATATATATATATATATATATATATATATATATATATATATATATATGTATATATATATTATATATATATATATATATATATATATATATATCTATATATATATATATATATATATATATATATATATATATATATATATATATATATATATACATTATATATATACATTTATTTATATCTATTTATTTATATGTATATAAAATGAATATTTCATCCATATGTAAGGTGGGAGGGATAAGTTGTACTGCGTACCTGGGAACCAGTCCGTGTAAGAGACCGGGGTTCCATCCGCCATTGTATACACCCCCTCGTTCACAAGGTCATTCACCCCGATCCACCATTCCGTCAATTCTGCCCCCAGCAAGTTCAGCGCATGCGCCGCTGATGCACAGAGAATAATTGTAATACATGGATTTGTTTGTCCCAGTTTGTAACAATGTCGTGGAAGTGTGTGACCTTACTCTGACCTCAAACGCGACTTACCAGCTGGATCATCGCGCATGGGTGCCAATACTGCCCCCATAGCTTGGCAGGATTCCTGAGCATCTTGCCGGGACAGTAAGTCCGTTCCAAAGAAATACCGGACGTTGTAGATTCGTTGCCAACCTGAAAGATCACATACAAGTTCTCACATTCTAAGCATGGGTTTACAGCGCGAGTCTATGTAAGATATATCTAGATAAGCGAAACAAAACATAACACCAGCCGTCCATGAAAGGGGATTTTAGCTTTTATATTCGAATTCGAGATAAGTAGCATACAAGTAACGCGAGGATTAATAGTTGTGACGCTCACAATCTATTTATCAACACGCATCTATGAATGAACAAATGCTTCTGTCTTGTCTTATTTGCCTCATACACTGAGTAGCAAATTTGTTAGGGCATATATATGTATATATATATATATATATATATATATATAAATATATATATATATATATATATATATATATATACATATATGTACATGTATATATAGATATATGTATAAATATACATATGTACATATTTATATATATATGTACATGTATATATACATACATATACACATATATATTTATATAACAATACACACACAGCCTTCACGTTATACAACGAACGAACAGAGATCACTTTGCCAATATTAAAACTCACCCAAAAACCTGGATGCATGTTTAAAGAGATTAGACTCTGCTTTTCCTACCTGAAGGGGCAGCATCTGTAGCGGCTTGTAGGGCATTGCAGAGGATCAGGTAGTACAGAGGTGCCATGGCCAAGTGCTTCTTAGCTCAACTAAGCACTCGGTATTGAAAAGCTGCCCCCCCTAGCGATCATCTCGTTATGTTCATAGGGGCGCTGCATTGATCCCCATAAGGACGTGAGGGGGCGGAGGTGCATTGCAGCATCAAGAAGACGGGAACATGGCCAGTGTATTATTGACAATACTCTTCCGAATCTCATACCAAAATGCCTTATTCTACATCAATTTCAATCCAATAACACCATCAGCCCTAACCCAATAAGGATAGCCCCACCTCATTAATGACAGCTTTACCAAGCCCCAACCCAGGAATGATTTCCCCATGCGCATCCCATAAGTGATAGCCCCACCCCATTAATGACAGCCCCATCCCAGTAATGATTGCCCCATGTGCACCGCATATAAGCGATAACCCCACTCCAGTAATGACAGCCCCATCCCATTGATGATTGCCACACCAAGCCCCACCCAGTGAAGATAATTCCACCAAGTCTTGCCATGGTAATGATGGCCCCACCCCAGTAATGTTACATCCATGAAGCCTTACGCCGATAATGAAAGTAGATGTCAGATATCAGCGATTGCCCTTCAGTATGCAACACTTTAGCAACGCCGTGATTGGCGGATAATAGTTAGTCGAGCTTTAACGATCGTACCCTTCTCATCCCCCATGACCTCCAAAGCTGAGAGCCATCGGCAACCTTCTTTCGGTAAAAACAATTGATATATTTCGGCCCTCAACTCTGCGTTGTGTTTATTGTCCCGATGAAGCACGTTGCTGACAGCGCAGAGCGACAGGTGGAGAATCCAGGCCACGCCTGATCTCATCAAGGGCTTCCGACAAAACGAATTTTTTCAATGTATGCCTCTTAACTTTTAAGTTAATGTAAGTGTGAGCCCTTGAATTTTTAGCTACGGGGTAGGTGATTTGCTCTCTTCGTCCATGGGGCCGTTCGGTTCGTTAGTTTCAAAATCAAAGGGCCATCAGCCAAAGTTAGGGGCTAATTATTTCACGGGAAAATAAATTTGGACAATTCTCGTTATGTTAACACAATTTCATTAACATGCACACGCAGTAGTCGCGAAAATGATGTTTAATCGTGTGCTTATAACATTGGAATATCTAATCGACCTACGAATCCGCTCATTACATATCGGGTACATCAGTAATTGGGTCCGCAGGCCTCAGTGGTATCTTCCTTTACCCAATATCAACTCTCACATTTTCGCCAGACAGCTGGTCGGTGAAGGGTCACTTGGCTTGCTGGATCATTTGGATTCTTAAAGAGACATAGGTGTTGTGGCTATCTTCTCTTGATAGCTATGTGTAGTAGTAGTAACAAGTCAACGACGTTGTAGGGGGCCGAAATATAAACTTCTCTTTATTCAGTTTAATGTTTTTTTGATGACTGCCGAAAGGTGTGACTGACGACTATTGTAGGAGGAGATACCAGGAGATGCTGCTTGTTTGAGGGCTCGGGCAGCAACTGTGTAGTTAGGGTTGAGGCTTAAAGCCTTTAATTAGTTGACCAATGAGGGCACGCGTAGCGCGTTCCTCATGGTATGAAGGTTGTAGGGTGTTAAGGAGATAGGGCTTTAAGGTTTTCTAGATATATATTTTAGATAAATGATCCACGACATAGGGATGCCAATAGCGATAGGATGGATAGCCCACTTAGGAGACTTATGCCTGCATTTTGCCTGAAATACACCCCGTTTACATCCAACCGCGACCCTGATACGACCACCATATGACAAGAGCGATGGTGAAATTTTGGTTACTCACACAAGTCGCGGCTGTTCATACTATGATCGCTTCTTTGCTTTTACACCAATCCCAAATTGCGACCGAATCTAAGACTGAAAACTAAAAATTATCCATTCTTATTGCAACCTGATTACGACCATTTTCATTGGTCGTCCGACGGCGAGCGTTGCGACCATCGGCGATCACTGTGAGTGTATGCAACCGAGTTGCATCCTCAATTCGATTAGTAGGAGCATTTTAGAGACTTAATTGCAACTTAATCAACCTGTTCAAGACTTAATATAGGAGTTTAGGCGACTTTGCCGATCTGACCGTCAAAAACGTATATAGATAAATGCGACCATTGGCGATCACAGCAATATTCCATATACCACACTATAGACACCATGGACCCTGAAATGGATTATGTATTCTTGGCCTTTGTGAATCAGAAGGAGGCCCAGATTCAACTCCAGGCTGCTCTCAGATACACCTTGGCCCCCAGCAGGGAGATCCAAAGAAGGAGAAGAAGAAGGAGACGACCCCGACAGTTTTGGATCAGAAACTGGCTGATTGAAGAGGAGAGGCAAGAACACAGCTAGTATTACCACCTCGTCCAAAAGCTGAAGAATGAAGAGCCCAATATTTTTACGAACTACATGGGGATGCCTGGAGACCTCTTTGATGAGATCCTTGAGAGGGTGAGGCCCCACATCACAGGAGAAGGAACCATATACCGACTCTCGTTGTACCCAGGGCTGAAACTGGCACTCGCCCTGAAACATCTGCATGGCCACTAGTGACCAGTATCCAAGCATGGCCTATAGCTACAGGGTTAGCAAGTCTGCCTTTCAGCAATTTGTGCCAGGCCATAATCAACGCCTACAGGGTGTGGGTGAAACTCGTCCGATTTTTGAGAATAATTTAGCCATGATTAGTAAATAAACTCGGGAAAAAAGCGTTCTCATCATCGGACGCGGCCGTATTCCAGATGGTTTGTTGGTTACACTGTGCTTGGTGCAAGTCAAAAAACTGACTTGCTTCGTGATATCGCCCTCTGTATTTCCAAGTTGAAGAGACAAGACCGATTAAAACGCTGCCGGGAAACAGGTCAGTTGCCGCGTACGACGTTAATTTAATTTCGAATAAGAATGTATTGTCCCACAAAGAACCTACCTTTTCAATCATTATGATGCTTGGTGTTTATTAGATATATCAAGTTATCTTTACGCAGTTTATCTTACTTTAAGCTTTTACAGAAAATCCTACCAAACAGCTTGCCCGCGTTGTCCGCGCTTGTGATGTCACACCACAGAAATGGATGCGACTTGGCAATCAATCCCGGACCATACTTTCTATAAAGAGGACAACTATCTTAACAATAGCTCTCGCCGTCTTTAAAACCACGATCAGTTTGATAGAAGAGAGAAGTTCGTAATACTATTATCTCGTTCACTTACTAAATCGTAAACTCAACTAAGTTGAGCCAAAATTCAACAGACAGACTATAGTTACGATGGTCAAGTTATTGAGCAAAGTAAATGGCATGGTAAAAGGTGTTTGCAATAACAGTTGTACATTTCTTTTTGAAAAACGAGAGAACTAAACGTATCAGACGGGATACGGGTGTAAGGTCCAGCCCTCAGAAAACCTGACTTATCTAAGTTCCGAACAAATTTTATATTCAGCTTGAACTGAATTTACCATTGGTCTTCGGATTGCTTAGAAACAGCAGGTGCTATTGCCCACTTAGTTTACAAAGAGATATTGACATGAGTGGGAGGCATGGTTACCAATTATCGAAAGTGCAGGACATGATTCTCAGCCACTTAAATTATATAATTAAGGAATATGGAAATTTTCAATTACGTAGGCTTTATATAGGTAAGTCTCTTCAACTTATGCCTCTGTTGGCTTTCAATGGCTTACACAGTATTGGGCTAGCACCAAAAAACGCCCAACACGCCCGAAGCCTCATTGAAATCATCATCAAGTTGGACTGTTGTTTGGTGATTACACAGCTGCATGTCAGAACAAACTCAACTAATTTGAGTCAAAATTCAAGATAACTATTCGAGTTTAATGTCTTTAACATTGAACAAACACTCCTTCGACCTCCAAATGTATGGCATGATACGAATGGTAAAACGAATAACGATTACATTTGATTCGGTTGGTGGTGCTTTAACTCGCTTCCCAACTACAATATTCTTTTGCATCCACAGAGGAACATAGGTTGTCGATGTAATCGATCATTCTGCTGTTGATACCAAAGGGTGACAGTTCCAAGACATCACGAAGGGAAGCTCTGAAATGTTTGGCACGGAAAATTCTCACGCGATGTTATTATTTTATTTTTTGTTAGCCAATCGCCTACGGTTATTCGATCGATCGTGGCGCAATCTAGGTAGGGGTATTGGGTAGTGCTCGCGTCGCTTTGGATTGTACATAGCTAATAGGCGAGCTGGTGAAGTTAGTATTGACCACGATAAAGTGGACTAGACGAGACCAGAAAATGTCTTCATTAACAAAGGGTCCACTTTGGCAAACTTGCAAATAATGAGGCAGGTGGTTTTCAATGGGAAATAATTTAGTGAGAGGTGAATTCTTGCCCTGTGCGGGAATTAGATACCGAACATGATGACAATGAGGTCATCAGTACGTGTAATCCTGCAAGCGAACGTTATCCATGGAAACAATCAATACATGCAATTTGGTCTTTGAAATAGAAGGGCAACCGGGCTAAACCGGGACTATTTAATTTGGAAACTGACATATTCGGAACTTAAAATGTTTCTAAAGGATTATGTTAATTGGACAACAATTTATCTGCCTAAATTTTTGTTAGTTTTCATGTCCCGAGTGGCCTTTTGGGAGGGATGGAGAGGTTTTGGGTGTTTGTGTTCGTAAATGTATGCGTGTATGTATGCATTTGATGTGGTGTGTGGGTGGGGTATCAATGGTATCTCCCCCAGAGCGGACGTCAGCTGGGTACTTAGGGATGGTTCCATATCCGGCTTTAAATAGATGTGTATTGTTGGCCAGTTAAGCGTTTGCCAGAGACACTTGTGACATTCCATATGGTCAACGAAAGAATCAAGCTGAGCAAAGATTTCCAAATTATACCCGGGATCACCTATTCGTGTATGACAACACTGTAGGAAAATCTTGAATTAGGGCGCTATTTACAAATAATCAAATACTTAACCAATGTATTCCACATGGCGACAAATCATTCAATGTCAGGTGTTATTCAGATCCACACACGATCAATTTCACCTTTTTCAATGGTGACCTGATGATGCGATCTCGTGCCTTGTGTGAACGTAATAATACGATTGGGTTGTATAATTTCGAAACGAAGTTATTGCAATAAGCATTCGAGCGCGACTATTCAATAAAAAACCCAAACAGGAATATCAAAATTAAACAGAATTGATACATAACCTGCCTCAATTGTCAAAAAAAATAATCACCAACTGATGAAAACATCATAGAAATAAGATCTAAGATGTATGCAAGGTTTCAAATTATGATTGAATCAGTCAGATCTCAGGTATTATTGCTCCATCGTCAATCGACGTCCTACAGGGCAACCCTTCTCTTACAGCTTTGAAAACCCATTGTTTTAAATATATTTTCCATATCTAATGCTGAAATATGGATGGAATTCCATCAAGAATATGCAATAAAATAATAACAATAAAATTCGAATTAAAAATTGCTATCGGGATCTCAGTTAACCCCTGTGGTCATACCGGAAAATAAATCCGCAGGTGGCCAATCCAGGAAGCGTCGGTCGACTGGCATTACGGTTGATTGATATCTAGGAAACATGGGTTTCAATGGTGCATTATGGATGACTAACGTTATTATTTTGTTGTCCTCCGTTGAGGAGACGTCATCGAATAATGTAAAACAGACAGAGATATTAAATCGATTTGAACGATTAATCATATGTGCTTCTAAACACTACGGAATAAATTCTGCATAAGCAGCCCCCTCGTTAGCATTAGGTCTATCGATAACAATATTCACATTGCCAGCTTGGAAGCCTTCGGACAGAGTTAAGTTTCATAATGGTTCACGATTGCATATCATAACGTAACCTCCATGTCTGTCAAAATCGCCCACAACCAACCAATCAAACTATCAGTAAGTAAAAAAAACCAACTAACAGCGACTATAACAATAACTACGCGTATAGAATGAACCTTCATATTTCCTTTAAATTCGAGTGACTTCATAGCAAGCGATGACAACCGATCATTTCAATGATAGGATGGTATAATAATACTCCAGCATGGTTACAGCCAATATTAATCTGGCCCAGTGCTGGCTGAGTAATCAGCGTCGAGTGCAACCTGAAAATATAGCAAAGAGGCTGGGAAATGTGTTCCCAAAGCAACCAAACTGATGCGTTCAAAATCTGGTCATATAGTTTCTCATGGCGGTAGATAGAAACCAGTATGGGAGATCATATTCCTGTTTGTGCAGATATTGATATTAACTGTATTCCTATACTTGAAGACTTTGATAATGATATAACACCTAGAGTAAATTGGAGTAAGCTGAGAAAATGTGATGTTGAACAATATTTGTTACATTCTGATAATCTGTTGAAAAATATTGATGTACCAACTGATGTTATTTGCTGTAAGGATGTGAATTGTCAAGACAAGACGCATGTTGCTAAACTGAACAAGTTTTATAATTGTTTAACTGAGGCATTGATGGATGCAAGCTCTCAGTCTATTGGTTCTTTTAAAAAGGTTAAAAACTTGAATTGTAGACCTGGATGGAATGACTATGTTGAAGATCACTATAAATGTGCTAGGGAACTTTACATTAAGTGGAGGGAAGCTGGCAAGCCAAGGCAAGGGCACTTGTTTGCTCAAATGGTGCAAGCGAAATATAAGTTTAAATATGCCTTAAGGTTTATCAAACAGCATGAAAATACTATGCGCACTGACTCTCTTGCTAAGAAACTTTCTCAGAATAAGTCGGTCGACTTCTGGAAAGAAATTGGGATCATGAACCATGCTAAAACACCACTTCCTAATACTATTGCTGGGGTAACTGGTAAGGAGGACATTGCAGCTAAGTAGAGAGAGCATTTTATGGATCTCTTTAACTGTGTTCATGACGATTTGAGGTCCCTGAAATGTGAAACTGAATTTTCAAATGACATCCCTGTTACTGTGACGGATATTCAGGATTGTGGACTGGACGGATTGTATGCAGAACACTTAAAAGAATGCAGCAGCAGAATATTGCCAGTCCTGGCAATGTGTTTGACTGGCCTTTTTGTCCATGGTCACTTACCTGACTCTTACTCACACCTATGTATCAAATGATTCAAAATATACCGTATCGTATGGATGTATGCAGATGATTGATTTGTACTTATCCCATCAGCTAATGAATTAATGCTAGGTGTAAACTGATGATATGATATAAAATACAGTTGTACTTACACCTATAATTGGTTGATATAATAGCTGACTCGCTGTTAAGTATTTAAAGCATTTTATATGTGAACCAACCGTGATGACAAAGACATTTATAGGCGTGCCGTCAATTGACAGTTAATTTGCTTGCGGTAAGTACTCAAATGTGCGAAAACAATGTAAAATGCTCTGTTGAACTATTGCAAAATGTTTTTATGATACATGTTCGTCAAGAACTACAGAAAACTCTCCTATATCATTTATATACTGTATAATAATGCATTAGGATATATATAGACTGCTCGCCACGTAGTGCTAGTGGAATGTTTGCCTATAATAATGTACGTAGCTCCCATGCTATAATAAGAAATCTCATTTTCAGTTTTATGCTAAGGGCTGATATATCACCCAACACTATTGTACAATCAGTTCTTAGATCTGATATCAAATGGATGCAAGAATATACACTCACTCCATGAGATTACTCTATGTTCACTTCAATGATGTGACCTAATCATTCACTATCCTAGGCCATCTTTTTTTTCTTCTATGTATGATTTAATCTTAGATTTCTAGTTGCTATGGACCGCATATAAAGTTATATACTTTGTTGTTGTGTCTGAAATAAAGAAATAATAATAATACCAGAGGGCTCCGCCATTACAAGGCATTAGAGTATTTGTAAGATTACTATTAAAATGTTGGTGAAACAATTGTAAAGTTGCGTTTCACTCTATATTGCATTAAAATATGAAGCGACCATGGCTGAACCCCGGGGGCTGGACAGTCTGGCTATCACCCATTCCGTGATTGGCAGACGAAACAGAGCTCAAATCTTCACAATGGCGCAAAAGGAGAAATGTATCAATCGGTCCCCACTTGATCCCGCCCACGATAATTCCCAACAGCTACGAAAATCCCCCGACAATGAGAAACTATACAATGAACTCGATAATCTTATCGACTTACCCGGTGTATAGAAGAGAAAATACGCTTAGATAATTATGAGGTCCATTGGAATGAGCCGAGGTTCTGTAATGGCAGCTTGGAGCTTGATCATTGATGCGGAACGTGTCGTGACGTCACTTCATATTTTTCATAGCGTCATGGTTATTATGGCCGTTTAGGGTTGAACCCTCAACGCTGAATTGTGATACTAAGATATATTGGAAAAGACTGCATATCCTGTGTGGATGTTGTCTCATGTGACGTCATTACGAGGCACAGCGATCATTCTTCTAACTACATCTTCGAGAAAAACCTCAAAGACGCATGAAGCGTCATCCGGTTTTCGCATATCTATTTATCTACTCATTATTTCATTTCAGCCCTGAAATCATTCCGACGAAGGAAACTGTTAAGATGCGTAGGAAGAATGTGGATAGAGTGCGGACTAAGGAAGACATACAAGCCATCACTAACCGGCTGTATGGCACGCCGACGAAGAGCGAAGAGCAGTGCCGGCGGTACGGAATGTCGTGTACAAGCCAAAACAAAACTGCAGGGTTACGGGGAAGCCATGTGGCCCGCTATTGAGGGAATTGAAACCAGATTCATGGGACAAACCAAGGACGTGAAGGCTATGAGCGTTCGCCTACACAGAGCAAGTACCCTCACGGCGGACGCACGGGCAAGCTTCCCTAGGATTCTGCTCTACGGAGCGAACAACACTATGCAATGACGTGGAACGTATTAAAGCTTACAACGAGAGTGGAGCAGTCTCCAAGCAGGCTTCCATGTCAGTTAGAGACCAATGGTACAATTAAAAACCGGTTGTTTCATGGCATACTGTACTCATTGTTATTATCATCACTCCAGTAAAATTCCCACATTTTCTTACATGGGTGTATTCATTTGTTAAATGCACATTCTCATTTTGTTATTACTCCATAAGCATTCATTAACCTGCTCCATCTCATGTGTTTTACTGTTTGTTGTCCCAACAATAATGGCAAGTAATCTCATAGCTCTGCATTTCATCATTAACATTTGGTTGACTCTGAGGATTCTTCCATAAGCTTTTTTTTTTTTTGAGAGTGGGGCCAATCGCCATTCAGTGTTATAACACATGTATGACTGGATTTGTTGTTGACTTTGATGTTTAAGTCATATAGCATCCAGGTTACTTTGCACATTAAATCAATGCATTATTTATGTTCACATTCTGGTTTAGCATTTACTTCGTTGGCCGCTCTGTAAACTGCATTATGATCAATTCCATAGTTTTCCATCAAGCATCATAATGTTTATGATGGCTAAATAGGGTTTGCCAAGAGGCAAAGGGGAATCGCCAGTCTCAGTTTATGGGCTTTGGGGAAAAACCTGGCGCCCTCTGGTTCAGAAAAAGAGAAAGACGAACATGTAATGTCTAACTTCCAGGTATTTTTCTTCATCTCTTTCTTTAGATTTATCGTGAATTCAGCTTATAATTAAAATTGAGCGATGATAGGGTAGCCTTGACATACACCGGTCTAGCATCGGTTTATCGGCCAGTTATTTGGAAACCAAAGTCTCTGCTCCAGCCGGAATATCGCGGACGTGGCATTTCATTTTTACGTCCTGGGGCATCACTGGCCTCGATCATGGGGAAATTTGACATATCAAGTTTTTAAGGAACCTAACGATTTAGCATCTAGAAAACAGCATATATCAAGAGCTTGTGATAAAAACGGATGGAACCGCACAAAAAGCTTACCCCGATCGATATGGTTCTTTATGAAATATCTATATTGCGTTTTCTGAAAAATCGTGATGTGATACTGATAACCACCATTTTGTTAGATATAAGGTCACATGGTGTTTATGCTAGGTGCTCATGGAGTGGGTTCTACACAGCATCTCTGGGTGCCATCATGTAAGAGCTGCGTAGCGCATATATTTCAGTTTCTGGTGCTGAAGTTTGGATTCAAACTAGATTAGCGCTGTGGGTGGGCAGAATTCTTTTTCTTCTTCGCGACTGTATCGTAGAATACAATCTACAAACCATTCTACAAAGAAAGCTATCAACGATGTCTTGCTCAAAATTAAACCATTTTAAAAAAGCAGCGACAAGGCCTTTGAGATTAATATTGCTATGTATACACACTTTTGATACAGTTGGGTCGCAGCAGACATGTTTAGTTTTTACTCCATCACGATTGTAACAAAGACATGTGTGACAAGGCTGTGCTCCCAGATGCCATATAGAACCACACTATTGTAACTGTCATCTGTTTGAAATAGCCCGGACTACGCATGCGCAGAACTACCGCTTGATTGTAAAAATAAACATGGCGAGATGTGCTTATCGATGATGCCACCATGAACGCAATCGTTATGGTAATCCATGTCAGCTGAATACATCACTCGTGATTATAGGTGCAAATTGTTTACTACTATCTATACATGCGATGAAACCAAATAACTCGCTAGGATTAAGACATTCAAGGTATCTGATTTCCTTTGAGAATTTAATCATAGCGTTGGATTCATTTGTTGTATGATGTCTCCATAGACATCCTGTAGGGCTATACCTAACTAAACCTGTCAAGCACCTTATATACACCTTATATACACATACTGAGAACTTGATTATTTCCTTTGTAGCATGCCACGTGTGAGCTTTTCTTTGGTGATCTAACCCATCTCCTGAGCCTTTTCTTCTACTATCTAGTGTCAGTTAAACACAGTCACAAATCGATAGCCATGGTAACGCCGGTCAGGCAACAGCTATATCTCTCGAACTGTAGGTTTCGTTTGAGTGTCAATAAACTAAAGAACAAAATACAAATAATCACTGAATTTCTTCAGGTCTTGATTCTGGAGGCTACTAAGCCCAGGGAAACAATTATCTGATCACCGATTTTCCAAAAATCTTCAACCCAAATTGCCTCACTCTGTGGTGAAATGTTACTCATTGATACATGAATTTAATTGCTTCCAGCATAATAACTCTTTGCTTGTCCAAAAACCAACTATGCAGTTTTTACCTGGTTGATCCAATGCTTAACAGTTGACACACCTGTAGATTATGTTTTCAAGCGATGATATTGGAAGTCTCGTGGAGACAGTTATAAAGTGTCAGGTGAAAAAATGCATGTAAGGTAGACAAATGGCAAAGTTACACTTTTTTGCCTTAAAATAATGGAATAATAACATTAAATTGATCCTTTCACCCACATCATGTACTGTCAGTTTAACAATGGATGCTAACAGTTATAAGCATCATTGGACAATGGGTGTCAAATTGTTAGTGACTCATGTAGAGGGTTTCTCTACTAGTTAGCCACCAAATTCTCAGCCCCTTAGTATCTACAATAGCTATCTTAGTGGTGCATCTTATCAGGTGTCAATGGCACAGGAAAGAGGCAAACAAGAGAGGATATCATTAGAGATTGTCACACAAAATGCACTGAATGTGCTAAGGTGAAGGTAACAGGGGAAGAGTTGTTCTTTTTTTGCAATGACATGGGGCATGTTGTTCTCCAATCTGAGGTTGTACTTGCTGAGAAGTATGACAATGGAGTGGAGACTAGCAGCGGTTACTGGGGGCATGCTGCTGAGTAGCTATTGGTAGCAGATTATTGACGATGGCCAGGATATGGTCGACCAAGATCATAGATTCATAGGTTCCAAACAATTTTGATAGATTCACATTGAAGTTGACTTGCACTTGTCCTGGTTAAGCAAGCAACTATTAGTGTCAGGCCTCTTGATGATAAATCTGATGATTGATTGTGAATTTGCTGACCATTTCCCCCTCTAGAAATAGACTGTAGTTACCATTGCATTCACATCCTAGACCTCGTGGATGTCGTGGTACTTGTATTGCTCAATATCCATCTGAATGTTCATATTCAGGGCAGGAATTCTAATCCTCTTGTATACGATTGATTTGTTGTGATCCATACAAGAATAAGCACTGTAGAACCCCTTGCTTTACACCAGCTCAACTGCTGAACCAAGGAATGACTGGGGCTTGGTTGGAAGAGCTTTGTTTTTCACATGTATGATGTGTACCATCACACAAGTACGAGTTGTACAAAGCATTTAAATGCAGACATCCTTCTCGGTTGTGCTTATCAAATATATGACTGAGGCTAATAATGTTTGATGTAGCTGACTCACAAAGGTATGGGGCCGCGAGATTCCCTTTGCCCACACTTTAAGTCAAATTAGAGAGATGGAGTAGGTCTGACAGGACCATGTGGTCAAATAGCCAATGTGTTGCCAAGGGGGGAGGGGATGCAGTTGGAAGGGTTGGTTGGTAGCTGGCAGGACTCCTGTACACTGAGGGTTGTGGGTAGAATACGCTGCAAACGTAGACTGAATATGAGAGGGTTTGAAGCAATATTGTTGGTCGGTTTCTAACATCGAGACATGAGATTGTCAGGGAACACGCTTGCCATTCCTTGATCACAAGTGCCCTTCTTGTGTGTGTATCTAATATTGAATCTCTCAAATACACAGAAATATGTTATATAGGACGATTTGCTGGAGTGATTACCTAAGTGTTATAGGTTGTAATGTATGATTCAGGCAGATGTGAGTCCAGCCATGTCGACGGGTGACCAATGCGTGGTGAAGAGGAGAGTTAATCAGGACCACAGGGCTAATGTTGCGGCAGGGTATGTGCCCGTGGATGAACAACGGCTTCATAAGGCAGGCATCCGGGGCAGGAAAGCAAGCTGTTTCTATGTGCTCATTGCTCTGCTTTTCTTGGCAGTCCTTGCCAACCTGGCTGTAAGTGATGTATAACCCAATAATGTTTAAATGTAATAAATCAGTTATCCTCAAACATTTTTATGTAGTGAGTGATATATGATTACTGGGTCCAAAAGTCATCAAATGGAACCAATCTTAAGTAATTTATTTGTCTTGGTAGGTAATTGATGTGGCCTTATGTGTTGAGTGTGAAAAAGGTTGCAAATGTGTCCACAGGGTAGCTTGCATTAAATAAGTTTTTCAATAGAATTGCATATCCTGAATGTAGATTTCTGTGAGTATAATTTAAAAGGTTAATCAAATCTTGTTGTTTGTGAGGATGAGTAAAACTTACAATGTTGTTTGTGAGGATGAGTAACACTTACAAGGTTGTTTGTGAGGATGAGTAATGCTTACAAGGTTGTTTGTGAGGATGAGTAAAGCTTACAATGTTGTTTGTGAGGATGATTAATGCTTACAAGGTTGTTTGTGAGGATGAGTAATGCTTACAAGGTTGTTTGTGAGGATGAGTAAAGCTTACAATGTTGTTTGTGAGGATGATTAATGCTTACAAGGTTGTTTGTGAGGATGAGTAATGCTTACAAGGTTGTTTGTGAGGATGAGTAAAGCTTACAAGGTTGTTTGTGAGGATGAGTAAAGCTTACAAGTTGTTGTTTGTGAGGATGATGTAATGCTTACAAGGTTGTTTGTGACGATGAGTAATGCTTACAAGGTTGTTTGTGAGGATGAGTAACACTTACAAGGTTGTTTGTGAGGATGAGTAAAGCTTACAATGTTGTTTGTGAGGATGAGTAACACTTGCAAGGTTGTTTGTGAGGATGAGTAAAGCTTACAATGTTGTTTGTGAGAATGAGTAACCCTTACAAGGTTGTTTGTCCACAGCTCACTTTGTTCATCCTGTGCACTTTGAGGATCGGGCGTGAAGGCATGGAGAGCCTAGAGTTCAGTCCCGATGGCGACGTCCTCTGGTTCCTCGAGGAGACTGAAGTTGACCATGTTATCCTCAACCACAACACGATTGGCACGCCGGCTGGGTCCTCCATGGAGCTGACCGCCACAGACGATCAACAGGTGATTCTAGTGTCTCCAACGTTTACTGGTTTTGCAGATATGTTGTCCCATTTCAACTCAGTATTCTCTAACATATGTCCATGTCTAAGAAGGTCATTATGATTTAAAGGTGACTCATCATTTTATGCATGCGTTGTGATGTGAATCTACCTGTACATGTTGATGAGACAGGTGTGTTTATTGCAGATGGTGCTAAGAGAAGCCAGGAACAACATCACTTACTGTAAAACCACTTAACCCTGTTTCATCCTACAAAACAATGTACAAAGATGGTAATTTCTTCTTCTAATGAACCCATTCTCTGTGTTACTGAGCAGGTGTGTGGGTGTGTGTGTGTGTGTGTCCAGGCAGTGTGGGAGTGTCTAGTGAGGGTGTCGTAGTAGTGTCTGATACGGGCTTGACAGTCACCAACCCTGACACAGGCACCAAGGTCTTCTCCTCTTACAACCACGGTGATCGTCAAGAGTTCCCAACCAACGTGGACAACCTGGTTGTCAACAAGCTTGAGACTCACAGGGTAAGACAGGCTTAGTTCGGCTGGGTATGTTATTGTTGATTGGGGATGGATCTGTTTATTTGGGTAGTAATCAAGGTATAATACTATTTGTGAACTGAAAACATGCTGGTTGAACTAAAAATGAGCTGCTTCTTTACTTAAATAATAAGGAAGATACAACGGTGTCAACGTAAGTAAGCTCTGGTTACAGGACCCCTTAATATAACTGAAGTTACATAAATTGAAGAGTTGTCTGACCAATTGCCCAAGTTAAGTTAACTAGCTTGATTTCACTGTGTTTGGAAGACATGCTAATGGCACACTTTGCTGTGCTGATATATTTGACTAAATATGCACACCTAGCCCTAAGTTGATCCATAATAGGAATTCATACTCTGTTATGAAATCTTATGATTTAATCATTAAATGAAAGTCTAATGGTATTTTTCTTGGAAGTTTTGCTGTAATCATATCACTGAATTTCAGTGATTTACACCTGCAGGTAACATGTGGAATCAATAAACATGTCTATTAGTGATTTACACCTGCAGGTGACAAGTAGAATCAATAAATATTTCTATTAGTGATTTACACCTGCAGGTTACAAATGGTTTTTATATACACCTCTATTGGTGATTTACACCTGCAGGTGACAAGTAGAATCAATAAATATTTCTATTAGTGATTTACACCTGCAGGTTACAGATGGTTTTTATATACACCTCTATTGGTGATTTACACCTGTAGGTTACAGATGGTTTTTATATACACCTCTATTGGTGATTTACACCTGCAGGTGACAAGTGGAATCAATAAACACCTCTATCTGGAAGGAGAGAAGGACATTTTGACAAGTGGCTGGGAGGGTGTTGCCATGGATACAAGTCAGTTGCTGCTGGCAGCTAAGGCAGATGTCAACTTGTCTACGGTGAGTTGTAGCCAGATACACAAGTGCCGTTAACCCAATCATCTCATTTCATTATTGAACAACTTGGACTTGCATCTTACAGGTTCAATTTTTAAACTTACCAAAGTTATGCCTATGATGCCATCTCTATTAGAGTAAACCTCGCACCTAGTCACACATGGTTGTCATGCATGACATTATGATGTGTTGTTGTTTTCAGACACACCTGGAGTTGATGAGTCCGGTTGGTTATTACCTGGACCAGGTGAACAGCTTCCCCGTC
>CM067353.1:71654147-71671647 GCA_034190875.2 Urechis unicinctus | reverse complement strand
CCTACATACAAGACACCATGAGAAGGTAAACCCCCACATACAAGCCACCATGAGAAGGTAAACCCCACACACAAGACACCATGAGAAGGTAAACCCCTACATACAAGACACCATGAGTAGGTAAACCCCCACATACAAGACACCATGAGAAGGTAAACCCCCACACACAAGACACCATGAGAAGGTAAACCCCTACATACAGGTCACCAAGAGAAGGTAAACACCCACATACAAGCCACCATGAGAAGGTAAACCCCCACACACAAGACACCATGAGAAGGTAAACCCCCACACACAAGACACCATGAGAAGGTAAACCCCCACACACACGACACCATGAGAAGGTAAACCCCCACACACAAGACACCATGAGAAGGTAAACCCCCACACACAAGACACCATGAGAAGGTAAACCCCCACACACAAGACACCATGAGAAGGTAAACCCCCACACACAAGACACCATGAGAAGGTAAACCCCCACAACAAGACACCATGAGAAGGTAAACCCCCACACACAAGGTAAACACCATGAGAAGGTAAACCCCCACACACAAGACACCATGAGAAGGTAAACCCCCACACACAAGACACCATGAGAAGGTAAACCCCCATATACAAGCCACCATGAGAAGGTAAACCCCTACATACAAGCCATCATGAGAAGGTAAATCCCCACATACAAGTCATCATGAGTAGGTAAACCCCAACATACAAGTCACCATGAAAAGGTAAACCCCCACACACACACCACCATGAGAAGGTAAACCCCCACATACAAGTCACCTTGAGAAGGTAAATCCCCACATACAAGTCACCATGAGAAGGTAAACCCCTACATACACGCCACCATGAGAAGGTAAATCCCCACATACAAGTCACCATGAGAAGGTAAACACCCACATTCAGTGACCATGAGAAGGTAAACCCCCATATACAAGTCACCATGAGAAGGTAAACCCCCCACACACAGCACCATGAGAAGGTAAACCCCCACATACAAGTCACCTTGAGAAGGTAAACCCCCACATACACGCCACCATGAGAAGGTAAATCCCCACATACAAGTCACCATGAGAAGGTAAACCCCCACATACACGCCACCATGAGAAGGTAAACCCCCACATACAAGACACCATGAGAAGGTAAACCCCCAAATAAACGCCACCATGAGAAGGTAAACCCCCACATACAGGTCACCATGAGAAGGTAAACCCTCACATACAAGCCATCATGAGAAAGTAAACCCCCACATACAAGTCACCATGAATAGGTAAACCCCCACATACAAGTCAACATTAAAAGGTAACCCCCCCCCCCACACACACACACCACCACGAGAAGGTAAACCCCCACATACAAGCTACCATGAGAAGGTAAACCCCCACACACAAGTCACCATGAGAAGGTAAACCCCAACATACAAGACACCATGAGAAGGTAAACCCCCACACACATACCACCATGAGAAGGTAAACCCCCACATACAAGTCACCTTGAGAAGGTAAACCCCCACATACAAGCCACCATGAGAAGGTAAACCCCTACATACAAGCCATCATGAGAAGGTAAATCCCCACATACAAGTCATCATGAGTAGGTAAGCCCCAACATACAAGCCACCATGAGAAGGTAAACCCCCATATACACACCACCTTGAGAAGGTAAACCCCCACATACAAGCCACCATGAGAAGGTAAACCCCTACATACAAGCCATCATGAGAAGGTAAATCCCCACATACAAGTCATCATGAGTAGGTAAGCCCCAACATACAAGCCACCATGAGAAGGTAAACCCCCATATACACACCACCATGAGAAGGTAAACCCCCATATACACACCACCATGAGAAGGTAAACCCCTACATACAAGCCATCATGAGAAGGTAAATCCCCACATACAAGCCACAATGAGAAGGTAAACCCCCACATATAGGCCACAATGAGAAGGTAAACCCCCACATATAGGCCACAATGAGAAGGTAAACCCCCACATATAGGCCACCATGAGAAGGTAAACCCCCACATATAGGCCACCATGAGAAGGTAAACCCCCACATATAGGCCACCATGAGAAGGTAAACCCCCACATATAGGCCACCATGAGAAGGTTAACCCCCACATATAGGCCACCATGAGAATCCGTTATAATTAGAGTCGATCATTCTGTTGGCTTACTTCCGCTCATATATAATCCTGCTGTGTATTTTCAGCACACTCAACCTCGTGTAGGGTTGTGAGCAAGTCGGTTAAATTATACGTTTGGGTTGGTAGATCTGGCCTGACATTGCTGAACAGCGGCTCTGAACACCGTACGAGATGCCGGCGGTAATGTCAGACGGGGAATGTTGTGGCTTAGTGCTATTAGCGATGTGATCGGTTGTCGACGCTTGTCGAACGCGGGTGTAGAAGGCACCAGGAGCGGTATGAGGGAGGTGGTGCGGTCAGCTATAATCATGATGACTAGTGGTATTGTTATACGCACGTGGGCTGCGAATTACACCTTAATGCATACAGCCAGAATACAATAAACATTGCACTGTTTGCCCCGCATGCCGCGCGGCTTATGACGCGTCGCTCGAGCTATGTGTGGAATGTTGAGTTCCGTCGAAGACAGATACCTCGCACTGAGATAGACAGGAGATAGGGAGAACCTGCCAGCTTCTGATCACCACGTGAGCCGCGTCTACGACGTATCTAGGATCCCTGATAGCTTACTATTTACTGGTTGCTAACAAGAGCACAGGTGATGCCATCGATACCGGTACATTAGCAAACCAAAATTCCAAAACGAATGTGCCTCACAAAAATGCATTATTCGATGGATGCTCGCACTTCGGCAAAATTTTAAGCGCTCGGGCGGATAACTGGCTTGCAGCTGGCATATATGAATAAAAAGTAGTCCGCTCACACGGGAAGCCACGTTATTGGAATTCACAAACTGGCAACTATTGCTGGTTTACTGATGAAATCTTCAATATCATCGAGTTATTCAGACAAAACTAGGGTTTATCCATGTAATGGTGTTTCTAGACAGAAACGATAGCATCCAACCATATAACACGAGGTATTTTTGCCGACCTGTCTGAGTAACACCTGTGGAACATTATAGCCCTACCTCCATTAAATCCGGGTAGTGGAGTAAAATCAAGACGTTCAGATCCCAGGCCCTGATAGCGACCGAGACAGATTACATACTATATACTATTCATATGAGTAAGTGTCTCGTCGAAAGGGAACTGATGTTACCATAGAATATGTTCGTCACTACAGCTTGCCCGATTAAAGACCTAGCAATATATACATACTTGATATTTTGTAGAAGGTGGGTGGTGGGGCTGTTATTTGTTGGATGTAAACTCTACTTTGGAGGTATTTCATACGTATTGTTGTAGGAGCAAACATGTCCTCATTTGATTGCCAGTCAAGGACGGAGAGATTCATCTCCACGTACCTGGCATTCCAAGCGCCCTCAGTTAAGGCGAGTGACCAACACCACCCCCCCCCCCCCACCCCACAGCCCCCGCGTTGAACAATAAGTCAGGAACACGGAAAACGTGGTGCGTTCGCAATGAAAGGCACCAATATGTTTAAGTAACAACTTCGTAAGTGGTTGTTTATCCGACGAGTGTCTCAAACAATGATATATGACTCATAGTAACGATTACCTGTTCATAGTTAACACAAGAAGACAGCGGTGAACGTGGGGCACTTGGAATGACATCAGCTGGTTGGCATATGCCAGCCATTAAACAGGATATATTGTTCGGTGGTGGATTCACTGATTCAAGATTACCACAAGGAATAGTAATAAATCGCTTGATTTATCACGAGAATAAGTGCGTTATTTCTAAACAACACAGGCACCATTAATAGATCACCCGCAATGACTTCATTGCCATTTTAAAATGTACCAAATGTTAGGAAATAAATCAATGTGATTTTAATGGCCCAAAAGTGGCTCACATCCCTAATCTCAGCATCTGTTGCTAATATTGGCGGACTGGATGCATCGTCGGAGGAGAAACATGAATGTGTGTAAACAAAATACCTGGCAGTTGGGAATCGCTTTGTTATGCCTTTCAGGATAACCTGACGTTTGCGCGTTATGGCGCCTACTGAAGCCGCCGTATGGTACAGAAGGTACCGTGTGGTAACAGTATTAGTAACCCATCGATCTCGTTATAATGTGGGAGGTTGTTCTCCCTGGCATCAGCTTTTGATAATGGTGGATTCCAACGCCCCACCCCCCCCCACCCCACCCCTCCCCAAATGTCCACATTGTATGAGCCATGGCTTCAAAACCTATGGTATGCTTCTATCTGAATTAGTAACAGTATTAATTGCGCAGTTTTGATACAGAAAAAATAATGACACAAACAAAACATAAACATAGAAAACATGGACATGTAAGAAAGATTGGTAATCAAGTTTTGATTCAACACCTACGACTTATTGCTACCTATAACCACGAGGTAATCATACCTAACACTAGGAAAAGGTAAATAATGCGCGCGTTCGTTTAGTATATGTAGCTAACAACAAACTGCTGGTCTTTGCATTCGACCATTTCTGTTATTGTGTCAATCAATGTAAAAGGTTAGTATTTGTTTCCAAGATGGAGTGAATCAGCAAAACTAGGACTCTCCGAAAGATATATTAATAATCGTGATTCATGTGGGTATGGCTGATGAACGTTATTCTTGAATAGAGATACAAAGGCAGTATTCTAATTAATCTATGCAAATGGGAGGTCCACAGTTCTTATGAGCGTATTATCTCTGTGTACATAATACCGCTAAATAATACATATTTCGGCGAGGAAATAATACAAGATGTACCATCCGTTACCATACCATATAATACCATACAATACAATACGATACCATACCATACAATACAATACCAAACCATACTATACCATAGTATGTCATACCATATCATATCATACCGCGCCATAAAATACCACACCACAGTTGGCAATTTCTCGTATATATCCTTACCGATAACAAGACATGCAGGGTTGTTTTTCAGTGTACCGGCAAATATTGGCAAGGTAGCTCGGATGAACTCCAGGCTGAATCTGGTCCTTAAGACATTTAGTTTTTATTCTACAAATCCTAAATCTTACAGATAGTGTTATGTGCTGCAGTGTAGTTTTTGTTGAGATGTTTTGAAATGCAGACAAAGGAAAACTTCAATTGTTATAAAGAAACTATATGTATAGAACGCTTAATGTATCAGGGAAGTAAAGGAATGCGCGCTGGATTCAAAACCCAACAAGTATGCTACAAATGTACTTGACTCCCGCAGCACGAGTGGGTGACCTCGATTTAGAGCAACTAATGATATTAATGACGTCACGGGTGAGGGGTATCTATTGGAGAGCACACAGGTGGATGGCGTTATGCTGATGTTCCTATCAGTTACTGTCGCACGTGGGAGGAATGGTGGGGGATGGATGAGGGCGGAGGAGGAGGGTACTGTTGGGTGGTACTGTTTGTACACGTGATGAGGCAAGGGGGAGGAACGGGGCTCGTTTCTGGCATTGTGAGGGGCAGATGGTGGGGTCAGCTCAGTGTTTCTCGGTGATTTAGCACTGACTACTTCAGACCATCTATGCCAATCCAGCAAACTTACAAATGCAAATACATGTAGTCTCAGTTTACAAATAAACACCTGTTGCCAATGTGCAGTTGTTCATGCTTACTGTCCAGATCAGAGTCTATTGCGCGATTCATTCAAATCGCATCACGTGCTTCATTCTAGCTTCTCACTTCTGCTAAAGAGTAATACACTTTTTATTTCAGCCCCACGCAAATAAAACTGTAAAATGTCTAGATACAGACTGGTATTCCCAACAAACCGGGAGCTAGAACGCCGCCTGGTTAACATGCGCCGTCCAGTTGAGATGTTTCTCCGGAAATGATTATCTTTTCATGATCTGATAGATTATGATTCACCTGGCATTAAGCGAGCATCTATTAGACCCGACAGGATATTAATTACCTTTGCAACCACTTAGGGCCAGGGAGAGGCGCGGCGAACGTGTATCTCATGAACACTAATTCCTTATTTTGTACTTAGCAGTTGGATTTAGGGGTGAAGGCGAGAAAGTGGTTCTGTTGTCAGATTATGAACATCTTGAGAACTGGTATGGCTTTTGCACCTCCGTCTGTAGTTTGGGGTTATAAGTCATAGTTCACACGGCTGGATCCCTGTCTGCTGTAGCCCAGCACGGCATGGGGTTGCTGGCCGGGCGAGCGAGCTAGCGGGTTTTTGCCAGTAGGCTAGGGAGCTGAGCGATAGGTTCCCCATCTTCCCTCCTCACGACCCATACATGCCGCCCAGGTTGCTTTGTCCATACCTGATTTAGCCCGGTAGGTTGCGGCAGGACGAGCAGCAACTCTTCTGATTGGCTCCCCTATTGTGGCTATATATACCCGCCGCTCAAATAGCTAGGATTCTCTCGGTCATACACATTTCGGGTGGCGGATCTCCACATAGCCTGTAAGAAGCTGCCTGTGTCAAAGCTTTAAAGTGAGAGTCCCTAGGCAAGGTTCTTCGTTCACATCTTCGACAACAGCAGCAGCAACAGGGAAGCAAGGCTAACTCCTCCTCTATCAAGTGGACCACAACACAATCAACTATGGAATCGGAATCACGCGTCGTCAAGAGGACAGTGCGAAGGTACAATCAATTATTATTCCCCAACCCGACGTTCTTGTTTTCATATTAGAATGCATGGCACCGCCTCACAACACTTTGGGTTGAGGGAAGTACAGGGTTAGTGTCCCCGATCCTCCTACAGTTGGCTACCAACTATTGGGTGTTGCATTTTCCCATTTTCTCAATTAATCCACTGCTTAGAGATGGGCTATGAACCGGATGCAAATACGGACGTTGGTCGCGCATTCAGAAGGGATACTCAGTTTTATTGGGATTACCTGCAGCAATATGGTCGAATTCATAAAGTGTGTAAGAGGATATATTTGTGATTCCATCTTGGATTCTCATCGTTCATACTCTAATTGGTCGCAACATTTATATAACGATTCGATGAACGAAAATTCCGGACCATACCATAATAAGGGGCTAATACCAAACAGCGGAGAGAAAATTTCCGACTGCGATCTGGCTGGTTGTGCAGCTCTTTGCATGGCTCGGATAGTGCTGTTTCCCTTTTCATCTACATAATATTAATACACTTTGCCGGACTGAAATGATAAGGGGATTTTTGCTTATTTCATCAACATATGAGAAGCAAATCCAACGCTTTGGTTCAATGCTCATCCATTTGACGATGAGGTTGAATACCCAATAATATCATTCATTAACGATGCAAAACGCTTTCATGTCCAGTGATAAATGCTGCTTTGCTTGAATGTTATGTGCTATGAAGATGAGTTTTGCTTTAGACTATAATGCGAAATGTGTTGTTCTTCTGTCTGGCATGGCGTATATAGAGTGGAGAGGTAAGTGTAGAAACAGTTGGTTCTTTTCTGTGTTGCCTTGGGTTTACAGTGTTGTAAATGTACACGTTATTTTGAATTTATTATATTCGATTCGGAATGAAGTTGTCTTAATGTATAAATATACTGAAAACTATACGGAGACACAACTTCAAGCCATGGATATAATCGATACAAATACCTTAGTGGATTTCCAGTGTTCTATTGTGAAGTTTATTCGTGAATTGTGTGCGATTGGAAGTCAATTGCACAACGTCTTCGGATGAATCACCTTATGTAATTGCGTTTTGCACCTGTTCACTCCACATTCTGACTCTCCCTCCCCCATCACTTTAGATATTGGTAGCCAAACTGCGCGAAAGCGCAACAGAGATATGCTATTTCACTACGGTTGTTTGAAAAGCGTTCAGATGTATTCTTGGTTATTGAGTATTTTCTTGTGGTTTCATTGCTGTGTTTTCTTCTAACCAGCCCCCTACCCTCTATCCCCATACCACACCACACCCACCTTGTGTTTCTTCACTGTTTCACCATGGCGTCAACACAAGCCATCTCGTTATAGCACACAAGCCACCTCCTTATAACGCACATAATGTTCTCTGCATAACTACACTTTGTTTACAATATTTCATAACCAGAGGTTTGTCTTGAAATAAAGCAAACTATCAATGTAAACGATACATCAGCAGCTCATAATCTAATAGTTCGAGTGATAATGACTCTCTTGATAACGAACAACTATACGATGTGTTTGTTGGGGAAACCCTTATAGATACGATACACATGGCAAACATAGACTAGGTTATCAATTGAACATGGTAGACAATGATTTGCATTACTAATTACTCACTGGCCATTGTATAATGCAGTGTGCACTGAACAGTATACTACCAAGTTGTGCAATCCATTCAGCTGCTGCAGCCGGCGATGAGTAAGCATTGCTGGGATGCGCAGCTCCCTGCTTGCTTTAGACACCAACCTGCCCTGTAGTACCGCCGCGGTTCAGCCGATCTATTTATAACCTGGATATTCTAGAACCCTATCTCAACTTTGTTTTATTATTACTTCTATCTCCATGGCAACTGAGTTTCGGACAGTATTGCTTCAGAGCACCTGGCATGGAGAGAAAATGGAGAGGTTTATTGAATCTTACTTAAGGATGGTAGTAACGGCAGACGAAAACTTGATGCGTGGGATTTATACACGATGCTTACAGAAACATTTGCTGCCTTTGAGTTGGGCTTCCCATTGCCAAAGTAGTGACAACTGTTGAATTGAGCGTTAATCCTTATTCAAACTTTACAATCAACATGGTGGATCATATCATTATGATTCTATAAGTGAGTGAAATTATGCCGAATTATAGAGAACAGTTTGTACTCCATTCATTTTCCCTCAACCCCCTATTTACCGCTCGTGCTCGTGTGATGGGTATACTGTACCTTGACTCACGAAACGCTTGATCCATACCATTATAACATCACGACTTGACTTAAAACAACATTTAAACATTAGTTGATAATAAAGCAACCTTATTACAACCTTATTACAACCTTATTACAATCATTAATCCATAACACGGACGTTAGGTACCACAACACTGTTGATGACGATGTATGTTTTGTGCCTTTCAGCTCCACTATTGGTGGTGGTGGCGACCTCGGTGACAGCAGCTCGTCCGTACAGAGGCTGCATCACTACCAGGTCTACAGGGGTATGTCCCCAACCACCACCAACCGAATGGAGGTAACCACTTTACGATCACGACACGCATTAATGCTCCATATTATCATATCACTTCTACATAGAAAAGTCGGTACTATGATATGATGCTATGTTAACGAATTTGTATCTGGCAATTGTGGTCCTGTTTCATGAAAATAATGTAACATTTTGTTCCATTGTGTCTTGGTCAGCGAGTTGAACTGTTTAATAATATGGAAACATAACGACATGACTTTTGTTTCAGATCCGCCTGCGTGAGTTAGAGGAGGCATTAGACATCGAGAGAGAGGCTCGCATTAGGGTAAGTAGTCAACTGTGTTCTTTGCATAACATGGACAAATATTGATAGCCATTTGACAAATAGAATTCAGTGTTATCTCCCTATTGATAGAGATATTTGACCTTGATATGACCTCATAAAGGCTTCTTTTGTTGACATCAATAACATCGTTGGTTGCCCATTCTTGGTGACTAAATTATGGCATTGCATTGACCTTGACATGACCTTTGATCGATTACAGGCAGAGAAGGATGCCAACGAGCTTCACTTCCAATTTGAGAGCATGCAGGAGCGCATTGATGAAGCCGATGGTCTCACCTCTGCCCAGTCCGAAATCAGCCGCAAACGCGAGCAGGAAGTGACCAAGCTGCGTAAGGACATGGAGCTCATTGTCGTGCAGCATGAGTCACAGGAAGCCAGTCTCCGTAAGAGACACCAGGACGTCGTCAATGACCTGACCGACCAGCTCGAGCAGCTGGGCCGTGCCAGAGCCAAGTCAGTATCAGACATTCACAATCAAAGGCTTCGATCACAGGTTCTTGAATGACATATGCACACATCCTCTGGGTTGAGATAATGGGAGATTGTTGGATGTTTCAGGGCTGACAAGGACAAACAGACGCTTGTCATTGAGATCGACGCCATCTCCTCACAGCTCGATTCATCCAACAAGGCTCGGGTAAGTTACATATGCATCAGATAGAGGCACCACCAATGAAGCAACCATACAACGCAGCAATCAATTCATGAATAAAGAAATCAATAAATACGGAAACTGATCAATCATTCAATCAATCAATCAATCAATAAACATATCACGCAGAAATGAAATTACCAATCGATGTATATATGAATTGATGACCCAATCATTTGCCCTATGCATTCCACATGACGGCCTATTAGGCTTCACTAAACATGGCTCTCACATCAGTAAATTGACTCTCCTGATAGAGGACCGAACATTTGGTTGTGTCACCAGGCTCATGCCGAGAGTAAGGCTGATGGTCTTGAGGACCAACTGCGTCGTCTCAAAGCTCAGGTCGAGGAGCTCACCAGAGTCAACAACGACCTCAACGGGCTCAAGGCCAGACTCACCCAGGAGAACTTCGAGCTGCAGAGGCAGGTACAGGAGCTAGACAGCAACAACGCTGGTCTGGCCAAGGCCAAGTCTGCCCTGCAGTCTGCCCTGGATGACGCCAAGAGCAAGTTGGATGAGGAGACACGTGTATGTTACCCCTTAGTTAACTCCACCAATAGCAGAGTCTCATGTAGCTGAGGTCTCCTGCTCTCGTGATTTTGCTGTTGGTTGTCATATTGTCGAGAATCCAGGTGTGTAATGAAGGACTGATCTGATTGGTTTGACAGGTGAGGAACCAGCTCACAATCCAGATCAACTCTCTCCAAGCCGATTTCGACAATGTCAACGCCCGTCTGGAAGAGGAGGCCGACGCCGGCGTCCTGCTGCGCAGCCAGCTGCTCAAGGCCCAGGGAGACCTCGGTGTCTACAAGTCTAAATATGAGAAGGAGATCCAAGCCAAGATTGAAGAAATGGATGACCTCAAGTACGGGCGTTTACATATGCTCTTCTTTCATTGAATTCGGAACTTAAGCAGATATTTCGTGAGGTCTTCGTGGTTGGTGAGACAGGTGGACTAATTGGTGTGTGATGTTTGCAGGAGAAGACTTAATGCCCGTATCATGGAGTTGGAGGAGATCGCCACCACCGCTACAGGCCGTGCCGGCAAACTGGAGAAGGACAAGAACAGGCTCCAGATCGAACTGCGCGAGACTACCGTAGAAATGGAAACTGTGAGTCATTTCTTTCCCTTCCAGATAAACACATTTTGGATGCGTGTTGACTATAGGTTTCGGTGAGATGCAGAATTATATATGTTGTTGACAGGCCCAAGCTCAGCTTGGTGATTGCCTGAAGAGACTGAAGTCTGCTGAGAGCGCTAACGCTGATCTGGCACGCCGTGTGGACGAGCTGACTCATGAACTCCAGACCGCCAACGCCGACAACGGCCGTCTCAACGCCGAGGTCGCTCGTCTCAAGATCTCCCTGGGTGAACTCACCGACAAGAACGATGCTCTGGCCCGTGAGAACAGACAGCTCTCAGGTGAGTGGAGAGTGCCGTGAGATAATGACTCTGACGTGATCTTATCATGTCACATGGCGTGCAGGTGTTAGTTGTATGTTTTGTGGATAACAGAGGCCCTCCGTGAGGCTCAGCAGGCCAACAAAGACCTCACCCGCCAGGTCCAGGAACTCATCACCATCCGCGTACAGCTCGAGGGTGAGAGAGACGGTCTGGCTGCTGAACTTGGTGACTGCAAGGATGCTCTCCGTGACGCCCAGATGCGCGCTGACGCCGCCAGCAACGCCCTCTCGCAGCTCCGCTCTGAGATGGAAGTGCGCCTGCGCGAGAAGGATGACGAACTCGACAACGTTCGGTAAGACATTCTGCATCAGATGGAAACTCTATCTGCCCATCTGCTATCTGGTCTATCTGTTGCCTTGTGTCTGACCTAATTGGTAATGATGTGGTTGTGATGACAGCAAGGCCAGTGCCCGCGCTCTGGATGAGCTGCAGCGCACCCTGGTTGAGATCGAGACCAAGTACAAGGGAGATCTGAGCCGTCTGAAGAAGAGACACGAGGCTGAGATCCGCGAGTATGAGATCCAAGTAGAGACCCTTGGTCGCACCAACAACGAGCTGGCCCACGCCAACAAGGGTCTCAGTGGCAGAGTCAAGGTCAGTCAGGGCTGCCTCGTATGCACAGCATAAGTCTGTGGTTTATGCCATTGAGAGGGAGAGCAACTGAAAGTGTTCATTGTCCGATTCATTGCAAAGTGATGCCTGACTGGTTTAGTGGTATGGTTATATGGGGGGTAATGAGGTGGTCATAAGGTAGTTTTTACATTGATTACAAGCGTGTATGCACTGATGTTTTGTTGATATTGACGAGTTGGCAGCGGCTTAACAATGTGCTAATGATGCGGGATTCATGTGTTTTTTAGGAGCTTGAGCTATCCCTGGACGAGGAGAGGAGAGCCGGCGAAGAGGCCCGCGCCGCTCTCACCGTCCTCGAGAGGAAACGCATCGCTCTCACCACTGAGCTGGAAGATGTCCGCTCTCTGCTCGAAACCGTGAGTCGCCATTGTCGACATCTTAACATATCTCACATCAAGCCAATGAAATCTCTACTGGCCGGTTATTTCTAACTAACCGTTTGTCTGTTGACGGTGTACAGGCGGAAAGAGCCCGCAAGAACGCCGAGGGTGAGCTTGGCGAGGCCACCAGCCGTGTCAACGAACTCAGCATCAGCGTGACTGCCCTGACCGGTGACAAGCGCCGTCTGGAGGCCGACTTCGCCAGCATGCATGCCGAGATGGACGATGCCCTGAATGCCCGCCGTGGTGCCGAGGACCGTGCTGACCGTCTGCAGGCCGAGGTCAACCGTCTGGTGGACGAGCTCCGACAGGAGCAAGAGAACTACAAGAACGCCGAGGCCCTGAGGAAGTCTCTGGAGGTGGAGATCCGGGAGATCACTGTAAGACTGGAGGAGGCTGAGGCCTTCGCTCAGCGCGAGGGCAAACGTCTCATCGCCAAACTCCAGGCCAGAGTGAGTGGCTATATATACTTAACGTTTAAGCAGCACTCGAGGTGCGATTGGGGGCTGTTTCGGGGAATATAGCGCGAATACATTTAAGATTCAAGCATTAAGTCGTGTGCTGATATGTGATGAAATTTGCTCAGCTTAACGTACACTTGTTATATTAATTCATATATCAAGTTAATATATCAATAATATCTCAATGTGCCCAGCTCCGTGATCTGGAAGCCGAATTCGAAGCTGAACAGCGAAAGAACAGAGACCTCGTCGCTTCCAACCGCAAGTTGGAGCGTTCTTACAGCGAGCTGCGTGTCACTGCCGAGGATGACCGTCGTCTGGTGGGCGAGCTTCAGGATGCCGTCAACAACCTCTCCATGAAGGTCAAGACCCTCCGCAGACAGCTCGAGGAAGCTGTAAGTACACACACCCTCACTCACCTCTATTCTATGTTTTTTTCCTTGAAAAGTTTCCATTGCAAAATTATTTATATATATATATATATGATCGATTTTTTGAATATGTTTATCCCTTATCTTTATAACTATCTAAACGTGGTGTTTTATTTACGGGAGTGCCTATTTTGAGACATCATATAAACTTCTCAAGTTCACGGGGATTGAGTTTAAGTCAACGGGAATGAAACAAGCAACACAGGGTGTGATTTGAGCGCGTTGTGTGTGATCATGGTGTACAGGAGGAGGTCGTTACTATTACAATGAACAAGTACCGTAAAGCCATGTCTATGGTGGAGGACGCCGAGCACCGCGCTGACCAGCTGGAGCGCAGTATGAGTGTCAGACAGACTAACGTCTCCATAGGCCGTCGCGGTCCCGGCCAGCGCAGTGCCTCCGTCACCAGAGAGGTGCACCGTGTTGTGCGACTATAAACAGGTAGGTTCACTCTCATGCATATCTTTATTTACATATGCTAGAGTGATCAAAATAGAAGAGAATGTGTCTAAGGCAAAGAGGAATTTTACAACAAGATATAGATGTGTTGATAAATCATGTGCTAACCAGGTGTTTATAACTAGCGCAGGTAACAGATAGACTGTATGTGTGTGTGTTGTTTCAGACCCTATTGAGAGACTCACTTCGACCTGTCCACCAACTCTCACCTGCTATAATATCCTCGCAACACCTCAGTGTTACTAGGCAACCCAAGCTTACCCCATCCCAACATCGCTTTCCAGCACCTGTGATGTCAGAGGTCACGTGATCAACTCGACCAATGGTGTGGAAGTTATTGCGGAAGTGAGAAAATACTGTTTTCGCGGAGGTTGTGAACAAGTGTTTAAATTGGTGATATCTGAACTGGAATGGCTTCTCAGCGGTAATTCCATCACTATAGGAGCTTTTATTCTCAGCGACTTTTTCCATCTAATACAATTACATCCCGGGCTCCCTGAGAAGCAAACGACCGGTTTCGTTATCACCAATGCAGACGATCATCACTCAGTGATACTCCAATGATGAATGTAGAACGATTTTTTCCACCGGGAAGTAAATAGAACACGCTCAGTTTATGAGTGGGATACCGGTCTCTCCTGACGATTAACCGGCAGGCATCTGGATGCTATTTTTAGCTTTCTGCAGGTTAGTTGCAGCCTCAGCAGCAGAGAGCCGACAGCGCCTCGCCTGCTCGCAACTATTATGGCCCACGGAATGCCGGGCATGCGCAGTGAAGTTGATCACCAAGCCGAGCTAAATAAGGCAAGCTGCCTAGCGCTATCGCCCGGATGAATACCAAGGCGCAAAGCATCTTAGATAGAACACTGACGGGCCAGGATGACTGGGCTTCCCTCCGCCTCTCCACCTGTAGTTACTGCTATGGGCAGCTTTATAGAAACATTTACCGTAGTGTCCCTCTTCTAACTACCTTAGATTCGCTAGATACTTACGTCCTTAGCTCAATTTCCACATGGTGCTAGATATTATTATAACTGGAGGACTTTAGATGCTTAATTTAGTAGGTATTAACGACCTTAGAATTGTTGGTAATGGCAAAAGCTATAAGATCTTGAATTTTATTGTCGAATGCAGTCAGGGCGGAACAGAAGCCGACTCTGAAGTATGTGCTTTACGTCATAATGAAATTGGTTTCGTTTTTTTATATGAAATCTGTTGTGTCGAATCACTAATTCATGCAATGATTCACGATAAAAAACACGAGAAACGGCAGAATCTTATTGTCATTCTTATGAACTTCATTCTTTAAACAATGTTATTTTTCATTCATATTTGTTAAAGGTTATACTATAATCTGTAAATAAATGCAAGCTATTTATCTGTGGTGCGACGCTGTTGCTGTGCTCGGAATGTTTTCGCCTTAAGGCGACCTTAAAATGACCTTGACCTTGCTATGGACCAATATACTCTGCATGGTGAGTGTGTAGTTAGGTTGAGTTTCCCCTCCGTCCCCGGGGCTCGCGCTATGTTTTGTCCGTTTTTTTTGTATACGAGACGATGGAGACAGAAACCTTGTGATATTAACATCAGTCCATTATGGCCATAATGGAGAATGATGTTGCATTTTGTACCAGTTAATAAATTGTTTTGCTATCTCTTAGTGTACTTAATCCATATCGGCTGGTTCGCATCGCGACTACTATACGGAATCGCTGATCCGAAAGCTCAAAGTAGGGGCCCTATAAGTATATTGAGGTAGCTTCATTCCGTCTAATATAGCGCCAACGGCTGGCTATAACAAGTGAGGCCACAAGCACAGCGCTAAAAAGTCAGATATATACATATGACTTGTAAGCACAGCTAGGAGAGGTGGAATAAGCAGCCATTGACATACAGACACAGTAACAATATTACGGGATCAAAAGAGAATAATGGTGATATGACGTCAAAGCAAAGTTATATAAAAGCAACTAATGCTCCTATATTATCTCGTCAAACGTTGGGAAACATTCTAAACAGAGCGATAAAACCTCCCAGAATATAACAGCGCTGCCATTTTGCTGTCTGATCATTGACTAATGGTAAGCAGCGCCGGACGGCGAATGAACGCTACCTGGTGTTAATATTTGGCAGACTAATAAGTGCAGATGAATTATGAGGTAAACGCGAAGGAACGCTTTGTACTCCCGCGCATGCGCTAAGGTCCCGATGGCCTCCATGAGAGGCAAATGGTCGTTATGCAGATAAAACTCAGCACAACAACAATGGTTGATCCGGGGTTCCCACATAAACATCCCAAGAGCGGTTAGCAGAAGGTGGTACGTACATCCCAGGGTAACCGGGGAATCGTAGCACAGCGCCACTTTATACATGGGTTTGTTTCGCGAGACGTGGTGAAAAAACGCCAGACGGTTCAGAAAAATTCGTGTTTGCAGAGAAGATGTTTGAAATAACTATTACCAACGAATATAGGGATTAACTCGATGAAAGATGTGTTTACGGAACCAAGGAAATCACCATCTTTATGACTGCCTCTGGAAGATCGGTGAACAGGTTTGTAGAGAGGGGTTGTGGACGATTATAGCTTTGGAGTGATGGGGTGAACGTCTGGCGGGAATCAGCATACACATGTAGCAGACGAGAGGAACATAGCCCACGTGGATAGCAGACACGCGCGTGATTGGTGGAGATCCATAACACCAGACCATGACGGAGATGACACAAACATTTTGATTACAAGCGTTTAAGCTCCTTTTAGTTGCCCTGTGTGAATTCGCTTTTCCAGCTGTTTTGTTGGTTACGTAATTTGGTTAATTCTATGACTAGCTCCAAGTGATTGATGTCAGAACTCAAACAGCTAGATAAAAGAAAAGAAGATATGCCTTTTTGGTGCATTCATTGTTTATGATATACACATTATAAGTACCATGAAGTAAAAAGTAATCCACAAATACTCCATGTCAATACTTGGGCAGGAATCCTAAGCATTAAATTTAGCAGCCGCATGTCGGTTTCATGCTATCTATCACATAACGCGATGAGGCCATGCTTGAGATTAAAGATACATTGTTGAGGGATTTCGAGTAATTATCGCATTTGTCTTGGTGCGACAATGACTTGTTATTCTTTCTTTTAATTGGGACCATCAAAACATCAATGGTTTATTGAAAACAACTTACGAACTTTGAATATATATTTAAAAAAAAAAATACAAATGAGTACCGACAGAGTCGAGCAACCACGCATGCGCAATCATATTATTATTTGGTGTAGACGTTATGACTTTTTTCAGTTTCGGATGTCTCATAGAGTCTACAAAAGCGCCATGTTTGTTCTTTTTTTGGCGTTCTGTCACAATGAAGCAATCATATACAATGGATCACCAATATAACATCTACAAAACAGCAGATATTTAACACGTATAACATTATGAAACCATGCTATGGGTTAAAGTCAAATGACCAGCACACCAACATGTTAACCTCCTTACATTTA
>CM067353.1:71604147-71649147 GCA_034190875.2 Urechis unicinctus | reverse complement strand
ATGATCTCGCTCGATTCCACGTTACATCCGCGAAAAGGCGCGATTACCACACAACAGCATTGCTATTCAAGGACTTTTGACGACTGGCTTCTGGTCTTAGGAAATGTTTCTAACCGATGAATCGTTCATATATTATAGCCCCAGTCATCCCTAAAATAACCATGTAAATTGTTTTTCATAACTACAAATAAAGAGCTAGCGAGGACGGGTAACATCAATGTGACGTCACACTTAGACGCTAAACGTGCGAGCAAAACCACGGGGATAATTAGATAAATACCCAATGTTGGGCATTTGTGGACATGACACCATCGTGAATGATGACGTCATTTGTTCCCATTCCGTCCATGTTCGACGTCTGTCTCGACTCACGAGGAAACCACAACATACGCTATCGGTGGCATAACCTTCCTTCGCTCCACTCATCCAATCATCGAACGCCGAATGAGGGTCACGTGACCACATGGCCTCTCCCTGCCCCCGCCTCACTGTCCTACAGAGAAGAAAGTGTATGTACTTCTGAGTATGATTGAAAGTGCTTTCGAATGAAAGTGCTCGAACACGTCGACTGAGCAATGGTAACAAACATAGGTTACCAACCCTTGCCGATTCTGAAAGATCATTACTGTTGTTGAGAATGAGGGCTTTAAGACTCATACCACACCCCCGTCTTTAAACTTCTACCCCGTTGAACCTCTTCTCGAGACAGTTGGCCAGGCTGAACATAACTCAGTCATCGAGAAGGTATGTCCGTAGAGGAGTTAAAGAAGTCACCGCTGTGGCGTCACCGTCGGCAGGTGGCGCACTCGACTGTCACTCACTGACTGGCCGAAAATAGACATATGTAAACGAGTTCACCCGGCTGAAACACACGGCGATTTACTCGTCACAACGCCACAACCCATCAAGCGAAGCGCTTGAGGTCGACAAATTTCACGTTTGGAATGTTATCGTGCTTGATTTGGACCCAGTTGACGACGTTCGTACTCATAGCGGACTCATTTCATCGCAAGACGCACGGATGACGGACGTTCTCGGCAGACGGGGACTGCAGCTGTTCTGTCGTAGCTATGGATAATTGTTCCCTTATGTGCATGCCCGGAAGCCGCTGGTGACGTCATTATGTTCCGGAAATCAACTAAGAAGAAGGATAAGAGCAGCAGGAAGAGCCAGGAGACAGCTGGAGCCGCTGTGCCGTATGGGTGAGTCCACATGACGACGAGGCGAACACAATGCTGATGACCACACAAAAAATACTGATAATTCCGAGGGAACATTCACAAGTCATCTGCATGAAAAAGGGTCGGAATCGTGGATGATTCGGGCCGCCCCCCAAAAAAACCTCAAATGGAGGCATTATTTTTCCATGTCGCAGGACGCCAATTTCGTGTAACTGATCTCGCGGTTCCGTTCAGGACAAAAACATTGACGAATACTTTGCGTTATCAATTAAATTGAATATTACTTGATTTTAAAAGAAAATCACTCCTCTAAAATCGATGAGGGTTTTATTTGATTCTCAGCTTCTCAACGCAGCTTTGTGGGGGCCACGTGACACCATTATTGACGTGCGTTAAACCCGATTAAAGTCTGTCCAAGCTCGCTGCGACGCGTCAGCAGTACGTGGCCTATAGTTGCCGAACTACTTTACCTTGATATAACAAACAACAACATGCGACTCGCCAAGGTCATGTCATTGCATGGTTGACCAATCACGTGGAAGAGTCATCTCCATCTAATGTGTCTTTTCAACTCACCAGTAAAAAAAACCCAGCCTTATGCTCTTACATTGTGCAAGGGGAATATAATGTCCTTTTCAATTTGAAACCAGAGCAAACAAGCTATGCTAAAACTATCACAAAGTTAAAACATGTTCAAGAGTTGCATCCCACCTAGTGAACAAAAGCGGTGTCATTCATGAGGCGACTCGACACACCTCTGTCACTCAGTCAGAAGATACGAGGCCAACTAACGTCCAAGATCGACGTTAACCATCGCACCATGGACTTGTGCTTTGATTAACTAGCAGCCCCCCACTTCCCCAACCAGGAATATCAGAGCATGCGAACACGCGCCCTGCTCCGACTCTTCACTCCGCCTCCCCACGAACTCGCCTGAATACTAATGCAATGCGTTGTCGCCGATTAACTTATGTTTATTGAGGTTGGTTGTGGCGGTCACAGGCACCCAAGTCAATTCATTCAATGAATTGAGTGGGCGGTTTCACCTGATTATATATATACACCCCATTGTCGCTCAGGAGAGCTCTGATGACAGACTCAAGCGCGTGTGGTGGAGTTGGTGTCTAGATTGTGTAAGCCAGGAACATGTTCATTGAGGTGCAACTCGTAGAAATTAGACGAGATTCTGACGCTTAAAGGCATCAGAAGGTCACCAGATTATCCATTTAACACTCGTCCAGATTGAATAAATCGTTTTTGTAGTTCTTTTCGTTAACATGCCACGCGGAGAATTGCTGGCAACGCATAAATATTACACCATATATATATCCAACTTGCATGCTTGTGGTATAGTATATTTCAAGCGTAGTTTATGTTTCATGGCTAATGCCGAAGTCGGGGATCATTCATTATTCACTCGATTTTACAATAACCATTCCGACCTCTGTATGTCCGGGAAGTTCTGCTGCTGAACTCGCTGTCACTGTGCAGAGAACCAGAAGTCTCCAACGGAACAGCCTCGTTGGACGTGTCCAGCTTCCGGGGACACCCTCTCAGGCCGCCGTCGTCATCGGGTGGGAAGACCCCACGCGTCCCAGCCGTCGGGTGCTATATACCGAGTCTATCCGGGGACGAGCATGATCCCGCTACCTTGGCGCAGCTAATCGCTGGTATTGAGACAGGCGACTTGGAGGGAGTGAGAGCCGCCATTAAAAGCCGAAAAGTCGACATCAACGCTCTCGACCAGGTATGTGGCCAGTTGATTTGATTTGTGGTGAAACAAAACAATTTGCTAGCCACGGCGAATAATACCTTGATGTCTTTCTTGTCGTGTATATATAAAGGATGTGAATGCTGCCATCCATTAACGCTCCCTAGAATACTCGTTCTCCACTCAGAAAACTTGGCAGACGACCATGGTGGTATAGGCGTGTCTCTCTATATCAATTGTGACAATTGTCTATTCGTTACGTATTCGATCGAAACTATCGCTATTCATCCACCCCCATGGTTTTACTTTCGTGACAATTGCGCCAATCGTAATCCGCCACTCGTGCGTAACCATGGTGTGGGCTTATGTGTGCATGCAGAGCGGACGCACGCCGTTGCATCGAGCGGTCGAGGTTGGTCGCTCTAAAGTCGTCCGCTATTTGCTGCTCCATGGCGCCGACATCGACGCCAAGGATGCCGTAAGTCAAGCATTTCTGTTGATTGCAATGTTCTGCTTCAGCGGCATCAAGCCATTCACGACCGAGTAACATTGAAACCACGTCGCAATAAGCACTAAAAGACGATTGTGAAGCAAACAAATAGACTATAGTTTCCGGAGAACAATTAATAGAGGCAACGTTACATTCAGCAAGTAAAAGGTAGTAGACTTTGACTAAGAGGGTTTTCATGGTGGTTACGTGTGTATACAGAGAGGCATGAACCCGCTGTTTGTGGCAGTAGATCAGGGCAACACGGGCGCAGTTGGAGTACTGCTTGACTACATGCATTCCGTCGACAACAGGGTAAGGTGTGATACTGACATTTACGACCAACGAGTCATCCCAATGGTCATCATTCCAATGGTCATCATCCCAATGGTCATCATCCCAATGGTCATAATCCTTATGGTCATCCCAATGGTCATCATCCCATTGGTCATCATCCCAATGATCATCATCCCAATAGACAGTCATCCCTTCCTGTCTTATTCTAGTCAACACCCAGAGCAATCATGAGTACAACTGAAAACCATAACAATCCTTTATTGTGCGAATTAATGCCCTTCAGCTCGAGCGGATAACTGACCGAACATGTATCCCGAATGATTACCACCACCCTCTGTGCAGTTTTATGGCATTAACCCCACATGTTGTATGTGACAGTCCCGGGAAGCGTTCGTGTTGCTGCGAGCCCGCCGACCAAAAAACAACTCCTACCAAGTGGAATTCGTCAAGAAAGCCGTGGAGATCAAACCGTTCCTGAAGCGTAAAATGGACCTGTTACAGATCCTCATCTGTCATGGCCAGCGCGCCGAGGACCTGGCTGTCTTTCTCTACTCGGTTCTTGACGTCTGTGTAACTCATTCATTCTTCCTCAACACGATAGGTGCAATGAACATGAAAAACTTCCAGCGCTTTGAGAGCAAGGCCCAGTCTCACTCGGTTACTGTGTTGAACTGTCTGGTAAAGACCATGGAAGCATCGGGATATAAAAACTTGCGCAGCCTCATTCTGATATCATGTGACCTCATCAGCCTCTCTCTGGTTGGTTTGGATCAGTTAGAATTGTTAGATATTCGGTACAACAAACTAGCAGCTTTACCGGATACTATCCATCAATGTCCTCTGTTGAAAACCATCAAATGCTCACATAACAGGATCAAGAATCTCCCACGAGAGCTGGCCTACCTATCAAACAGTCTCATCGCCCTCGACTGTAGCTTTAACTTCTTAAAGCGCCTCACCTCCCAAATCATCAAGTGCCAAGAACTGCGCTACCTCCAATGTGACAACAACCAGATCATCGACCTGCCCGTGGACCTAGGACGCCTGATCAACCTGGAGGAGATTGTGATCAACAATAATAAGATAGGTCACCTCCCTCTCTCAGTAAGTAGCCTGCCTAACCTCAGACGCATCTGTTTCCACACGAACCCCTTACAGAACATCCCCGTCGACTTCCCCGAGCGGGCAGCTGGGGTCCAGGAATACCTGCGCAGTCTGCAGGAAGACCCCGTGGCCAACAACACCGCCCGGCTGGTGTTGGTGGGGCAGGAAGGGGTCGGTAAGACCACCCTACTCAAAGCCCTCAAGAGGACGTTCTGGGTCCTACCACACTCACCAACGACCACTAAAACGGATGGAATAGAGATCAAAGACATACAACTGGATGATATATCACTGCGGTGCTTTGACTGCGGTGGCGATGTGGACTTTAATGAGACTCATAATTTCTTTATTACTCAGGGAGCTCTCTACCTGGCGTGTTTTAACCTCAGCGAGTACTGTCTGTCGACGGTGGAGAGGAACAGCTTCTTACTGGGACGCCTCCAGCTTTGGCTACAGTATATTTTCAGTAAGATCCCCAGTGCCCAAGTCGTTATTGTGGGGACACATGCCGACCACCCGGCACTCAACAAACGACTGTTTCTACAAATCTGGGATCAGCTGAAGACCATGTTGGTGACAGCCAGAGAACACCATCGTAGCTTCTTCAAAGGTCGAGACAGACTTCGGGATTGTATCCTTTGCCAGGCTGACTCGCAGTGCCTGCGGAAAACTGGAGGTGCTGACTCAGCAGGTTTCGTCAACCACGGCTATGATGACTCTACATCCCTGGGAGAAGATTCAAGCCTTGGCGATACGACACCCAGCGTGGTTTCCTTCCCTCATATTGTTGGTTACTATGAGGTGGGCAGTCTAAAGTCGACAGGTAATGAGAGCATTCTACAGGTAAACCAAAACTTGAGTATACAACACCTGAAGACCGCCATTAAAGAGCTTGGTAAGAAGATCATAGCCAGCAACCCTCAGATCCCACGCAAATGGAGTAACGTGATGCTGTCCATCCACAACCACATCGAGATGAACCCACAAAACTCCGTCTCAACCATCCAAGAAGTAGCAGATATCGCCAAAGCTCAGGGCGTCGTCAGCAAAGGGGAGTTGCTCAATATGTTGCATTTTTTCAGGGCTCAAGGCCATGTGCTGTTCTTCCCCCACCTCGACAGCCTTGGCGATATGGTCATTCTCGACCCTGAGTGGCTGGCCAAGATTTTTGCCTCGGTTGTTTCTTACAAAGACACTGGAATAGGCGAAGATGGCTTCATTGACAGAGAGAAATTGAAGTCAATGTGGAAAGACGTGGAGCCAGAGACGAGAGAACAGATTCTGCAGCTCTTAAGGCATTTTGGTATCTGTTTACCAGTTCAGGATAGCAGCTTGGAGCTCTTTCCATGTAAGCTTCCCCTGGGAGAGCCCGACGACGCCATCTGGCCTAAAGCACCACCTAAAGGTACCAGGCAGATCACGTACTCGGTGACATTCGCCAGCATGATCCCGCCTCCCTTTTTTGGCAACCTCATGGTGGCCATCTACAGGATGCACCACCACCTAACTAATGCTCCCCCGAAATACTACTCCAACCAGATCATGGATGTTGTGAAGCTGGATCTAATCGGCTGCTGGAACTGTCAACAGAAACCAGATGTTGCTGCTAATGTGGATGAAGCCTTACTCATACACCAAGTTCTCATTGAGCTCATTCCTCATCGCCGCACTATTTATATCACTACTCGCGGATTTATGCCGTGCTGTGTCATGCGGAAACTAGGTCGTGTTGTCAACAAAGTAGTTCAGAGCTTTGAAGGACTAGGGAGCATTGAGTTTGACACAGTTCTTTGTCCGGGTTGTTTTATGCAACGGAGTCTAGATCCCCACAAGTTCAGCCTCAAGTACTTGGCTACGGAGGTGAAGAAAGGTCACCCAGTGCATTGTGCGAACGCACACATCATGCCTAACAGTCAAGCTATACTCTGTGGCATTATTAATGAAAGCTGCATGCCCCATGCTACAATCAGACCCAAGTCTTCACGGGAAAAGCTCGATTTTTCAGGTTGTCCCAAATTGTTCATCTTGTTGCCAGTGAACAAAGACGGTATGTCGTTTGACGAGAACTGCAAGCTGTTTGTGTCCAGTCTGTTATTTGACGGATACGCGGGGCATCTCCTGTGTGAGTTTCCTGACGGCTACCACCTTACCAGCTCCCCTGGATATCGCACCAAGAACCCGGACGAGTTCATGCAGCTGTATGGAAGTCACGTGATTGGAGTTTTGCATTTGTTGCGTCACATCGCTGGCTCGTCCGTGTCACGTCATGGTTCCCACACCAAAGCTGTGTCACAAACCATCGATGATCTTCTCAAGGATTACTTGGCTCGTTTTAAAGGTCTCAAAGATCAGACAGGTAAGCTGGATCCAGAAGCTATTCATGACTTTATCAGCACTTCAGCCAAGCTGGTGAACCGGGACAGCCTACGACGTGCCTTCCACACAGCTGACAAACCGGACGCCTTCGGTCCACTGCGCAGACTTAAATACGGTGATAGTCATCTGTGGTTGTGTAGCGACCACTTCCGGCAACTGAGGATGCTCACCATTGGCTCGATGGAGACGGTGGCGGAGGTTGAGAGCGCCGCCTAATGAGGTTACATCTTAGTCGAAATAGGATACGTCCTATAGTCAGTTAATGTCATTGAACATCGTTATAACCAAGCTGGCCTTGTACATATTGAAATAAACATAGGTTTATGAATATTGTGTGTAGATAAGTAGTACAAAGATAGGTTCTTTGTCATGGTGCAAAGATGGATACTCACAGAGATTTCTATGATAAAACAGTTTGTTATGTATGAAAATTTGTATGATATTTGTTATTATAATACAAAAGTCAGAGTTGCTTTTACATATCTTGACCATTTTTACAAATTGATATACATTTTGCTGCTTATATGGTTTGTTAAGTGTACAGTACAAATTACCGTCCTGTTGTATATTTCCAGCAGGGACGTTTATATCAAACTATGGTGCTGTTCAAGATCAGTTAGCCTCTAACTTTTATTTACCCAATAATGTAACGTAAGACAAGTAGGTTTGTTTATCGTTTCTGTTAACAAGTCGTGTTTTTAATAAACTTAATTTCCCGTTCAAGAAGTTGCTGCTCCTCCATTACACACTAAACTAATTAGCACAGTACATGGTTCTTTCACACAACAAAGTTTTTGTACACTTTTCACAAATTTAACGAAAATGATATGATATAAACATGAACTTCACAGTTTACAGCGAACCACTGGTCCATTAGAATAACCGTTAAAAAATTTAAAAAACCCACTATACCAATTTGTGATCACATCACACCAATTTGTGATCACATCACATTCACCACACAACGAGGTTCACTGACAAAAAACCCCCTACAAAACACTTTGAAAGAACAGATAGCTTCGTATAACCCGATCACAGCCGATTATTGTATGTCTGTCTTTTATCACAAATGAGTCGTCTTTGGTGGGCTGTGTATCTTAAAATCTATTTGCAGATAGCCTGTTGCCTGTAAAGCGCGTTGGTGTTCCACTGATGTGGCTGAGCTGGAAGAGAGGAAGGAAGTGACGTGTATTTCCGGTGGGGTAGGGCATGGCAAGTTGGCCCCCGAGGCTCTGGGCAGGGGGTACGTAAGGTCTATTCTCGTACTTGTCTGTAGCTGCCTGAACGAGTAATGATCGTAGTGGCTCGGGTAAACTCTGGACTAGTCGGTGAAATATACTCGAGTCATTATTGAGGAGAACATATGGAGGATCCAGCTCTTTCATCTTCCCGTCTTCCAATAGCTGCACATCCAAAACACACATGTCATTGACAGACATCTGCATCTGGAGATGTTCTCATTTTGAGGAATCAGAACGCAGCCTCATTAGACCCACCACCTACTGATAAAACCGGTCTATTTAAGATGGTCAAACATTTCATCCTAGATAACCGAACCGCCATAAACAACAGTAAACACATGTTACATTGTAATGCATTGTTCTATGAAGCCTCTACATGCTAGCAGGGCAGCTGACGACTGACCATGACGCGGTCTGCATCAATGACAGTCCGTATATGCTGCGCCAAGATGATCATAGTGCAGTGACGGAAGTTGGTGCGGAGGACATGCTTGATGGTGGCCTCGGTTCTGTAATAATCACGCCGGTACATTTGTTATAATGACATTGCCAAGAATTTGAAAATTAGAATTCTCGTTCAAGCAATGCGCATCCTACCGCGAGTCCAGCGTGGATAGTGATTCCTCGAAAGAAGAAGGCGGCGAGGTGACTTCAGAATAGCTCTGGCGAGTTCCAACAGCTGTTTATCGCCGGTTCCCAGGCTGTCTCCGTATGCGACCATCTCGGTGTACAGACCGCCAGGTAGCTTTCGGATCTTCCTGCTCAGCTGAACGGTGTCCAGCGCCTTCCATATGAGGGCATCTGTGTATTGTGTGAAGGGATCCAAGTTGCGGCGCACGCTGCCGCCAAATACAACAGGATCCTGGGGGGTTACACAGCGCAAACGACATGACTAATTCACAAACTTTGAATATGCCAAATTTGCAACATTGCGTACAACATCAAGATTCATATAATTTGCTCAAACGTTTAGTGTTAAAGTATACCGAAGGTAAGTTATGTAACTCTCTGATCAGTCCATCTGGCTGACCAGGTGCGCCATGAGCCTTCCCGGCTGATCAGGTGCGCTGTGAGCCGAACTGGCTGCGCTATCATCCCACCTGTCCAGTAAGGTACACTATGAGCTCATCTGACTGACAAGGTGCGCTAAGAGCTGACCAGTGGCGCTATGAGCTCATCTGTTTGACAAGGTGCGTTAAGAGCTGACCAGGGGCGCTATGAGCTCATCTGATTGACAGGTGTGCGTAAGAGCTGACTATATGAGCTCATCTGATTGACAAGGTGCGTTAAGAGCTGACCAGGGGCGCTATGAGCTCATCTGATTGACAAGGTGCGTTAAGAGCTGACCAGGGGCGCTATGAGCTCATCTGATTGACAAGGTGCGTTGAGCTGACCAGGGGCGCTATGAGCTCATCTGACTGACAAAGTGCGTTAAGAGCTGAAAGGGTTGCTATGCGATCATCTGATTGACAAGGTGCGTTAAGAGCTGACCAGGGGCGCTATGAGCTCATATGACTGACAAGGTGCGCTAAGAGCTGACCAGGGGCGCTATGAGCTCATCTGTTTGACAAGGTGCGTTAAGAGCTGACCAGGGGCGCTATGAGCTCATCTGTTTGACAAGGTGCGCTAAGAGCTGACCAGGGGCGCTATGAGCTCAACTGACTGACAAGGTGCGTTAAGAGCTCACCAGGGGCGCTATGAGCTCATCTGACTGACAAGGTGCGTTAAGAGCTGACCAGGGGCGCTATGAGCTCATCTGATTGACAAGGTGCGTTAAGAGCTGACCAGGGGCGCTATGAGCTCATCTGACTGACAAGGTGCGCTAAGAGCTGACCAGGGGCGCTATGAGCTCATCTGATTGACAAGGTGCGTTAAGAGCTGACCAGGGGCGCTATGAGCTCATCTGACTGACAAAGTGCGTTAAGAGCTCACTTGATTAACCAGGTGCGCTGTTAGCCTACCTGACTGACGACGGCCACCTTTTGCCGGAGCTTATGGAGAGCTACTGTAGTGGTGTCGATTCCGTCCACGCGCATCGTCCCTTTATAAGGCACCAGTCTGAGCAGTGTCTCCACCAGCGCCCTCTTACTGTCGTCACGACTACTCAATACACCCACCTACAGACGACCACAACCAGATGTTCAGATATCACAAAATATGTCACATGGGAGCATCTTGGAGAGGGTCTATCAGAACATGGAATAGGACTCCAGGGCTGGTCACGACACAACAGTGGACATAACGCCATTGGGTGACAGAACATATATTGAACCCTGGTTGATATTCAATGGACATTATTGAATAATGTGCAATGTCAACGAGAACTTGGCGAAAGATATCAGGTAGTTTTAAAAATTTCAAAATCGGCCCCAAATTGACCAAGTTATTATGGATTAATTGATGATCTAAAATTGCCTTCGATGACCATAATCTTAGTTTACAATCAAGGTCAAACTAAAACCTCTGGGTCGGCACAACTACAATTTAAAAAAAAATAAAAATGCAAAACATATTGAAAATTGTGTTCTGTATCGCGAGACAAAAAATGTTAACAAACATTGATTCAGAAGCTAACCAACGTTAAACTCAGAAATGTTTGATGTTGACAAAACTGACACACATCGTATAACACGGGCTGATGTCAAGCGTCGCGCATAAGGTACGCAATATAGCGGACAAGTGCATACCAACTGTGAATGCTTTTCTTCAATGGTATTTGTGGTTAACGATCCTGAAATAAACCTGATCGACCAAGACATAAACGGAACTCTTCAGTTGAGGGTGATCACTAAAGAGGACGTGACTCGAATACACTGGAATGTGGTGCGAGGTGAGATATTACAGGGTAGATATATACTATAAGACATTCTGCTTTAAATACAATGACGAGGAAAATATAGGATACACCTCACATTCCATATATGAAAACATTAATTATGCGCACTCTTTAAGTTATCAGTCCTAGCTGGAAGAAGTGCTAACATAGTATCATCAACGAAGTTATCTCATTTATTATCTCATCAGCTTTGTCGCTCTCCGGCATACACTATAAAAAAACATCCATTTATTCACAGATGAGTCCGTTAGAATTATACAATCGTGAGTTTGTAGCACCATTAAGCCAGGTGTTGGTTGTAGAGTAGCGTACGGTTTACACTAAGTACCGCAGTAGCCACAATATATAGAGGTTAATGTGTACACAGGAGAACATGGCGAACAGTATCGGCCCTTAAATGACCAAGTTTTCATGTATTTGAAATTTTTGGCAACCACAATTCAACTGATTTTCATGAGAATTGAACGTATATTGATGATTTTATTAGAGATCAAATTTATTAAAGAAATCATGCTGTCCGGGGCCCTGATAGGTTCTCAATGATTTAGCTGTCAAAAGGATGAGCTTTGTTTATCAATTAAATATTACCGTGGCGTGCCATACTTTACAGCATGCAGGTGAGGCGAGCAGAATGTAACGACGATCTTTGTATAGCATGATGTGTAGGCTGCTTATAACAAACCAGTGAAAATTCAGCAGAAGTGATACCCGATATACTTCGAGCTTACTGTGTGCTTAAACTTACAACGCAAGGGATTAGTCATATGTTCAGGATTGAACGGGCTTCTTTCGAATGAAATTAAATCTACGATATGATCACGACGGAGAAAAGACATGTTAAATTCAGATTTCAGTTACGTTTAAAAGTTGATTCGTTCGAAACCGGAATTGCCGTCATTGATATCCATCAAATTTAAGTATTAGATTTGCGCTGTTTATGGCAACTTCTATTCCAATTTTTATGACATATGAAACGATATTTACGATTTTATAAATATCGTGGATATATTAAGCATTGAACTTGTGTCATATTGTTGAAAAATTTGATGCTCTCGTAACCGGAAGTGACGTCATCGACGTCCATGAAATCTAGGTATCCGACTAAAGCTGTAACGGAGAACATGTGACCCAAATTTTAGTACCATCGGATATGCATTGACGATTTTATGAGCGCTCAAAATATTCATGAAACCTTTGTTGACATTTGGACTGATACCACGATTTGCGACCTGGGGCGCTTGGGAAAATTGTTGATCCTTATATATATCCAGAAAAAGTTTACAATTAGATTGAGCTACAAAATGATGCAAATTATATAACGATCCGACTATTATATGACGGAGAGATACTAGTTTTTCACTTTTTCGATGACAGTGACCTCAGCTTGATGTCAAGGTCAAAACACAACCTCTGGGTTCTGCGCATCAATGGGGCCGACCATTTAAAAAACCAAATCTGAATTTTTTTGGAAATTGCGACTTGTATCGGGTGCCAAAAAGTGAGCTAACTAACATACATACATTCATTCATACATTCATACATACATACATACATACATACATACATACATACATACATACATACATACACACATACACACACATACATACACACACACACACACACACACACACACACACACACACACACACATACATACATACATACATACATACATACATACATACATACATACATACATACATACATACATACATACATACATACATACATACATACATACATACATACATACACATACATTTAAAATACAATGACGTTAGTGACTTTTGACATAAATAAAGTTGACCTTTTCCTCTGCCCGGAAGCAGCACCAGACGTTACGGAGATGTCTGACCGAGCCACTACATACACTGCAGCCCTCTAGCGTCACGATGCCGTACTGAGGCCAGCTTGGAGAGGTTAGGTCCTCGGAAGGATCAGCCTCACAGGGGAGGTACTTGTACTGTAACAGCTGCTCAACTCCAGAGATCTGGAGGTAGATAGATTATAAGCCTTATATTGGTTGGTTAAAATGGGGCATTCGCATACAAATAACATATGTGAAAGTCGAAGATATATGACTTAATGTGTTGATCAAAAAGACCAACTGAACGAATCGACAAGTTCCATAAGACAAAATCCAACACTTGATAAATCACAAAATATGTGAATTGGAATATATCATTTTCGAAAGACAAATCATAGGTTATTATAGGTGTGTACCTGCGAGTGTAGTTCGGTGGTCTGTCTAATGGTGTACTGGGTGTAGCTCATCAAGTTTATCACGTAGACGAGAGCCAACCCGAAGATGACCAGGTCACCCAGAAGACCTGGAAATGCAGCATCACCATAATGATCTCAGGTGAAGAGAGACAAGATGAACTGTTATCGCAAACATCCTCATACTTGACAACGGAGAAGCCGTTGCCAGGAGGTTGGAGCTATGGCAACATAGTGACGTCATGATGGCCTTGACCTACTGTTTCTGGCTGCTATGGCGGTGTAGGTTAGCATGGCGAGCAGGAGACCACCAAGCCCATCAAGACGCAGGGCCAGCCAACGAGTGGAGGACAGCAGCAAATAGCGGACCGATGTGTGCTGGTCCAGCAGACTGTCGAACTTATCACAAAAAGACGGGCTTAATAACGCTAACGGGGCTGCTCATAAGCAGGTAAATCGACTGATTGGTGGCAGGCGTACCTGTCGATGGTAGGTGTCTTCATTCGAGAATGCCCTTAAGGTGGAGATACCCTCAAGACTGTTGGTGACATGCTGGTAGATAGCGGTCCTAGCTACGGACATTACACGATAGAAACACAATATAGCAGCGGGTTGATGATGTTGCCAATAAAAAGAGCACTTGCGCATGTTGTCAAAATACCTGAGTCCTCTAAGGCTTTGAGCTGTGTGCTGGTCTGTACGACATGGCCGCTCATGGCGAGGAGGCATATGAGGGCAGGGAGGACGAAGAGAAGCAGCCAGTAGTCAGCCAGGACACAGAGGATGATTGTGCCGAGTGCCAGGCTGCCGAACTGCATCCAGGATAGCACAGATCACGAACATCATAACGCTATACGCTTGCGATGACGTTTATCAGTAACATCATAACGTTACACAAGCGGCCGCCATTGCGGTTGCGCGAGTGTGTGGGAGAAGTTTATTGTTATGATAAGAGGGTTCACTCAAGACTCGAGAAAATATGAGAAGACGACATCTGTGAGCTGCTTTGTCATAGCGTCTCTTAAAACCACGTGGAATTTTCTGATTAATTCGAAGGCATGGTCGCCTCGACCAATCAGATGATTCCATATCTTTAACAGACGCCGTGCCCATAGATATTCGATCAACATGTGCTTTCGTTGTTTTTTTTTTTGGTATCTACGCCTGATGACGGCGTGTATTTCATTTAATTTCATAATCACCACACAGCTTGTTGGAGTGAACCCTCTTAGCATACCTATAAACTCTTTGGTCTCATGGATATTTTGGGTTTAAATGCCACAATGCAGATATTTCGATTAAATCGAGGACGAGTGTTCCAGTTACAACAAATAATAGGCTCAATTAATAGCGTAAATAAAGCGAGATAAAACGCAATGGACGGTTATTCGTGTCCTGGTGATTACCAACCTGGAGGCAGTCGTACAAGAGGAAGGGCAAGGCGCTGTCAGTGAAGGTCATGTCCTGGGCAAACCTCTCCGTCAAGCAGGCTGGACAGTGATAATCACAGGCAGAGTAAGGTCCTAATGGAATCACTTCTCATAAAGACTACCGTGTACGTAGGCTACATAAGTTGCCCGGTCATTGCAGGTAGCCAACATTGATTGGAAGGTGAGCTCATTAGCGTCATCGTCTTACCTGGTGTGATGGAGTTGATGAGGTAAAGAGGTGTATGGAGTAGAGCGTCGAGCACCTGTTTATGTAGCAGCCCCCGAGCTCGACCTGCGGCCTTACTGAACACGAACGCCATCAGCAGCGACAGTAACAGGTGTAGTATTAACGTGCCCAGGTAGGCGTATAGATACATCGACTTATCCGTATCATTACTGCCGACAGAAAATGTCAACCCGCTCTCTGTAGTCGGGTCGTATGTGATGTTGCTCGGGATGTTGGGAGTGTTGGTCGGATAAGTGACCCTGCGTGGTGACATATGTAGGTTATTGTTACATATTGGAATATTAACATGGACTAATAATTAGTTTATCGTGTGGATCTCATTTGTTTTACGCGTGTATGTATGTAATTATTGACCAGGATACAGTGTGAGTTGTGATGCTCAGCCATCCACCTCGTACAGCACCATACTCACCAGGTGACGAGCAAGTAGTCGGTCAAAATGAAGAGCACCTGCAGTTTCCATAGAGACGATTATTAACGAGACATTCATTGTCATACCTGTTCTTTGTCATCCCCTCAAACAAAACCGATTTGATGGAAAATGATAAAATGTATATTCCTTTTTAATATTATTGATTGTTAAGTGAAGTATGAGCCGCAATTACCACGCGATACACACAACGCTAAATTTATAGTCCACCTTATCAATGACCATGCTTGTCTTCTACCGATGTAACACCTGAATTTGATGCCATCCTGACATGGTTTTGTCCTCACCTGTACCAGTGGTATAATCAAAGCAAGCAGCAGCAACCCACAGGAGCCCGCCCCAGCTCGCATGTAATGCCAGTACACCAGCCAACCCATCGAGCGACGTGTGTTGAGTTTGGGTGTGATGGGGGAGCCCCGGCCGTGCGTTGACTGTGTCAGTCAGCACAGAGCAAGATATGCCACTAATATAGACGTAATTTGTGTATGATACGATAAAAGAAGACTTATGAGCTTTTGAAAAATTTTAACTATGAAAACAAATTGCAATCTTAATTTGGCTATTCTATTGAAACAGACGGGATCTTGTTACAGCGAGAAATATTCTGATATACACTGACTCATAACAATATAGACGAGGAGGAAGGTATGTAATAAAGCTATGGCCACAGGGTTATACAATAACCAATGGGCTTGGGGCTTGGTTTGCCCGCTATAATGATGATGATGATCTGACCTGTATGTGTAGACTGTAGTCGCCTTGGTCCGCCTGCTCCAACGCGTAATGCGACGCTAAAGCCAGCTTCTGTCGGATAACACGACCCTCGTTCCTATTGGCAGCTAACGTGTGGATCATACCACATACCACCTCATAACACTGGTCCTCATAGGGTCTCATCACTTCGGTATGGAGGTCCTGGGTGTCCTCGTAGGTACATATGTGGTGGACGGAGCCCTGTAGAGTCATGAGGGACAACAGAACACGAGGCAGTATGCATTATTGTTTGTCAAATATATCTGGGAGCGAAAGGTAGATTTGGAGTGGATGTATGTAATGTTCACCTTCTGAAGATGGATTATAAGATCTGAGGCTTGGATGAAGCTGAGGTGTTTCGTCACAAGCAGCACCGTCTTGCCTTTCAATAAGTTACAGAAGCACCTGAGTTGAATATGGGAAGCAACGTTACTGGGCTTTACATTACATCGACGGTGGAATAACGTGATGATCACTTAACGGAAGAGCTCTAGAGTAAACAACCTGGTAAATATTTCGCTGGCTGAGGCGTTGTCCATAAGAGATAGGACGTCGTCTAAGAGATAGATGTCCGCGTTTTGATAGAAGCTCCTGTGTAGCCAAACACGCATCGTTCATCGAGAATACCTTTCCTCAACAAGACTTATGAAGATAGCCTACTCTGCTTTCGTTATCGTTAGAGTTGGAAAGAGGAGTATGGAGTAGAGCGAAACTGATATCAACCTGGCCAGAACAATCTTGGCCTTCTGAGTGGAGGTTAGCTCTTCTTCGTCCATTTCTGTAGCATCTCCAAAGGGAAGAGTTTCCAAATCCTAAAAAGAATGCAGATATGACTGTCAGAGCAAGGCAAATATTCGTTGTTCAACCGTGAATCTATAGTTGCAGTAGTCATCAAAAATGCACTTCCAATTAACATTACGAATATATTTTACTGATGTTTATCTTAAAACGTTAAGCTTTTTTTCCCCAACTGTTAACACAATGTGCACTTCAAATCAAATGTGTGTGGTTTTAAACGGTTGTTTCAAAACACGGATCTAACCTTTGTTATCAACATAAGTCGTTTCATGAATGAAGTTTAGCTTAGATTGCATTTGTTTCATGGAACACTATGGCGCATAATAGGACAAATAAACTTATGCATTATAAATTCAATGAGGCACACCTTGAGAAGCGCACAGCTTGCAAGCACCTTCCTGTACTGCCGTTTATTCCATGCCGCACCAAACAAAATATTATCCTGAATGGTCCCCGGAAAAAGCCAGGGTTTCTGGGATACATATCCCAGCTTACCCTGTGCGTGAATGAAACCACTAAGTTTTTGCAACTCTCCAGTTATGGCGAGAAGGAGTGAGGATTTTCCGGAAGACGGCGGCCCAACTACAGCAACCAATTGTCCCTGTCGACCATGATAACGCTGTTTTATTTGTCTGTATGGCTTTGTAAAAAGAGAGGATTATTGAATGCGGTGGTGTTAACAAAGAGACTACCCTGGTGATGCAGAGACTGATGTCTGTAAGAGTGCGGGGCTCGTAATCTTCCTGTAAGTAACAAACACGGATATTTTGCGATCGTTTTCCATCTCGATTAAGGTCAGAAATCCGTTTCAAGATCACTGTGTGGTCAATATTGTTTTGAATTCTTGAACAGCAAACATTTGCATTTGGTACTGTACGATTGTATAAATACAACTTTCGTAGTTGATAAATTGTCGCACGTGACTGTTACCTCCATCCACGAGGCCGAGAAGTTGGTCATGTGTAAGGCCACATCGTTGGGTGGTGGGGTCGTGACGTCAGGTGGGGGAGAGGGGTTGTGCTGCGGCTGGATTTCCACAATACTGCGCTCCTCTAGAACCAGGAAGTCCTGTAAACGCAAGTTATGTCGACTGAATCTGTACATGAAACTAAGGGGCCCTTGCTAGCAGCTATGATTACCTTACATACTGACTATAGTCATGATCTTCACCAACTACAAAAAGTACGCCGTAAATAAATACGTCCCCTATGATTTATCGAATACAACAAACAACAATACCGCATTAATTATGAATGCGACGGCATTAGGAGGGCTGCTCTTTCCAGTGGGCATCACTACACTAGCGAGACTCACCTGTATCCTGTCTATAGCGCTCTGCGCCTGCGCGGCGTAATGTAGGGCCCAGGGCAGGAGAAGGCCTGCGCTGGCCCGCAACACATCGAGCAGGGCCAAGCTGGCAAACACACTGGCTAGTGATACGTTATGATGAGCGAAGTGAAGCACCACGAATAGCGGCAAGGTGACGAGTTTGCCCCAGGTGAAGTGGAGTGAGGAGCTGAAGGTCCGTATGTGCGATAATGACGCCAGGTAAGTGCATTCTGTGCTGTTCATAGGTGACAATACTAGGTCATTCAGAAAACGCGGTCGTTTAACGAAAAAAGTTTTCTTGATTAAGAAATTTAAGTATGCAATCCACACAAACACTGATTACTAACACTGACAAACCTGCGGATAGCGTTGAGCATGGTGCCAAACGCACTCTCCCAACAGTTGGTCTTAATTGTTTTGATCCCGCGGAACACCTCGGATAGAATGCGCAGCCTCCTCTCCGTCACTGGTCTCAAACGCACCCTGAACAGACCACATGAACGTACAATCCTGTCTACAGACCACATCAACGCACACAATCCTGTCTACAGACAACATCAACATACAATCCTGTCTACAGACTACATCAACGTACAATCCTGTCTATAGAGACAACATCGATGCACAATCCTGTCTACAGACCACATAAACATACAATCCTGTCTAACCACATTAACGCACAATCCTGTCTACAGACCACATCAACGCACAATCCTGTCTACGGACCACATCAACGCACAATCCTGTCTACAGACCGCACATCCTGTCTATAGAACGCACAATCCTGTCTACAGACCACATCAACGCACAATCCTGTCCACAGACCACATCAACGCACAATCCTGTCTACAGACCACATCAACGCACAATCCTGTCTACAGACCACATCAACGCACAATCCTGTCTACAGACCACATCAACGCACAATCCTGTCTATATAATGAGCTACAGCCCATCGTCTATTAAACCATTATACAAACTGACGAAAAATCGTCACAAAGCCGTTAAATAAATGTGATCCAGTGCTCACCTGAGTCTCGTGAGGTGACGACCACACGCGTACTGAATCGGGATGAGGAGCGCTACAGCAGCCAGCGCCACCAGGGCGTACACACCGAGCTGCAGATAAGACCAGAGTAACCAAATGACGACCACGCCCTCTACACACGGGATCCACACGTAACTCACCGACAGACAGCCCTGTTAACAAACAACGCCAGACATGGGGGAGGAACAGTAACAGTTTATGATCGTAAATGAAATACTTCACCCGTACAAACGGTATCAGATGTCAGTAATACGCATTTGTCCGTTATACGCAATTGCCCGTTCAACTCAGGTGTCCGTTTTACCCAGGTGTTCTTTTACTGAGGTGTCGTATAAAACAGGTTTTGTATACAATATATTTATAGCACCTCCGTTACCTGTTCGAAGCCGTACGTATCAGCGGCAATGAGATTCGTTATCGAGCCCGAGTTAACTTCCTGTATGGACCGATGGTTCAGCTTCAGCAGCTGACATCACCAAGACGACCACACAGTAGAACATCATTTAGCGCACACCTCCAACGCAGCAGACCCTTGTCATTATTTATGTGTTACTGTTATAGGCTGCTGTCTTCCATGCGCTTTCTTTATTGGGTATTTGTTCTATATATACATATTAATTTATCGTTAATTGTGTTAAATATTGCCAGGAAATAATGGAGCTAAGATCTATTGAAATCCTCTTGTACATTACAATGATTGACGTGCCGTCATGAGGATTTGACATACCTTTCTGTAAATGAGTGACGTAGCAGCAACTCGCATCTGCATCCCATAACAGTAGTTCTTGTGGAAGCCTAAATTGTCCAATGCTGTTCCCAGTAAATACGACAGTACATAACATGTGGCGTACAGATAAACCTGAGATGACGTCACATTCGAGTCGTCCTCGAAGAACGGAATGAGAAGGGATATGAAGAGTACTTGAGAAACACGACAGCTTTCCTGGAACAGGTCGAGGGGGATTGATTTCTGTAAGACATGGGAGATTGGGGGCAAGGGGTGGGTGGGGGTGTTATGCTGTATTTTAAAGGGTTCGAGTTAATGATATCAAGCTATCCGTCCGTTCGTAAGCTTCATTGAATGAGAGTGTCAGGGAGGTATGACTCATTACGTAGTAGTTATACCACGCTGTACCCAGTTGAAGACACTGCTGCTAATTTGTTGACATATGCATCAAATATAGCTTAATGCCGTGGAAGCATCCCGCACACACCCTCCATGGAGCGGGATACATGAATCACGCGCTCGAGACGAACCACAGACGCTCGAGACTCACCACGAGGAAGAAGATGACGCCAACTATGGTCACGTGATGCGCGAACAGCTTGCGCAGTGCCCGAAGGAGACTGGGTTTCTCGCCACTGCGCATCCGATACAGTTCCTTCTCCCATTCTCTAAGGATATCATACAGATAAAATGTATACCTAATGGCTCTGTATATAACGAATATTGTAATTATAATAATAATCAATTGACAGATTGCCAATGACTATTCGCGCAATTCCCACAAAAACAACAAACAATGGCTTTAGTAGCGCGAGTTAATGGCCGTGTACCTGGCTAGTTGGTCAGCTAAATGGCTGGAGGAGTATTCTGGAAGGACTTGGTACACGTGACCAGGGTTAAGTTGACTTCGTCCCTGCTTTAGTAGCCGCCCTAGCCAGCTACATACACATATCAATCGAAATGACCCTATTTAGCCCTTCCATGTACTATTACAACTAATCTATGAATTCCCCTATCTATTACTCACTATCCAATCAAACCCTATCTGTTTACTAGCGGCCCTATCACACCCCATATTTTAAAAGCCTGTCAATGTAAAGTCCTGTCTCAGATAAACCACACCTGTTTAACCATCGGCGTCGTTGCAAATACAATGTTTAACATCGCGCTTGTGGCATTGACAATTCAGCAGTACTTAAGCACAGGTGAGAAGGGGTTGCAATACACTGATACAAGGGCCATATTGTGACGACATTACCGGTTGGCTTTTCAATTGACATATATTGGCACTGAGAACAGATCCATATCATGGTAATCTCATTACAACATCAATCACTCTGACGAGATTATTGGTTACGTATGACACTTAGCCTGGTTATATACAGCCCACCCCCCATCTGTCTAACTGCCGGATCATAAGGCCATATATTGCCTGATCCGAGTTCCTGATGCACTTCACCATGTGTAGCCAGCATAGATGGCGCAACTGACACAAACTATTCAAGTATACAGTGATTTATTGAGCTGTACAGGAAGTCCATTAACCAGTTAACAAGGTCGTGAAAGTAACGCAGTCCGTGATGCAACTAGAAAGGACCATCATGTGGAGTTATGGTCCACACGGAACACACCCAGTAACAAATAATACAGCAATGAAGAGATATAAGGCATTATATCCACTGGATGATAACTGTTTGATATAATAGTTACCAGAAGAGAGCGCTGGAGAGGCAGTTGGCGTGTCGCGCGGGGTGGAGGGGCCTGGTGCCCGGCAGAGACACCATCTTCTTCTCGTACTGACGTCACGGTATCTTCGCCGCACGCGACTCATAACAGTCAGCTCTCTATCCTGGAACTCTATAACATCATGAAGCTATCACCACAGTCAGCTCGCATCAGTTGAGGTAAGATCCCTGCAGAACAAGAAACTGAGAAAAGCAACAGATCTATATATATGAACGATATATACATATAAGCAATAGTTTAGTGATACCTTACTGCAATCACGATTACTTCTTAACAAGTCACTGGACACGCACATAACTAAATCGAGGCTGTTCAATTCTACGACGGCATCGACACATGCACCAACTATCTCGGGCGTTATGGCTGAGTTATTATTACAGTCTCACTCGAATCATTCATTTTGATCACGCGCGGGTGAGAACACTTCCTAGTCAGCCATGTTGCTACGCAATACGGTCAGTTACGCTACAGCGTGTAACGCTTGCTAAGATCGTACGTAACGTTTAAGAGGTTGGGCGCAATTCACATGTCGTGTGGAACGTAACGTCCTCGCGCGTGATAAAATGCGCTGCGTGTCCTTTATGGTGATAAGCGCGAGACAGCTATAGGAGTCCAGTTACGTTGAGCCTCTGACATATAGTACTGCCAGCCAATACCACCGTTCACGAGGGGACAATATCGATGTATGCATATTAAAGATTGGGATTATGAATAATGGTCTATTCAATATTTCAGCTTACCTTGCAATGAAAAATTCAGTCACTTGATTCCTTTCGGGTACACTGTGTTATTCCGAGGATTCCACAGGCGTGATTAACCTAGCGCAAGCCAATTAACGGTAGACACACCTTCACCTGCGTCAGGCGCGGTAAAACTAGATGGGCTACTTGGGCGTTGGCTTGCCGCTTAAGGATCCCATCAATATCACCTCAATATGGTCGTGGTAATCCACAATTGATTCGCAAGAAGGCAAAGTCAAATGCTTTATAATAACAAGAACCACAAGCCGCTGTTATCCGATTGCAAGTACGTTACATGGCTCTATCCCACAAGTCCATGCCCTGCAGGTCCACCCGGCCAGCGGCACAACTCCGCCACTCAAATGCTGCCCGTAGGGGTATATGGCTGAGGTGCGTGAATGGAAGGGGGTGGGCGAGGGGTGATCGATATGTGTCACCTTGCTATGTTGTAATGGCTAGTGTTTTATTCATTGCCGTACACTTATAATTTGATGAATGAATTTGAAAGAAAACCGGTTCACGGGATCAAGGATAAACATGCCCAATACCTGTGCTCATGCTTGTGATCATACAGTACCATTGTTTAGCCGAGAAACCGCAGAACAGCCTGTTGTATTTCCTCATATCCAAAACACCTACACCCAAACACCATCACTCCCCCGTAACTGGTATAAAATGTCTGATTCAAGAATATTGATTGATGTTATCAAGAGTTACGCTGCTGACACTTGGGTTTGTTTGGCTTCGTATTGTTCTCGTCAAGTATATACAAGCCTCTGATGGACCAAACAGCCGGGCAGGAATCTTAAGTAGCCTCGTCACAATAGGTCTTAGCCGTATCATAAATGGTAAGGACTCGTCTAATGTTTCCAGATACACATAAGTCCAGCAGGTGATTTCGTTAAGCTATGTGCCTCTATAGTCCAGTAAAACTGTGACGTATAAACGAAGAAATAACAAAATCTTTCTCCCCTGAGAATGGAGATTTTGGGTTTGTTGTGTAATGCTCAGGGTAGAGGGTGGGGTAATGGCGCAGACGTCCAACAGTTGCCTCAGTCCATCGAACTCACCTTGTGCCTATATCGCATGAGTGTCTTGGTCGATGTAAACGAATTGAAGATAACCTTTAAATGAGTTCATAGGCAATATTTCATAATTATTGTATTCAATCATCTCCTGTTATACTCGGATTCGAAATAAAGCTATATTACATGCTCACACTGACAATGTAATAGATTGTAACTAACATATTTATTAAATGGTTCCAATTGAGGCTGCGACTGGAACATGTGACATCAGGAACATGCGACATCAGGAACATGTGACATCAGGAACATGTGACATCAGGAACTTGTGACATCAGGTACGTGTGACATCAGGAACATGTGACATCAGGAACATCAGGAACATGTGACACCAGGAACATCAGGAACATGTGACATCAGGAACATCAGGAACATGTGACATCAGGAACATCAGGAACATGTGACATCAGGAACATCAGGAACATGTGACATCAGGCACATCAGGAACATGTGACACCAGGAACATCAGGAACATGTGACATCAGGAACATGTGACATCAGGTACGTGTGACATCAGGAACATGTGACATCAGGAACATGTGGCACCAGGAACATCAGGAACATGTGACATCAGGAACATCAGGAACATGTGACATCAGGAACATGTGACATCGGGCAAATCAGGAATATGTGACATCAGGAATATGTGACATCGGGCACATCAGGAATATGTGACATCAGGAACATCTGACATCAGGCACATCAGGAATATGTGACATCAGGAATATGTGACATCAGGCACATCAGGAACATGTGACACCAGGAACATGTGACATCAGGCACATCAGGAATATGTGACATCAGGAACATCAGAAACATGTGACATCAGGCAATTTCGAATTTCAGATGTTACTTAGCCTTAACTTAAGAGAGAGATGTGTTGTGCTCGGAGGCCAGGAGAGAACTGATTTTGAAATATAAGTTGCTTCCCTCAACGACTAAGGCACGCCATCCCAATTCTCAAGGGACATGCCGTAGCCAGGTCTGTGAGGGTTGGGGCTATCGGGCGTTGCCTGGTCAGGAAGGTAATGTGGCTCTGGAATATGGGGTATGTATGAGGAGAGGGGGGAAGTGGCAGGTGACATGTAGGTCACTTGTGGATCTGGGAAACTGGGGTTTATAATTAATATAAGCTGTAGGGGGTTACTCCATCAACTGATGACTGAGAGGGTACGTTATGATGAAGGGTAGGTATTTGGCACTCAACATCAGTGACATCAGGCACATCAGGAACATGTGACATCAGGAACATGTGACATCGGAAACATGTAACATCAGGAACATGTGACATCAGGCACATCAGGAACATGTGACATCAGGCACATGTTCCTGTCACATGTTCCTGATGTCACATGTTCCTGATGTTACATGTGACATCCAAGAACATCAGGAACATGTGACATCAAGGTGACGACAGAAGCGATTTTCATGAATGTTCGCACGTCTAATCCGCGATTGGTTCGCGCTAATTCCAAACAGAAATACTAATCTTTATAAAATCTTGTCATTATTGTAATTCCTGAACACAGTACAAATGGTGTTGAGGGGCATTTATTAATGTACCAAGATAAAATCGATCAAAAACATAAGTGGGATTTTCCAACCCGTACAGTTGGTCAGAACAGTATATCCAGTAAGGTACACTTGCCAATATACACACGCCTTCTTAATGTGTGTGTGTGTGTGTGTGTGTGTGTGTGTGTGTGTGTGTGTGTGTGTGTGTGTGTGTGTGTGTGTGTGTGTGTGTGTGTGTGTGTGTGTGTGTGTGTGTGCGTGCGTGTGTGTGCGTGTGTGTGTGTGTGTGTGTGTGTGTGTGTGTGTGTGTGTGTGTGTGTGTGTGTGTGTGTGTGTGTGTATTCATCTTTACCAACGGGAACACAAAGTAATATATAAGTCACCCTGCACATGTCGAAGAGTACCAAACTCCTGCGTCAGCAACCGTTCCCATTGCCAGGTAACGAACCTACCCTCAATCCTATTACCAAGAAAAACACGTAAATTTGCGATGCATGGTATCACCGCTGTGGTTTACCAGAATGATTTTCTGATAATAAGCAAATCTCCGAGCCCCTTTACTACCTTCTTTGGCATCTCATTTAACACTCACTCGCAAACGCTTCATCTCCTTAGCAGCAAGGTCAAAGGATGCTTAATGCTGTTACACGAGTTCGCTAACCAACCAAGGTCATCGTCAGCTACAGAAGTTGGCCGGGAAACTGGCTTGGACAGCCTGCGTCATTCGCGGAGATAGGACTTACCTCCAGCGCGTCTTGAACACAGAAGCTCCATCACGAAGCTCTGTTCGGGCCTGAATTCCAGGCAGACACAAATTGGTGGGTGCAATGCATTCCTCTGTTCACCAGCGTCACCGTCGCCGACTCAACTTCTAAAAGGGGCGCTGGCATCCTGCTCGATTGGTCCTACAAAGACTTGCAATTACATTTACCTACCATCTATGCCTCGCACATTAATATAAAATAATCCATGTCTGCCTTACTTGCCATCAACCGCTGGGTCCCACGCCTCCAAAACTACATTGTCATCATACTCACTGATAACAACTTCACTAAAAGCATCATCAACAATAATGTCTGCCATGATGCCACGCTTATGCCCTCCCTACATCATGTATTCTGGCTACATAACCTCTCTGACTTCACAGTTACCGGCGAATACATTCCTAACCACACCACTATCTATAGTGACGCTATTAACCTCCTGCATCAACGCGAACACTTCCTACATCGGTGCTCACTCCTCACCAACGGTCTACCGCTGTCACTGCCTCAGTGGCTGAAAATTATGCTTCACCATATGTCTACTAATTGTTTGTGTGTCAGTATCGACGTTTGGTGCGCTGGTCACCTTCCTAGACTCTCAGGTAATATACTATAGATCCATGACATATGCTCGGCCTACACAACGCTCTTACTCTCCGCCCCTCAACTCATATCTTACGTTTTGTTCCACTGCTAACTCATTCCCGCAGCCAAACAGCTGGACGCTATGTTGCCTTCCTAGTTGAACGCATTAAATATAACTTCTTAAAGAAATACATGAATATTCTATGCCTTCTATATGCCTCTCAATGGCTCGATGATCTCAACAGCTGTTGTGTCATGTAAGGCTCCAAAAGTGACAAAAGCGGCGTAGAGTGCCATCGTCTCCCGATCGCACAAGATATTCTCACCAAGATTCATGCTGCAATGTGCTGGTCTAAGATTGTGTTCTGTGGGCCGCTTATACCACAACATTCCCTACTCATGTAAATGGAATCTAAACATCGCAATTCAGTTTTGACCCCCGGAACCGTTATTGTCGGTGGGACCTCCATGTTATACCTGGAGGTATGGCGATTACTGTTAAAATAGTCCATTTCAGGAAACTTAACCCTCAACTCCCTTACCTCGCATATTACCCGCTGTGTCTTGTAACGGCGCTGTGCTGAGTACTAATCCTGGATCCCAGTCAACTCTCTGATCCTCCTCTCTTGACCTATACCACACCGCAAGCCCGCATCCTCCCATCCCACACGACATAATGTCACGTGGTGACACCTGTCACGCCACTTGAAAGCTGCTAGTGCATTCTCTGCCGGCTTCAGCTCACTTAGCTTCCGGCCCAGTGGAGCATCTACTATGTTTAAGTCCAGTGAATTAATTGATTGGAGATCAGACTCATAAAAACTACATTAGATATCAGCGTTTGAACAAAATTATCCTTAATGGCTCCTTTTATGAAAGACTTTGCCACTGATTGTGCTACTTATATAACTTTGTGGATTGGAAATCGCTTTTGTCAAACGCAGTATGTAATGTTACGTAACATTACCGTATTACCTTAAAACAGAACACAACACTCCAAGGCGGTAACAGGGGTCTTTAATGACATCAGATACAAATGAACACAACAATGAGCATGAGACATAGGTAAAGTGAATGCTAACGGATTAAACGTAACATGCAACCTTAACACGCAGACATGTTATCAGCTGTTAAAATCCCAAACCCAAAGTAGATTTATGTAGTGTAGGTGAAAGTGGGTACCTGTGACATGATATTCAGAAGTGATTGATATGACATGTGGCCCTGGTATGCTAATCCTAAGTTTGTGTTGTCATACGGATTGTAATTAGACACAAGTGAATACCAGAAGAGATTGTGCCCTCTCTGGTTGAGTCTGCTTATGGAGTCACATAAAATGTTAACCTTCCCCGGTACATGACTGCAACGAATGGTAAAGTCATACATATTGGCCAGCCAGAATAGAGACAACGTATGTGTATCATAACACCAGGGCTGCGGCAAGCTCCCTTGTTTATCGCCGCCATAGTACAAATATTGTCTGTCATGACAGTTACTTCGCTGTTAGCGAGGTAGGGGGCCCACCGATGTACTGCTGCAATGACAGCAACAGTTTCTTTTTCGTTGATGTGACTATTAGCGATTGGAGGCATGTCGACGTTCCAATTAATGTACATCCAGTCTACGCCATAATCTAAGATTGCTCCGCCCCCAGTTTGCGAAGCATCCGTGGATAAGTTGTGGAAGAATGGACGATGGAAGTTAAAACGTTTGCTGTTGAATGTGTCCATGTAATTCAGCCACCAGTCGATATCCGCGTGAAATTCAGAGGTTAGTATTGCTTTGTGTGGAGGGGTTTATAAGCTTGCGCATGGTAGCCAGCACGCGTTGCAGGTAAATCCTACCGCCATGAACGACGTGCGTAGCCCATTGGAGTTTGCCGGCGAGGCTTTGCAATTGCCTTAGAGAGGCGCGGCGTTTTGTGCGAAATTGCTGCAGAAGTTGTTTGAAGGCTTGGGCCTTGTCGAGCGGGAGGCTGAGGGTGCAGTCGGAGGTGTCGATTTGAATTCCAAGGAAGGTAAGGGCGGTCGTTGGTCCTTCCACCTTGTGATAAGATAGTCCGAATCCAAGAGAACGAAATATTGAGATAGCGCTGTTCATTTCTGATGTACATTTTGCTTTGGTGTCGCTCACAATTAAAAAGTCATCTAAGTACACAACAGTTTTAATACCATGCTTGCCAAGTATGCGCTGAAGAGATAAAGATAGTCTGTGGAAACATTCGACTGATAGCCTTGCCCCAAACGGGAGACGCGTGTCACACATATACGTGTACTCACTGTGTCCTTTAAATTTCCATTTGAGGCCAGCGAGGTGATGGTGGTTGGGTGTAATCCGCACACTCCGGTAAGCGTCTTTTAGGTCTATTTTGGCAAGAAAATTGCCAGGCGAAATGAGTTGCGTGGCATGCTTGACAGTTTGATATCTGATGTGAGATGTGAGACGAGCGTAGTCATTGACAGCGCGTCCGGGGGGTCGACTACAGTCATGTATGAGCCGCACACCTCCGCTTGATTTGGGTATTGCACCAAGGGCACTAGTTATCAGAGCGGGTTCGTCCACCACTAAGTAGCGGCCTTCTGCTATTTCTCGTAGTATTTGCTTCTCTACCTCGGGGTGTGCTACCAAAGCTGATTTATAGTTATTGGTGTTTACCTGGTGATGGGGGAGGTCTTTGTTAATAATAGGGAATCCATGAGCGATACCGGACAAAAGATACTGTTGGTCAGGGTCGTTTTCCAGATGCGTCTGCCATGCGGGAAGGTGGTCGGTGAGGGACGAGGTGGTGGGTGGGGGGACAGGTATGTCTAACCCCTCGCAGGCGCGTTTTTTGACGGCTCGGTGCTGGTATGTGTGTGCTGCAGCTGGCTGTGGGGTTCACAGCAACCGGGGACACTGCAGCGATGGGCGTACCTACAGGCTGTGCCCCAGTGACATCTGCCTGCATTATACAAGCGGCATATCTCGTTTGGGAGTCTGGTACGGGCGCTGGTGGAGGAGAGGGCTGACTGACGAGATGAGGCCTGCGGACGGGGGCGAGTTTCGAGGTACACCTCGACGAGGTGTATGTTATCCTGCCCCCATTTGCATTTGGTCTGCGACTGCCATTTACGATACTCTTTATCGTAGTTGAGGAGTGATTGCCAGGTATACTTGGTGGCCAACTCGGCAATCTTCTCCATGTAGTTTAGATACATGTTCGTGTCCTGAAGGGACAGATCGCCTCGCGCCATCATGAGCTCGCGCATGATTATTAAACTGGCACGCATCCACTGTAGCGGCGTGGTAGATTCCAGGCGGGGTTTGCTGGCACCTGAGTGGAGGACGACGCGCTCGTCACCGTCACTGAATATTACGCGCTCCGATGACGGGAGAGAAGGAAGGTGGTCCGTAATTGCCAGATTGCGAGTGGGCTTAGCAAAATGTAAAGGATAGTCACCTGTTCCGGCTTGTTGAATGTTAGGTTGGAGGAGCTGCGCGACACTTTCCACTGGCCCGATAGTGGGAGTGCTTGCGTTTTTCTGCGTCGGTACCGGGGGTGAGATTATGTGTTCCAACAGGCGGATCTGTCCCAGAGGTGTCACTCCTATGTCTAGAATATCTTGTGGTTTTAGCAGGGCGAGGGTAGGCAGCGTGGTGAAGCCGTTAGACTTCAATGTCTCCACGTTGCATTCGTCTACACCTTGCGATGTCAACCATTCGGACAAATTATCAGCGTTGGCCCCGCTGCTGCTTCCCCTGCTGGTTGTAGGGACCGGAGAAGTAGGTCTTGGCGGGTGTGTTGCTGAGGAGTTACCGGCGATAGTGGCCGGGCTCTGAGTGTTCGGCACAGGTGTCGCGATCTGTGTTACCAACGGGCTTGATGTAGATGCCCAAATCTCTGGGAAGAGGCTTCTTGCGATGGAAGCAGGAGTGCTTGACTCAGCCATAATGTACTTTACAAGAGGCACGATGACTAGAAAAAACCAGATATACTCGGATGCTACGAGGCTTAGAGAAGCTGCTGACGAGCGTTCGAAAGTTTTGCCTTAAATACCCGTTAAACTGGAAGACACGCTATTGGCGAAGGCCCTGCCCACTCCCTCTCAGGGCACCCCCCCCCCCCCCTAAGCCGACCACCGAGAGGCCACCCCCCAATAAAATAACCGATGTCCGGTGACATAGCAGGAGGCCAAGGAAAACACTGTCCAGATGCCATAAAACATGAAAGGTATCAGTTGGACACGAAGACCCCCGGTACCGCAGCGTCGTGCTCGTCTGTTTAACTCCTTACATCAAACGTAAGGATGCCTAATGCGTACCGTTTATGCTCTATGCGTAATATTATACAATTTTACATTATTATATTTATCTTGGAATTTTACCTATGGAACTGGAGTCCACAGGCGTCGATCCGAATGTTGGTCTGTTGGACTAGTTGGATGAATAGACTTAGGTGCCTTTGCACGTGTCCACTGACTATGACAGCCAAGGTCACTAAATCTCTCATCTTGTCCAGTCTCGTCACTTGTTGTAGATAAATAATAGGAGTTAATTACGACAGTGTGATGATCATTTGGTTTCTGGTAGCTCGGATGGCAAACAAGATAGCCACCGGCCCGCTAGGAAAGAGTGGGGCGGAGGGCGATAATTAGGTACGGCACCTATTCAAAGTAGAGTACAGTGGGAATATATATGTATATAAATATATATATATATATATATATATATATATATATATATATATATATATATATATATATATATATATATATATATATATATATATATATATATATATATATATGTATATATATATACATATATATAAATATATACATACGTATATATGTATATACATAAATATGTATATATATATACATATATATATGCATATTTATATGCATAGTGCATATATAGAGGGATATATATATATGTATATATGGTATATATATGTATATATGTATATATATATATAAATATATAATATAGATATATAAGCTATATATATATAAATATATATATAATATATATATATAGATATATATAATATATATATATATATATATATATATATATCTATATATATATATATATATATATATATATATATATATCTATATATATATATATATCTCTATATATATATATCTCTATATATATATATATATATATATATATATATATATATATATATATACATATGTTCAATCATGCTGACTACAGCATTGGTTAATGTAAGTCCCGTTCCTCCTAGCAAATGTATTTACTTCTATCATAACAAACTATTCAATGTTCATTTGACATAAAAAGCAACATCCGCTCCACTCATGGTTTCTATTCATGGCAACATCAAAATGTTATGCATCAAAATACATTTTGTTTGACTTTTAAAAGTCTATGTCCGGTTTACTAATTCAACACTTATTACAAGAAAAAAACTTGACTTGCCAAACGAACTTCGAATTCTTCTTGCCCATATATCTTGCCTATATTTTTTAATGCAGCTTGAATGCAATTATTAACAGGAAATAGTGGTGGACTTATACTGAAACATATATTTTGATAGGCTCTTGAGTCTATTAACCAATCAATGTGTAGGTCACAGACATTTATATACCAACATCTAACATTTGCTGTAGGGCTAAAAACATTCCATCGGATCCTTCTTGTGCAGCTGAACCTTTGGCAGATGATTCTAGTTTGACACAAGGACAATAAGCCATACAGCAATGTTAAGTCAATGTACGGGTACAGGGAACCAACCTCGTGTTGCTTGTTACCAGTTTGAGTCCTACTATTCCGTGGACAAAGCCTTCTTTACAACTAAGTGGGTTTAAGTGTTATAAGTGTCAAGAAAGAAGACCAAATGCGCTGTTTGGGCCCATGTTAGTGACCTTTTCTGACAATTGGCTAACCATGTCAGTCATTTGTTTCACTGAATCTACAAGCTATGTGTATTCAAAATGATTATATTCTTGCTGCGGGTCAGGCAAGGGGGGGGGGGGGTGGGGAGTCTGCTATTGAAGCCACTCTTGCCTAGGATGTGCCCTGTTGGTCAACCCCCGTATTGATTGACCATAAGCAGTAACAATGTCCCCCGGCTAACACGTCAGATTACACACGTGTTATGTGCATCCCTAAGGGTGTCAACATCATATTGTTCATTGTCAAATACATTCCCCAAATCCTCGTAAGCATCATCGGTCAAAATGACCATGGTCTGAATAAGGTCACAGATTCCATTCTGCTACAGCATTAACATTACCCAGATAATCTTAAATACACCTATCTCTTCGATAGGCCAGTTCGTGGTCGTCATCTTCACGGTCCGAACCCGAATCAGCAGTAGTAAGAATACTCGCAACATCCTTCTTAACTACAGCAATGTCATAATGACTGACAGGACTGGATTCCATTTCGTCACAGCTTTCGTGGTTGTGATCAGTTTGTGTTCTAATAGGCCTAAATCAGTTCGAAGTATTGTGAAGAAAAGAATCCATTGCGCAATTGGTAATTTTTCGATGTGACAATCAGATCACAACTCTTAATAACCTAGACTCAATCCTGGTCATGTAAAGGATTTTGCTCTGTTCAATTTCTCTTTTGAATTCTCATTAACATTGCGTTCACATTCGTAGTCGAGGACTATGAAGGTAATAGAGTTGCAAAAGATCAGACCGTGAGGATTAGATCAAATGTTTTATTTACAATCTAAGATAACAACAGCCTTCATTCAATCACACCTCAGGATGCTTATCTACTCGAGATGAGGCGTTTGTCTTACTCGCAACAAAAACATCACGCTGTTTACACAAGAACTACATCAGTTGCCACAGTGACTCTTGCCCAGATATTCACCCGATACTAATAGAATATATTCATTAATTACCAGGTAAAACAAATAGCACACTGCTGCAAATATGTCAGATGGATAATGAATTAAACCAAGAAACCATGTTCACATGACCAAACATGACAAACATATAATCGCCCATGGGAGTGCTTTTCTGCAATGTTAGATGCTTAGCTCTCTGGTCTCTCTCGCCACCAACTGGAAAATCAAATTATGAAAAGATTAATAAGGCCAATGGAATCTTTTGAACTATAATATAACAAAATGGCTCCATCATCTGATGCTGCTTGTGCGATTTATGCCCTTGTCATCTTCTTCAAAACATACAAACAAATATTATAGAATTAAATGTATTATCATAACTATTTGCGAATGATCATTCCATTTAAGAGGAGAAATATTTGAGAATATTGCCTGCCATTTATTCCCACCTCATTAGGTTAACACTGCATGTCTCGCTGTGTGTTGCTTGATGGATACTTCTGCAATCATCTTCCAAGCCTATTGTACATAACATGGTAAATTTTAAGTAGAATGAAGCATCATAAATTGAGTGAATAGAATAATATGAAAATGAAAGAACACAGATAACAATAAACATATAATCACCGGTGGGAGCGCTCTTCTGCTATGTTCGATAGCTAGGTTGTATTGCAACCACTTGTAAACAGCTCGACAGGCGATCTAATTGCCAGGAAGTCAACGACAGCAGATCAGGAACCAATGTATGGTTTTTTCTACGAGAGTCCGTTGTCAGCTGTAAAATTTCAATCACACTATCCAGTCACTTATTTACATACCATTACAACTATTACAATAAATATAAATCAAAATCATAAATCCTATTCAAATTATTGCTAATGATTTGTTGATATGTTGATAAAAATAGAAAATAGAAATATTCACATTGAATTTTTATGCTGTAGTACATGTTATGTCAAAACAGTTTGAAAGTCAACTATTTCAATCAATATAAAACAAAATCATAACTCCTATTCAAATTATTGCTAATAATTTGCCTGATATGTTACCAAAAATAGAAAATAAAATATTCACCTGTAATTTTTAGTTTGTAGTACAGTTTATGTCAAAACAATTTCAATGTCAATATTTCAATCAATATTAATCAAAAACACTATTCAAACTATCACTAATGATTTGCATGATATATTATCGAAAAAAGAAACCAAACTATTCACCTGGAATTATAGTCCGTGGGAGAGTTTATGTCAAAGCAATTTTAAAGTTAACAATTTCAATCAATATAAATCGATCATAAATAACATTTAAATGGTCACTAATCATTTGCCTGATATATTATCGAGAAAAGAAATTAAAATATTCACCTTGAATTTTTAGTCTGTAGAACAGTTTTTGTCAAAATAATTTCATAGTCAACTATTTCAATCAATATAAATCAAAATCAAAAAATTGGAAGTTTAATTACAGTAATGAATCCCAAATAGGAGCGAAATGTTACATGAAAACAAATGATGCACCTCATTCACCAGTTATATACGTACCATGTTTAAGTCTTTGTTTGCTGTTGTACAGCAATAATCATTTGTCATTGATGAGAATTTTTCCATCCATGTCCTCTGCTGCAGTGCAATGAGCCAAATTTTGCCAGTCCTGAAGTCACAACAAATCTTTAGATCAATTCAATCAGTTGTAGTCGTCAACAAATGAATTGCAAATACCAATTTAATAAAATTTGCTACAGAATACAACTCATACTGTCTCTCTATATACCTGTATTGCAACCTCTGGTAAACTGCTGCACAGGCGATCTAATTGCCAGGAAGTCAACGACAGCAGATCAGGAACCAATGTATGGTTTTTTTCTACGAGAGTCCGTTGTCAGCTGTAAAATTTCAATCACACTATCCAGTCACTTATTTACATACCATTACAACTATTACAATAAATATAAATCAAAAATCATAAATCCTATTCAAATTATTGCTAATGATTTGTTGATATGTTGATAAAAATAGAAAATAGAAATATTCACATTGAATTTTTATGCTGTAGTACATGTTATGTCAAAACAGTTTGAAAGTCAACTATTTCAATCAATATAAAACAAAATCATAACTCCTATTCAAATTATTGCTAATAATTTGCCTGATATGTTACCAAAAATAGAAAATAAAATATTCACCTGTAATTTTTAGTTTGTAGTACAGTTTATGTCAAAACAATTTCAATGTCAATATTTCAATCAATATTAATCAAAAACACTATTCAAACTATCACTAATGATTTGCATGATATATTATCGAAAAAAGAAACCAAACTATTCACCTGGAATTATAGTCCGTGGGAGAGTTTATGTCAAAGCAATTTTAAAGTTAACAATTTCAATCAATATAAATCGATCATAAATAACATTTAAATGGTCACTAATCATTTGCCTGATATATTATCGAGAAAAGAAATTAAAATATTCACCTTGAATTTTTAGTCTGAAATTATTTTGACAAAAACTGTTCTACATAGTCAACTATTTCAATCAATATAAATCAAAATCAAAAAATTGGAAGTTTAATTACAGTAATGAATCCCAAATAGGAGCGAAATGTTACATGAAAACAAATGATGCACCTCATTCACCAGTTATATACGTACCATGTTTAAGTCTTTGTTTGCTGTTGTACAGCAATAATCATTTGTCATTGATGAGAATTTTTCCATCCATGTCCTCTGCTGCAGTGCAATGAGCCAAATTTTGCCAGTCCTGAAGTCACAACAAATCTTTAGATCAATTCAATCAGTTGTAGTCGTCAACAAATGAATTGCAAATACCAATTTAATAAAATTTGCTACAGAATACAACTCATACTGTCTCTCTATATACCTGTATTGCAACCTCTGGTAAACTGCTGCACAGGCGATCTAATTGCCAGGAAGTCAACGACAGCAGATCAGGAACCAATGTATGGTTTTTTCTACGAGAGTCCGTTGTCAGCTGTAAAATTTCAATCACACTATCCAGTCACTTATTTACATACCATTACAACTATTACAATAAATATAAATCAAAATCATAAATCCTATTCAAATTATTGCTAATGATTTGTTGATATGTTGATAAAAATAGAAAATAGAAATATTCACATTGAATTTTTATGCTGTAGTACATGTTATGTCAAAACAGTTTGAAAGTCAACTATTTCAATCAATATAAAACAAAATCATAACTCCTATTCAAATTATTGCTAATAATTTGCCTGATATGTTACCAAAAATAGAAAATAAAATATTCACCTGTAATTTTTAGTTTGTAGTACAGTTTATGTCAAAACAATTTCAATGTCAATATTTCAATCAATATTAATCAAAAACACTATTCAAACTATCACTAATGATTTGCATGATATATTATCGAAAAAAGAAACCAAACTATTCACCTGGAATTATAGTCCGTGGGAGAGTTTATGTCAAAGCAATTTTAAAGTTAACAATTTCAATCAATATAAATCGATCATAAATAACATTTAAATGGTCACTAATCATTTGCCTGATATATTATCGAGAAAAGAAATTAAAATATTCACCTTGAATTTTTAGTCTGTAGAACAGTTTTTTGTCAAAATAATTTCATAGTCAACTATTTCAATCAATATAAATCAAAATCAAAAAATTGGAAGTTTAATTACAGTAATGAATCCCAAATAGGAGCGAAATGTTACATGAAAACAAATGATGCACCTCATTCACCAGTTATATACGTACCATGTTTAAGTCTTTGTTTGCTGTTGTACAGCAATAATCATTTGTCATTGATGAGAATTTTTCCATCCATGTCCTCTGCTGCAGTGCAATGAGCCAAATTTTGCCAGTCCTGAAGTCGCAACAAATCTTTAGATCAATTCAATCAGTTGTAGTCGTCAACAAATGAATTGCAAATACCAATTTAATAAAATTTGCTACAGAATACAACTCATACTGTCTCTCTATATACCTGTATTGCAACCTCTGGTAAACTGCTGCACAGGCGATCTAATTGCCAGGAAGTCAACGACAGCAGATCAGGAACCAATGTATGGTTTTTTTTTTCTACGAGAGTCCGTTGTCAGCTGTAAAATTTCAATCACACTATCCAGTCACTTATTTACATACCATTACAACTATTACAATAAATATAAATCAAAATCATAAATCCTATTCAAATTATTGCTAATGATTTGTTGATATGTTGATAAAATAGAAAAAAATAGAAATATTCACATTGAATTTTTATGCTGTAGTACATGTTATGTCAAAACAGTTTGAAAGTCAACTATTTCAATCAATATAAAACAAAATCATAACTCCTATTCAAATTATTGCTAATAATTTGCCTGATATGTTACCAAAAATAGAAAATAAAATATTCACCTGTAATTTTTAGTTTGTAGTACAGTTTATGTCAAAACAATTTCAATGTCAATATTTCAATCAATATTAATCAAAAACACTATTCAAACTATCACTAATGATTTGCATGATATATTATCGAAAAAAGAAACCAAACTATTCACCTGGAATTATAGTCCGTGGGAGAGTTTATGTCAAAGCAATTTTAAAGTTAACAATTTCAATCAATATAAATCGATCATAAATAACATTTAAATGGTCACTAATCATTTGCCTGATATATTATCGAGAAAAGAAATTAAAATATTCACCTTGAATTTTTAGTCTGTAGAACAGTTTTTGTCAAAATAATTTCATAGTCAACTATTTCAATCAATATAAATCAAAATCAAAAAATTGGAAGTTTAATTACAGTAATGAATCCCAAATAGGAGCGAAATGTTACATGAAAACAAATGATGCACCTCATTCACCAGTTATATACGTACCATGTTTAAGTCTTTGTTTGCTGTTGTACAGCAATAATCATTTGTCATTGATGAGAATTTTTCCATCCATGTCCTCTGCTGCAGTGCAATGAGCCAAATTTTGCCAGTCCTGAAGTCGCAACAAATCTTTAGATCAATTCAATCAGTTGTAGTCGTCAACAAATGAATTGCAAATACCAATTTAATAAAATTTGCTACAGAATACAACTCATACTGTCTCTCTATATACCTGTATTGCAACCTCTGGTAAACTGCTGCACAGGCGATCTAATTGCCAGGAAGTCAACGACAGCAGATCAGGAACCAATGTATGGTTTTTTCTACGAGAGTCCGTTGTCAGCTGTAAAATTTCAATCACACTATCCAGTCACTTATTTACATACCATTACAACTATTACAATAAATATAAATCAAAATCATAAATCCTATTCAAATTATTGCTAATGATTTGTTGATATGTTGATAAAAATAGAAAATAGAAATATTCACATTGAATTTTTATGCTGTAGTACATGTTATGTCAAAACAGTTTGAAAGTCAACTATTTCAATCAATATAAAACAAAATCATAACTCCTATTCAAATTATTGCTAATAATTTGCCTGATATGTTACCAAAAATAGAAAATAAAATATTCACCTGTAATTTTTAGTTTGTAGTACAGTTTATGTCAAAACAATTTCAATGTCAATATTTCAATCAATATTAATCAAAAACACTATTCAAACTATCACTAATGATTTGCATGATATATTATCGAAAAAAGAAACCAAACTATTCACCTGGAATTATAGTCCGTGGGAGAGTTTATGTCAAAGCAATTTTAAAGTTAACAATTTCAATCAATATAAATCGATCATAAATAACATTTAAATGGTCACTAATCATTTGCCTGATATATTATCGAGAAAAGAAATTAAAATATTCACCTTGAATTTTTAGTCTGTAGAACAGTTTTTGTCAAAAAATAATTTCATAGTCAACTATTTCAATCAATATAAATCAAAATCAAAAAATTGGAAGTTTAATTACAGTAATGAATCCCAAATAGGAGCGAAATGTTACATGAAAACAAATGATGCACCTCATTCACCAGTTATATACGTACCATGTTTAAGTCTTTGTTTGCTGTTGTACAGCAATAATCATTTGTCATTGATGAGAATTTTTCCATCCATGTCCTCTGCTGCAGTGCAATGAGCCAAATTTTGCCAGTCCTGAAGTCGCAACAAATCTTTAGATCAATTCAATCAGTTGTAGTCGTCAACAAATGAATTGCAAATACCAATTTAATAAAATTTGCTACAGAATACAACTCATACTGTCTCTCTATATACCTGTATTGCAACCTCTGGTAAACTGCTGCACAGGCGATCTAATTGCCAGGAAGTCAACGACAGCAGATCAGGAACCAATGTATGGTTTTTTCTACGAGAGTCCGTTGTCAGCTGTAAAATTTCAATCACACTATCCAGTCACTTATTTACATACCATTACAACTATTACAATAAATATAAATCAAAATCATAAATCCTATTCAAATTATTGCTAATGATTTGTTGATATGTTGATAAAAATAGAAAATAGAAATATTCACATTGAATTTTTATGCTGTAGTACATGTTATGTCAAAACAGTTTGAAAGTCAACTATTTCAATCAATATAAAACAAAATCATAACTCCTATTCAAATTATTGCTAATAATTTGCCTGATATGTTACCAAAAATAGAAAATAAAATATTCACCTGTAATTTTTAGTTTGTAGTACAGTTTATGTCAAAACAATTTCAATGTCAATATTTCAATCAATATTAATCAAAAACACTATTCAAACTATCACTAATGATTTGCATGATATATTATCGAAAAAAGAAACCAAACTATTCACCTGGAATTATAGTCCGTGGGAGAGTTTATGTCAAAGCAATTTTAAAGTTAACAATTTCAATCAATATAAATCGATCATAAATAACATTTAAATGGTCACTAATCATTTGCCTGATATATTATCGAGAAAAGAAATTAAAATATTCACCTTGAATTTTTAGTCTGTAGAACAGTTTTTGTCAAAATAATTTCATAGTCAACTATTTCAATCAATATAAATCAAAATCAAAAAATTGGAAGTTTAATTACAGTAATGAATCCCAAATAGGAGCGAAATGTTACATGAAAACAAATGATGCACCTCATTCACCAGTTATATACGTACCATGTTTAAGTCTTTGTTTGCTGTTGTACAGCAATAATCATTTGTCATTGATGAGAATTTTTCCATCCATGTCCTCTGCTGCAGTGCAATGAGCCAAATTTTGCCAGTCCTGAAGTCGCAACAAATCTTTAGATCAATTCAATCAGTTGTAGTCGTCAACAAATGAATTGCAAATACCAATTTAATAAAATTTGCTACAGAATACAACTCATACTGTCTCTCTATATACCTGTATTGCAACCTCTGGTAAACTGCTGCACAGGCGATCTAATTGCCAGGAAGTCAACGACAGCAGATCAGGAACCAATGTATGGTTTTTTTCTACGAGAGTCCGTTGTCAGCTGTAAAATTTCAATCACACTATCCAGTCACTTATTTACATACCATTACAACTATTACAATAAATATAAATCAAAATCATAAATCCTATTCAAATTATTGCTAATGATTTGTTGATATGTTGATAAAAATAGAAAATAGAAATATTCACATTGAATTTTTATGCTGTAGTACATGTTATGTCAAAACAGTTTGAAAGTCAACTATTTCAATCAATATAAAACAAAAATCATAACTCCTATTCAAATTATTGCTAATAATTTGCCTGATATGTTACCAAAAATAGAAAATAAAATATTCACCTGTAATTTTTAGTTTGTAGTACAGTTTATGTCAAAACAATTTCAATGTCAATATTTCAATCAATATTAATCAAAAACACTATTCAAACTATCACTAATGATTTGCATGATATATTATCGAAAAAAGAAACCAAACTATTCACCTGGAATTATAGTCCGTGGGAGAGTTTATGTCAAAGCAATTTTAAAGTTAACAATTTCAATCAATATAAATCGATCATAAATAACATTTAAATGGTCACTAATCATTTGCCTGATATATTATCGAGAAAAGAAATTAAAATATTCACCTTGAATTTTTAGTCTGTAGAACAGTTTTTTTGTCAAAATAATTTCATAGTCAACTATTTCAATCAATATAAATCAAAATCAAAAAATTGGAAGTTTAATTACAGTAATGAATCCCAAATAGGAGCGAAATGTTACATGAAAACAAATGATGCACCTCATTCACCAGTTATATACGTACCATGTTTAAGTCTTTGTTTGCTGTTGTACAGCAATAATCATTTGTCATTGATGAGAATTTTTCCATCCATGTCCTCTGCTGCAGTGCAATGAGCCAAATTTTGCCAGTCCTGAAGTCGCAACAAATCTTTAGATCAATTCAATCAGTTGTAGTCGTCAACAAATGAATTGCAAATACCAATTTAATAAAATTTGCTACAGAATACAACTCATACTGTCTCTCTATATACCTGTATTGCAACCTCTGGTAAACTGCTGCACAGGCGATCTAATTGCCAGGAAGTCAACGACAGCAGATCAGGAACCAATGTATGGTTTTTTCTACGAGAGTCCGTTGTCAGCTGTAAAATTTCAATCACACTATCCAGTCACTTATTTACATACCATTACAACTATTACAATAAATATAAATCAAAATCATAAATCCTATTCAAATTATTGCTAATGATTTGTTGATATGTTGATAAAAATAGAAAATAGAAATATTCACATTGAATTTTTATGCTGTAGTACATGTTATGTCAAAACAGTTTGAAAGTCAACTATTTCAATCAATATAAAACAAATCATAACTCCTATTCAATTATTGCTAATAATTTGCCTGATATGTTACCAAAAATAGAAATAAAAAAATATTCACCTGTAATTTTTAGTTTGTAGTACAGTTTATGTCAAAACAATTTCAATGTCAATATTTCAATCAATATTAATCAAAAACACTATTCAAACTATCACTAATGATTTGCATGATATATTATCGAAAAAAGAAACCAAACTATTCACCTGGAATTATAGTCCGTGGGAGAGTTTATGTCAAAGCAATTTTAAAGTTAACAATTTCAATCAATATAATCGATCATAAATAACATTTAAATGGTCACTAATCATTTGCCTGATATATTATCGAGAAAAGAAATTAAAATATTCACCTTGAATTTTTAGTCTGTAGAACAGTTTTTTTGTCAAAATAATTTCATAGTCAACTATTTCAATCAATATAAATCAAAATCAAAAAATTGGAAGTTTAATTACAGTAATGAATCCCAAATAGGAGCGAAATGTTACATGAAAACAAATGATGCACCTCATTCACCAGTTATATACGTACCATGTTTAAGTCTTTGTTTGCTGTTGTACAGCAATAATCATTTGTCATTGATGAGAATTTTTCCATCCATGTCCTCTGCTGCAGTGCAATGAGCCAAATTTTGCCAGTCCTGAAGTCGCAACAAATCTTTAGATCAATTCAATCAGTTGTAGTCGTCAACAAATGAATTGCAAATACCAATTTAATAAAATTTGCTACAGAATACAACTCATACTGTCTCTCTATATACCTGTATTGCAACCTCTGGTAAACTGCTGCACAGGCGATCTAATTGCCAGGAAGTCAACGACAGCAGATCAGGAACCAATGTATGGTTTTTTCTACGAGAGTCCGTTGTCAGCTGTAAAATTTCAATCACACTATCCAGTCACTTATTTACATACCATTACAACTATTACAATAAATATAAATCAAAATCATAAATCCTATTCAAATTATTGCTAATGATTTGTTGATATGTTGATAAAAATAGAAAATAGAAATATTCACATTGAATTTTTATGCTGTAGTACATGTTATGTCAAAACAGTTTGAAAGTCAACTATTTCAATCAATATAAAACAAAATCATAACTCCTATTCAAATTATTGCTAATAATTTGCCTGATATGTTACCAAAAATAGAAAATAAAATATTCACCTGTAATTTTTAGTTTGTAGTACAGTTTATGTCAAAACAATTTCAATGTCAATATTTCAATCAATATTAATCAAAAACACTATTCAAACTATCACTAATGATTTGCATGATATATTATCGAAAAAAGAAACCAAACTATTCACCTGGAATTATAGTCCGTGGGAGAGTTTATGTCAAAGCAATTTTAAAGTTAACAATTTCAATCAATATAAATCGATCATAAATAACATTTAAATGGTCACTAATCATTTGCCTGATATATTATCGAGAAAAGAAATTAAAATATTCACCTTGAATTTTTAGTCTGTAGAACAGTTTTTGTCAAAATAATTTCATAGTCAACTATTTCAATCAATATAAATCAAAATCAAAAAATTGGAAGTTTAATTACAGTAATGAATCCCAAATAGGAGCGAAATGTTACATGAAAACAAATGATGCACCTCATTCACCAGTTATATACGTACCATGTTTAAGTCTTTGTTTGCTGTTGTACAGCAATAATCATTTGTCATTGATGAGAATTTTTCCATCCATGTCCTCTGCTGCAGTGCAATGAGCCAAATTTTGCCAGTCCTGAAGTCGCAACAAATCTTTAGATCAATTCAATCAGTTGTAGTCGTCAACAAATGAATTGCAAATACCAATTTAATAAAATTTGCTACAGAATACAACTCATACTGTCTCTCTATATACCTGTATTGCAACCTCTGGTAAACTGCTGCACAGGCGATCTAATTGCCAGGAAGTCAACGACAGCAGATCAGGAACCAATGTATGGTTTTTTCTACGAGAGTCCGTTGTCAGCTGTAAAATTTCAATCACACTATCCAGTCACTTATTTACATACCATTACAACTATTACAATAAATATAAATCAAAATCATAAATCCTATTCAAATTATTGCTAATGATTTGTTGATATGTTGATAAAAATAGAAAATAGAAAAATATTCACATTGAATTTTTATGCTGTAGTACATGTTATGTCAAAACAGTTTGAAAGTCAACTATTTCAATCAATATAAAACAAAAATCATAACTCCTATTCAAATTATTGCTAATAATTTGCCTGATATGTTACCAAAAATAGAAAATAAAATATTCACCTGTAATTTTTTTAGTTTGTAGTACAGTTTATGTCAAAACAATTTCAATGTCAATATTTCAATCAATATTAATCAAAAACACTATTCAAACTATCACTAATGATTTGCATGATATATTATCGAAAAAAGAAACCAAACTATTCACCTGGAATTATAGTCCGTGGGAGAGTTTATGTCAAAGCAATTTTAAAGTTAACAATTTCAATCAATATAAATCGATCATAAATAAATAACATTTAAATGGTCACTAATCATTTGCCTGATATATTATCGAGAAAAGAAATTAAAATATTCACCTTGAATTTTTAGTCTGTAGAACAGTTTTTGTCAAAATAATTTCATAGTCAACTATTTCAATCAATATAAATCAAAATCAAAAAATTGGAAGTTTAATTACAGTAATGAATCCCAAATAGGAGCGAAATGTTACATGAAAACAAATGATGCACCTCATTCACCAGTTATATACGTACCATGTTTAAG
>CM067353.1:71462807-71596559 GCA_034190875.2 Urechis unicinctus | reverse complement strand
ATTGTCAAATACATTCCCCAAATCCTCGTAAGCATCATCGGTCAAAATGACCATGGTCTGAATAAGGTCACAGATTCCATTCTGCTACAGTATTAACATTACCCAGATAATCTTAAATACACCTATCTCTTCGATAGGCCAGTTCGTGGTCGTCATCTTCACGGTCCGAACCCGAATCAGCACTAGTAAGAATACTCGCAACATCCTTCTTAACTACAGCAATGTCATAATGACTGACAGGACTGGATTCCATTTCGTCACAGCTTTCGTGGTTGTGATCAGTTTGTGTTCTAATAGGCCTAAACCAGTTCGAAGTATTGTGAAGAAAAGAATCCATTGCGCAATTGGTAATTTCTCGATGTGACAATCAGATCACAACTCTTAATAACCTGGTCATGTAAAGGATTTTGCTCTGTTCAATTTCTCTTTTGAATTCTCATTAACATTGCGCTCACATTCGTAGTCGAGGACTATGAAGGTAATAGAGTTGCAAAAGATCAGACCGTGAGGATTTGATCAAATGTTTTATTTACAATCTAAGATAACAACAGTCTTCATTCATTCACACCTCGGGATACATTTGGATTTTGCTTATCTACTCGAGATGAGGCGTTTGTCTTACTCCCAACAAAAACATCACGCTGTTTACACAAGAACTACATCAGTTGCCACAGTGACTCTTGCCCAGATATTCACCCGATACTAATAGAATATATTCATTAATTACCAGGTAAAACAAATAGCACACTGCCGCAAATATGTCAGATGGATAATGAATTAAACCAAGAAACCATGTTCACATGACCAAACATGACAATAAACATATAATCGCCCATGGGAGTGCTTTTCTGCAATGTTAGATGCTTAGCTCTCTGGTCTCTCTAGCCACCAACTGGAAAATCAAATTATGAAAAGATTAATAAAGCCAATGGAATCTTTTGAACTATAGTATAACAAAATGGCTCCATCATCTGATGCTGCTTGTGCGATTTATGCCCTTGTCATCTTCTTCAAAACATACAAACAAATATTATAGAATTAAATGTATTATCATAACTATTTGCGAATGATCATTCCATTTAAGGAGAAATATTTGAGAATATTGCCTGCCATATAATCCCACCTCATTAGGTTAACACTGCATGTCTCGCTGTGTGTTGCTTGATGGATACTTATGCAAACATCTTCCAAGCCTATTGTACATAACATGGTAAATTTTAAGTAGAATGAAGCATCATAAATTGAGTGAATAGAATAATATGAAAATGAAAGAACACAGATAACAATAAACATATAATCACCGGTGGGAGCGCTCTTCTGCTCTGTTCGATAGCTAGGTGGTATTGCAACCACTTGTAAACTGCTCGACAGGCGATCTAATTGCCAGGAAGTCAACGACAGCAGATTAGGAACCAATGGTTTTTCTACGAGAGTCCGTTGTCAGCTGTAAAATTTCAATCACACTATCCAGTCACTTATTTACATACCATTACAACTATTACAATCAATATAAATCATAATCATAAATCCTATTCAAATTATTGCTAATTATTTGTTGATATGTTGATAAAAATAGAAATATTCACATTGAATTTTTATGCTGTAGTACATGTTATGTCAAAACAGTTTGAAAGTCAACTATTTCAATCAATATAAAACAAAATCATAAATCCTATTCAAATTATTGCTAATAATTTGCCTGATATGTTACCAAAAATAGAAAATAAAAATATTCACCTGTAATTTTTAGTTTGTAATACAGTTTATGTCAAAACAATTTCAATGTCAATATTTCAATCAATATTAATCAAAAACACTATTCAAACTATCACTAATGATTTGCATGATATATAATCGAAAAAAAGAAACCAAACTATTCACCTGGAAATGTAGTCCGTGGGAGAGTTTATGACAAAGCAATTTTAAAGTTAACAATTTCAATCAATATAAATCGATCATAAATAACATTTAAATGGTCACTAATCATTTGCCTGATATATTATCGAGAAAAGAAATTAAAATATTCACCTTGAATTTTTAGTCTGTAGAACAGTTTTTGTCAAAATAATTTCATAGTCAACTATTTCAATCAATATAAATCAAAATCAAAAAATTGGAAGTTTTAATTACAGTAATGAATCCCAAATAGGAGCGAAATGTTACATGAAAACAAATGATGCACCTCATTCACCAGTTATATACGTAGCATGTTTAAGTCTTTGTTTGCTGTTGTACAGCAATAATCATTTGTCATTGATGAGAACTTTTCCATCCATGTCCTCTGCTGCAGTGCAAGGAGCCAAATTTTGCCAGTCCTGAAGTCACAACAAATCTTTAGATCAATTCAATCAGTTGTAGTCGTCAACAAATGAATTGCAAATACCAATTTAATAAAATTTGCTACAGAATACAACTCATACTGTCTCTCTATATACCTGTATTGCAACCTCTAGTAAACTGCTGGACAGGCGATCTAATTGCCAGGAAGTCAACAACAGCAGATTAGGAACCAATGGTTTTTCTACGAGAGTCCGTTGTCAGCTGTAAAATTTCAATAACACTATCCAGTCACTTATTTACATACCATTACAACTATTACAATCAATATAAATCATAATCATAAATCCCATTCAAATTATTGCTAATTATTTGTTGATATGTTGATAAAAATAGAAAATAAAAATATTCACATTGAATTTTTATGCTGTAGTACATTTCATGTCAAAACAGTTTGAAAGTCAACTATGTTACATGAAAACAAATGATGCACCTCATTCACCAGTTATATACGTAGCATGTTTAAGTCTTTGTTTGCTGTTGTACAGCAATAATCATTTGTCATTGATGAGAACTTTTCCATCCATGTCCTCTGCTGCAGTGCAAGGAGCCAAATTTTGCCAGTCCTGAAGTCACAACAAATCTTTAGATCAATTCAATCAGTTGTAGTCGTCAACAAATGAATTGCTAATACCAATTTAATAAAATTTGCTACAGAATACAACTCATACTGTCTCTCTATATACCTGTATTGCAACCTCTGGTAAACTACTGGACAGGCGATCTAATTGCCAGGAAGTCAACGACAGCAGATCAGGAACCAATGTATGGTTTTTTCTACGAGAGTCCGTTGTCAGCTGTAAAATTTCAATCATACTATCCAGTCACTTATTTACACACCATTACAACCATTACAATCAATATAAATGAAAGTCACAACAAATCTTAAGATCAATTCAATCAGTTGTAGTCGTCAACAAATGAATTGCAAATACCAATTTAATAAAATTTGCTACAGAATACAACTCATACTGTCTCTCTATATACCTGTATTGCAACCTCTGATAAACTGCTGGACAGGCGATCTAATTGCCAGGAAGTCAACGACAGCAGATTAGGAACCAATGGTTTTTCTACGAGAGTCCGTTGTCAGCTGTAAAATTTCAATCACACTATCCAGTCACTTATTTACATACCATTACAACTATTACAATAATATATAAATCATAATCATAAATCCCATTCAAATTGTTGCTAATTATTTGTTGATATGTTGATAAAAATAGAAAATAGAAATATTCACATTGAATTTTTATGCTGTAGTACATGTTATGTCAAAACAGTTTGAAAGTCAACTATTTCAATCAATATAAAACAAAATCACAAATCCTATTCAAATTATTGCTAATAATTTGCCTGATATGTTACTAAAAAAATAGAAAATAAAAATATTCACCTGTAATTTTAGTTTGTAGTACAGTTTATGTCAAAACAATTTCAATGTCAATATTTCAATCAATATTAATCAAAAACACTATTCAAACTATCACTAATGATTTGCATGATATATAATCGAAAAAAGAAACCAAACTATTCACCTGGAAATGTAGTCGGTGGGAGAGTTTATGTCAAAGCAATTTTAAAGTTAACAATTTCAATCAATATAAATCGATCATAAATAACATTTAAATGGTCACTAATCATTTGCCTGATATATTATCGAGAAAAGAAATTAAAATATTCACCTTGAATTTTTAGTCTGTAGAACAGTTTTTGTCAAAATAATTTCATAGTCAACTATTTCAATCAATATAAATCAAAATCAAAAAATTGGAAGTTTTAATTACAGTAATGAATCCCAAATAGGAGCGAAATGTTACATGAAAACAAATGATGCACCTCATTCACCAGTTATATACGTAGCATGTTTAAGTCTTTGTTTGCTGTTGTACAGCAATAATCATTTGTCATTGATGAGAACTTTTCCATCCATGTCCTCTGCTGCAGTGCAAGGAGCCAAATTTTGCCAGTCCTGAAGTCACAACAAATCTTTAGATCAATTCAATCAGTTGTAGTCGTCAACAAATGAATTGCTAATACCAATTTAATAAAATTTGCTACAGAATACAACTCATACTGTCTCTCTATATACCTGTATTGCAACCTCTGGTAAACTGCTGGACAGGCGATCTAATTGCCAGGAAGTCAACGACAGCAGATTAGGAACCAATGGTTTTTCTACGAGAGTCCGTTGTCAGCTGTAAAATTTCAATCACACTATCCAGTCACTTATTTACATACCATTACAACTATTACAATCAATATAAATCATAATCATAAATCCTATTCAAATTATTGCTAATTATTTGTTGATATGTTGATAAAAATAGAAAATAAAAATATTCACATTGAATTTTTATGCTGTAGTACATTTCATGTCAAAACAGTTTGAAAGTCAACTATTTCAATCAATATAAAAACAAAATCATAAATCCTATTCAAATTATTGCTAATAATTTGCCTGATATGTTACCAAAAATAGAAAATAAAAATATTCACCTGTAATTTTTAGTTTGTAGTACAGTTTATGTCAAAACAATTTCAATGTCAATATTTCAATCAATATTAATCAAAAACACTATTCAAACTATCACTAATGATTTGCATGATATATATATCGAAAAAAGAAAAAAAACTATTCACCTGGAAATGTAGTCCGTGGAGAGAGTTTATGTCAAAGCAATTTTAAAGTTAACAATTTCAATCAATATAAATCGATCATAAATAACATTTAAATGGTCACTAATCATTTGCCTGATATATTATCGAGAAAAGAAATTAAAATATTCACCTTGAATTTTTAGTCTGTAGAACAGTTTTTTGTCAAAATAATTTCATAGTCAACTATTTCAATCAATATAAATCAAAATCAAAAAATTGGAAGTTTTAATTACAGTAATGAATCCCAAATAGGAGCGAAATGTTACATGAAAACAAATGATGCACCTCATTCACCAGTTATATACGTACCATGTTTAAGTCTTTGTTTGCTGTTGTACAGCAATAATCATTTGTCATTGATGAGAACTTTTCCATCCATGTCCTCTGCTGCAGTGCAAGGAGCCAAATTTTGCCAGTCCTGAAGTCACAACAAATCTTTAGATCAATTCAATCAGTTGTAGTCGTCAACAAATGAATTGCTAATACCAATTTAATAAAATTTGCTACAGAAGAATACAACTCATACTGTCTCTCTATATACCTGTATTGCAACCTCTGGTAAACTGCTGGACAGGCGATCTAATTGCCAGGAAGTCAACGACAGCAGATTAGGAACCAATGGTTTTTCTACGAGAGTCCGTTGTCAGCTGTAAAATTTCAATCACACTATCCAGTCACTTATTTACATACCATTACAACTATTACAATCAATATAAATCATAATCATAAATCCTATTCAAATTATTGCTAATTATTTGTTGATATGTTGATAAAAATAGAAAATAAAAATATTCACATTGAATTTTTATGCTGTAGTACATTTCATGTCAAAACAGTTTGAAAGTCAACTATTTCAATCAATATAAAACAAAATCATAAATCCTATTCAAATTATTGCTAATAATTTGCCTGATATGTTACCAAAAATAGAAAATAAAAATATTCACCTGTAATTTTTAGTTTGTAATACAGTTTATGTCAAAACAATTTCAATGTCAATATTTCAATCAATATTATCAAAAAAAACACTATTCAAACTATCACTAATGATTTGCATGATATATAATCGAAAAAAGAAACCAAACTATTCACCTGGAAATGTAGTCCGTGGGAGAGTTTATGACAAAGCAATTTTAAAGTTAACAATTTCAATCAATATAAATCGATCATAAATAACATTTAAATGGTCACTAATCATTTGCCTGATATATTATCGAGAAAAGAAATTAAAATATTCACCTTGAAATTTTTAGTCTGTAGAACAGTTTTTGTCAAAATAATTTCATAGTCAACTATTTCAATCAATATAAATCAAAATCAAAAAATTGGAAGTTTTAATTACAGTAATGAATCCCAAATAGGAGCGAAATGTTACATGAAAACAAATGATGCACCTCATTCACCAGTTATATACGTACCATGTTTAAGTCTTTGTTTGCTGTTGTACAGCAATAATCATTTGTCATTGATGAGAACTTTTCCATCCATGTCCTCTGCTGCAGTGCAAGGAGCCAAAATTTGCCAGTCCTGAAGTCACAACAAATCTTTAGATCAATTCAATCAGTTGTAGTCGTCAACAAATGAATTGCTAATACCAATTTAATAAAATTTGCTACAGAATACAACTCATACTGTCTCTCTATATACCTGTATTGCAACCTCTGGTAAACTGCTGGACAGGCGATCTAATTGCCAGGAAGTCAACGACAGCAGATTAGGAACCAATGGTTTTTCTACGAGAGTCCGTTGTCAGCTGTAAAATTTCAATCACACTATCCAGTCACTTATTTACATACCATTACAACTATTACAATCAATATAAATCATAATCATAAATCCTATTCAAATTATTGCTAATTATTTGTTGATATGTTGATAAAAATAGAAAATAAAAATATTCACATTGAATTTTTATGCTGTAGTACATTTCATGTCAAAACAGTTTGAAAGTCAACTATTTCAATCAATATAAAACAAAATCATAAATCCTATTCAAATTATTGCTAATAATTTGCCTGATATGTTACCAAAAATATAGAAAATAAAAAATATTCACCTGTAATTTTTAGTTTGTAGTACAGTTTATGTCAAAACAATTTCAATGTCAATATTTCAATCAATATTAATCAAAAACACTATTCAAACTATCACTAATGATTTGCATGATATATATAATCGAAAAAAAAAAACCAAACTATTCACCTGGAAATGTAGTCCGTGGGAGAGTTTATGTCAAAGCAATTTTAAAGTTAACAATTTCAATCAATATAAATCGATCATAAATAACATTTAAATGGTCACTAATCATTTGCCTGATATATTATCGAGAAAAGAAATTAAAATATTCACCTTGAATTTTTAGTCTGTAGAACAGTTTTTGTCAAAATAATTTCATAGTCAACTATTTCAATCAATATAAATCAAAAAAAAAAAAAATTGGAAGTTTTAATTACAGTAATGAATCCCAAATAGGAGCGAAATGTTACATGAAAACAAATGATGCACCTCATTCACCAGTTATATACGTACCATGTTTAAGTCTTTGTTTGCTGTTGTACAGCAATAATCATTTGTCATTGATGAGAACTTTTCCATCCATGTCCTCTGCTGCAGTGCAAGGAGCCAAATTTTGCCAGTCCTGAAGTCACAACAAATCTTTAGATCAATTCAATCAGTTGTAGTCGTCAACAAATGAATTGCTAATACCAATTTAATAAAATTTGCTACAGAATACAACTCATACTGTCTCTCTATATACCTGTATTGCAACCTCTGGTAAACTGCTGGACAGGCGATCTAATTGCCAGGAAGTCAACGACAGCAGATTAGGAACCAATGGTTTTTCTACGAGAGTCCGTTGTCAGCTGTAAAATTTCAATCACACTATCCAGTCACTTATTTACATACCATTACAACTATTACAATCAATATAAATCATAATCATAAATCCTATTCAAATTATTGCTAATTATTTGTTGATATGTTGATAAAAATAGAAAATAAAAATATTCACATTGAATTTTTATGCTGTAGTACATTTCATGTCAAAACAGTTTGAAAGTCAACTATTTCAATCAATATAAAACAAAATCATAAATCCTATTCAAATTATTGCTAATAATTTGCCTGATATGTTACCAAAAATAGAAAATAAAAATATTCACCTGTAATTTTTAGTTTGTAGTACAGTTTATGTCAAAACAATTTCAATGTCAATATTTCAATCAATATTAATCAAAACACTATTCAAACTATCACTAATGATTTGCATGATATATAATCGAAAAAAGAAACCAAACTATTCACCTGGAAATGTAGTCCGTGGGAGAGTTTATGACAAAGCAATTTTAAAGTTAACAATTTCAATCAATATAAATCGATCATAAATAACATTTAAATGGTCACTAATCATTTGCCTGATATATTATCGAGAAAAGAAATTAAAATATTCACCTTGAATTTTTAGTCTGTAGAACAGTTTTTGTCAAAATAATTTCATAGTCAACTATTTCAATCAATATAAATCAAAATAAAAAAAATTGGAAGTTTTAATTACAGTAATAATGAATCCCAAATAGGAGCGAAATGTTACATGAAAACAAATGATGCACCTCATTCACCAGTTATATACGTACCATGTTTAAGTCTTTGTTTGCTGTTGTACAGCAATAATCATTTGTCATTGATGAGAACTTTTCCATCCATGTCCTCTGCTGCAGTGCAAGGAGCCAAATTTTGCCAGTCCTGAAGTCACAACAAATCTTTAGATCAATTCAATCAGTTGTAGTCGTCAACAAATGAATTGCTAATACCAATTTAATAAAATTTGCTACAGAATACAACTCATACTGTCTCTCTATATACCTGTATTGCAACCTCTGGTAAACTGCTGGACAGGCGATCTAATTGCCAGGAAGTCAACGACAGCAGATTAGGAACCAATGGTTTTTCTACGAGAGTCCGTTGTCAGCTGTAAAATTTCAATCACACTATCCAGTCACTTATTTACATACCATTACAACTATTACAATCAATATAAATCATAATCATAAATCCTATTCAAATTATTGCTAATTATTTGTTGATATGTTGATAAAAATAGAAAATAGAAATATTCACATTGAATTTTTATGCTGTAGTACATGTTATGTCAAAACAGTTTGAAAGTCAACTATTTCAATCAATATAAAACAAAATCATAAATCCTATTCAAATTATTGCTAATAATTTGCCTGATATGTTACCAAAAATAGAAAATAAAAATATTCACCTGTAATTTTTAGTTTGTAATACAGTTTATGTCAAAACAATTTCAATGTCAATATTTCAATCAATATTAATCAAAAACACTATTCAAACTATCACTAATGATTTGCATGATATATAATCGAAAAAAAAAGAAACCAAACTATTCACCTGGAAATGTAGTCCGTGGGAGAGTTTATGTCAAAGCAATTTTAAAGTTAACAATTTCAATCAATATAAATCGATCATAAATAACATTTAAATGGTCACTAATCATTTGCCTGATATATTATCGAGAAAAGAAATTAAAATATTCACCTTGAATTTTTAGTCTGTAGAACAGTTTTTGTCAAAATAATTTCATAGTCAACTATTTCAATCAATATAAATCAAAATAAAAAAAATTGGAAGTTTTAATTACAGTAATGAATCCCAAATAGGAGCGAAATGTTACATGAAAACAAATGATGCACCTCATTCACCAGTTATATACGTACCATGTTTAAGTCTTTGTTTGCTGTTGTACAGCAATAATCATTTGTCATTGATGAGAACTTTTCCATCCATGTCCTCTGCTGCAGTGCAAGGAGCCAAATTTTGCCAGTCCTGAAGTCACAACAAATCTTTAGATCAATTCAATCAGTTGTAGTCGTCAACAAATGAATTGCTAATACCAATTTAATAAAATTTGCTACAGAATACAACTCATACTGTCTCTCTATATACCTGTATTGCAACCTCTAGTAAACTGCTGGACAGGCGATCTAATTGCCAGGAAGTCAACGACAGCAGATTAGGAACCAATGGTTTTTCTACGAGAGTCCGTTGTCAGCTGTAAAATTTCAATCACACTATCCAGTCACTTATTTACATACCATTACAACTATTACAATCAATATAAATCATAATCATAAATCCTATTCAAATTATTGCTAATTATTTGTTGATATGTTGATAAAAATAGAAAATAAAAATATTCACATTGAATTTTTATGCTGTAGTACATGTTATGTCAAAACAGTTTGAAAGTCAACTATTTCAATCAATATAAAACAAAATCATAAATCCTATTCAAATTATTGCTAATAATTTGCCTGATATGTTACCAAAAATAGAAAATAAAAATATTCACCTGTAATTTTTAGTTTGTAGTACAGTTTATGTCAAAACAATTTCAATGTCAATATTTCAATCAATATTAATCAAAAACACTATTCAAACTATCACTAATGATTTGCATGATATATAATCGAAAAAAAGAAACCAAACTATTCACCTGGAAATGTAGTCCGTGGGAGAGTTTATGACAAAGCAATTTTAAAGTTAACAATTTCAATCAATATAAATCGATCATAAATAACATTTAAATGGTCACTAATCATTTGCCTGATATATTATCGAGAAAAGAAATTAAAATATTCACCTTGAAATTTTTAGTCTGTAGAACAGTTTTTGTCAAAATAATTTCATAGTCAACTATTTCAATCAATATAAATCAAAATCAAAAAAAATTGGAAGTTTTAATTACAGTAATGAATCCCAAATAGGAGCGAAATGTTACATGAAAACAAATGATGCACCTCATTCACCAGTTATATACGTACCATGTTTAAGTCTTTGTTTGCTGTTGTACAGCAATAATCATTTGTCATTGATGAGAACTTTTCCATCCATGTCCTCTGCTGCAGTGCAAGGAGCCAAATTTTGCCAGTCCTGAAGTCACAACAAATCTTTAGATCAATTCAATCAGTTGTAGTCGTCAACAAATGAATTGCTAATACCAATTTAATAAAATTTGCTACAGAATACAACTCATACTGTCTCTCTATATACCTGTATTTGCAACCTCTGGTAAACTGCTGGACAGGCGATCTAATTGCCAGGAAGTCAACGACAGCAGATTAGGAACCAATGGTTTTTTCTACGAGAGTCCGTTGTCAGCTGTAAAATTTCAATCACACTATCCAGTCACTTATTTACATACCATTACAACTATTACAATCAATATAAATCATAATCATAAATCCTATTCAAATTATTGCTAATTATTTGTTGATATGTTGATAAAAATAGAAAATAAAAATATTCACATTGAATTTTTATGCTGTAGTACATTTTATGTCAAAACAGTTTGAAAGTCAACTATTTCAATCAATATAAAACAAAATCATAAATCCTATTCAAATTATTGCTAATAATTTGCCTGATATGTTACCAAAAATAGAAAATAAAAATATTCACCTGTAATTTTTAGTTTGTAATACAGTTTATGTCAAAACAATTTCAATGTCAATATTTCAATCAATATTAATCAAAAACACTATTCAAACTATCACTAATGTTTTGCATGATATATAATCGAAAAAAGAAACCAAACTATTCACCTGGAAATGTAGTCCGTGGGAGAGTTTATGTCAAAGCAATTTTAAAGTTAACAATTTCAATCAATATAAATCGATCATAAATAACATTTAAATGGTCACTAATCATTTGCCTGATATATTATCGAGAAAAGAAATTAAAATATTCACCTTGAATTTTTAGTCTGTAGAACAGTTTTTGTCAAAATAATTTCATAGTCAACTATTTCAATCAATATAAATCAAAATCAAAAAATTGGAAGTTTTAATTACAGTAATGAATCCCAAATAGGAGCGAAATGTTACATGAAAACAAATGATGCACCTCATTCACCAGTTATATACGTACCATGTTTAAGTCTTTGTTTGCTGTTGTACAGCAATAATCATTTGTCATTGATGAGAACTTTTCCATCCATGTCCTCTGCTGCAGTGCAAGGAGCCAAATTTTGCCAGTCCTGAAGTCACAACAAATCTTTAGACAAATTCAATCAGTTGTAGTCGTCAACAAATGAATTGCTAATACCAATTTAATAAAATTTGCTACAGAATACAACTCATACTGTCTCTCTATATACCTGTATTGCAACCTCTGGTAAACTGCTGGACAGGCGATCTAATTGCCAGGAAGTCAACGACAGCAGATTAGGAACCAATGGTTTTTCTACGAGAGTCCGTTGTCAGCTGTAAATTTCAATCACACTATCCAGTCACTTATTTACATACCATTACAACTATTACAATCAATATAAATCATAATCATAAATCCTATTCAAATTATTGCTAATTATTTGTTGATATGTTGATAAAAATAGAAAATAGAAATATTCACATTGAATTTTTATGCTGTAGTACATGTTATGTCAAAACAGTTTGAAAGTCAACTATTTCAATCAATATAAAACAAAATCATAAATCCTATTCAAATTATTGCTAATAATTTGCCTGATATGTTACCAAAAATAGAAAATAAAAATATTCACCTGTAATTTTTAGTTTGTAATACAGTTTATGTCAAAACAATTTCAATGTCAATATTTCAATCAATATTAATCAAAAACACTATTCAAACTATCACTAATGATTTGCATGATATATATAATCGAAAAAAAAGAAACCAAACTATTCACCTGGAAATGTAGTCGGTGGGAGAGTTTATGTCAAAGCAATTTTAAAGTTAACAATTTCAATCAATATAAATCGATCATAAATAACATTTAAATGGTCACTAATCATTTGCCTGATATATTATCGAGAAAAGAAATTAAAATATTCACCTTGAATTTTTAGTCTGTAGAACAGTTTTTGTCAAAATAATTTCATAGTCAACTATTTCAATCAATATAAATCAAAATAAAAAAATTGGAAGTTTTAATTACAGTAATGAATCCCAAATAGGAGCGAAATGTTACATGAAAACAAATGATGCACCTCATTCACCAGTTATATACGTACCATGTTTAAGTCTTTGTTTGCTGTTGTACAGCAATAATCATTTGTCATTGATGAGAACTTTTCCATCCATGTCCTCTGCTGCAGTGCAAGGAGCCAAATTTTGCCAGTCCTGAAGTCACAACAAATCTTTAGATCAATTCAATCAGTTGTAGTCGTCAACAAATGAATTGCTAATACCAATTTAATAAAATTTGCTACAGAATACAACTCATACTGTCTCTCTATATACCTGTATTGCAACCTCTGGTAAACTGCTGGACAGGCGATCTAATTGCCAGGAAGTCAACGACAGCAGATTAGGAACCAATGGTTTTTCTACGAGAGTCCGTTGTCAGCTGTAAAATTTCAATCACACTATCCAGTCACTTATTTACATACCATTACAACTATTACAATCAATATAAATCATAATCATAAATCCTATTCAAATTATTGCTAATGATTTGTTGATATGTTGATAAAAATAGAAATATTCACATTGAATTTTTATGCTGTAGTACATGTTATGTCAAAACAGTTTGAAAGTCAACTATTTCAATCAATATAAAACAAAATCATAAATCCTATTCAAATTATTGCTAATAATTTGCCTGATATGTTACCAAAAATAGAAAATAAAAATATTCACCTGTAATTTTTAGTTTGTAATACAGTTTATGTCAAAACAATTTCAATGTCAATATTTCAATCAATATTAATCAAAAACACTATTCAAACTATCACTAATGATTTGCATGATATATAATCGAAAAAAGAAACCAAACTATTCACCTGGAAATGTAGTCCGTGGGAGAGTTTATGACAAAGCAATTTTAAAGTTAACAATTTCAATCAATATAAATCGATCATAAATAACATTTAAATGGTCACTAATCATTTGCCTGATATATTATCGAGAAAAGAAATTAAAATATTCACCTTGAATTTTAGTCTGTAGAACAGTTTTTGTCAAAATAATTTCATAGTCAACTATTTCAATCAATATAAATCAAATAAAAAAAATTGGAAGTTTTAATTACAGTAATGAATCCCAAATAGGAGCGAAATGTTACATGAAAACAAATGATGCACCTCATTCACCAGTTATATACGTACCATGTTTAAGTCTTTGTTTGCTGTTGTACAGCAATAATCATTTGTCATTGATGAGAACTTTTCCATCCATGTCCTCTGCTGCAGTGCAAGGAGCCAAATTTTGCCAGTCCTGAAGTCACAACAAATCTTTAGATCAATTCAATCAGTTGTAGTCGTCAACAAATGAATTGCTAATACCAATTTAATAAAATTTGCTACAGAATACAACTCATACTGTCTCTCTATATACCTGTATTGCAACCTCTGGTAAACTGCTGGACAGGCGATCTAATTGCCAGGAAGTCAACGACAGCAGATTAGGAACCAATGGTTTTTTTCTACGAGAGTCCGTTGTCAGCTGTAAAATTTCAATCACACTATCCAGTCACTTATTTACATACCATTACAACTATTACAATCAATATAAATCATAATCATAAATCCCATTCAAATTATTGCTAATTATTTGTCGATATGTTGATAAAAATAGAAAATAGAAATATTCACATTGAATTTTTATGCTGTAGTACATGTTATGTCAAAACAGTTTGAAAGTCAACTATTTCAATCAATATAAAACAAAATCATAAATCCTATTCAAATTATTGCTAATAATTTGCCTGATATGTTACCAAAAATAGAAAATAAAAATATTCACCTGTAATTTTTAGTTTGTAATACAGTTTATGTCAAAACAATTTCAATGTCAATATTTCAATCAATATTAATCAAAAACACTATTCAAACTATCACTAATGATTTGCATGATATATAATCGAAAAAAGAAACCAAACTATTCACCTGGAAATGTAGTCCGTGGGAGAGTTTATGACAAAGCAATTTTAAAGTTAACAATTTCAATCAATATAAATCGATCATAAATAACATTTAAATGGTCACTAATCATTTGCCTGATATATTATCGAGAAAAGAAATTAAAATATTCACCTTGAATTTTTAGTCTGTAGAACAGTTTTTGTCAAAATAATTTCATAGTCAACTATTTCAATCAATATAAATCAAAATAAAAAAATTGGAAGTTTTAATTACAGTAATGAATCCCAAATAGGAGCGAAATGTTACATGAAAACAAATGATGCACCTCATTCACCAGTTATATACGTACCATGTTTAAGTCTTTGTTTGCTGTTGTACAGCAATAATCATTTGTCATTGATGAGAACTTTTCCATCCATGTCCTCTGCTGCAGTGCAAGGAGCCAAATTTTGCCAGTCCTGAAGTCACAACAAATCTTTAGATCAATTCAATCAGTTGTAGTCGTCAACAAATGAATTGCTAATACCAATTTAATAAAATTTGCTACAGAATACAACTCATACTGTCTCTCTATATACCTGTATTGCAACCTCTGGTAAACTGCTGGACAGGCGATCTAATTGCCAGGAAGTCAACGACAGCAGATTAGGAACCAATGGTTTTTCTACGAGAGTCTGTTGTCAGCTGTAAAATTTCAATCACACTATCCAGTCACTTATTTACATACCATTACAACTATTACAATCAATATAAATCATAATCATAAATCCCATTCAAATTATTGCTAATTATTTGTCGATATGTTGAAAAAAAATAGAAAAATAGAAATATTCACATTGAATTTTTATGCTGTAGTACATGTTATGTCAAAACAGTTTGAAAGTCAACTATTTCAATCAATATAAAACAAAATCATAAATCCTATTCAAATTATTGCTAATAATTTGCCTGATATGTTACCAAAAATAGAAAATAAAATATTCACCTGTAATTTTTAGTTTGTAGTACAGTTTATGTCAAAACAATTTCAATGTCAATATTTCAATCAATATTAATCAAAAACACTATTCAAACTATCACTAATGATTTGCATGATATATAATCGAAAAAAGAAACCAAACTATTCACCTGGAAATGTAGTCGGTGGGAGAGTTTATGTCAAAGCAATTTTAAATTTAACAATTTCAATCAATATAAATCGATCATAAATAACATTTAAATGGTCACTAATCATTTGCCTGATATATTATCGAGAAAAGAAATTAAAATATTCACCTTGAATTTTTAGTCTGTAGAACAGTTTTTTGTCAAAATAATTTCATAGTCAACTATTTCAATCAATATAAATCAAAATAAAAAAACTGGAAGTTTTAATTACAGTAATGAATCCCAAATAGGAGCGAAATGTTACATGAAAACAAATGATGCACCTCATTCACCAGTTATATACGTACCATGTTTAAGTCTTTGTTTGCTGTTGTACAGCAATAATCATTTGTCATTGATGAGAACTTTTCCATCCATGTCCTCTGCTGCAGTGCAAGGAGCCAAATTTTGCCAGTCCTGAAGTCACAACAAATCTTTAGATCAATTCAATCAGTTGTAGTCGTCAACAAATGAATTGCTAATACCAATTTAATAAAATTTGCTACAGAATACAACTCATACTGTCTCTCTATATACCTGTATTGCAACCTCTGGTAAACTGCTGGACAGGCGATCTAATTGCCAGGAAGTCAACGACAGCAGATTAGGAACCAATGGTTTTTCTACGAGAGTCTGTTGTCAGCTGTAAAATTTCAATCACACTATCCAGTCACTTATTTACATACCATTACAACTATTACAATCAATATAAATCATAATCATAAATCCCATTCAAATTATTGCTAATTATTTGTCGATATGTTGATAAAAATAGAAAATAGAAATATTCACATTGAATTTTTATGCTGTAGTACATGTTATGTCAAAACAGTTTGAAAGTCAACTATTTCGATCAATATAAAACAAAATCATAAATCCTATTCAAATTATTGCTAATAATTTGCCTGATATGTTACCAAAAATAGAAAATAAAAATATTCACCTGTAATTTTTAGTTTGTAGTACAGTTTATGTCAAAACAATTTCAATGTCAATATTTCAATCAATATTAATCAAAAACACTATTCAAACTATCACTAATGATTTGCATGATATATAATCGAAAAAAGAAACCAAACTATTCACCTGGAAATGTAGTCGGTGGGAGAGTTTATGTCAAAGCAATTTTAAAGTTAACAATTTCAATCAATATAAATCGATCATAAATAACATTTAAATGGTCACTAATCATTTGCCTGATATATTATCGAGAAAAGAAATTAAAATATTCACCTTGAATTTTTAGTCTGTAGAACAGTTTTTGTCAAAATAATTTCATAGTCAACTATTTCAATCAATATAAATCAAAATCAAAAAATTGGAAGTTTTAATTACAGTAATGAATCCCAAATAGGAGCGAAATGTTACATGAAAACAAATGATGCACCTCATTCACCAGTTATATACGTACCATGTTTAAGTCTTTGTTTGCTGTTGTACAGCAATAATCATTTGTCATTGATGAGAACTTTTCCATCCATGTCCTCTGCTGCAGTGCAAGGAGCCAAATTTTGCCAGTCCTGAAGTCACAACAAATCTTTAGATCAATTCAATCAGTTGTAGTCGTCAACAAATGAATTGCTAATACCAATTTCATAAAATTTGCTACAGAATACAACTCATACTGTCTCTCTATATACCTGTATTGCAACCTCTGGTAAACTGCTGGACAGGCGATCTAATTGCCAGGAAGTCAACAACAGCAGATTAGGAACCAATGGTTTTTCTACGAGAGTCCGTTGTCAGCTGTAAAATTTCAATCACACTATCCAGTCACTTATTTACATACCATTACAACTATTACAATCAATATAAATCATAATCATAAATCCCATTCAAATTATTGCTAATTATTTGTTGATATGTTGATAAAAATAGAAAATAAAAATATTCACATTGAATTTTTATGCTGTAGTACATTTCATGTCAAAACAGTTTGAAAGTCAACTATTTCAATCAATATAAAACAAAATCATAAATCCTATTCAAATTATTGCTAATAATTTGCCTGATATGTTACCAAAAATAGAAAATAAAAATATTCACCTGTAATTTTTAGTTTGTAATACAGTTTATGTCAAAACAATTTCAATGTCAATATTTCAATCAATATTAATCAAAAACACTATTCAAACTATCACTAATGATTTGCATGATATATAATCGAAAAAAGAAACCAAACTATTCACCTGGAAATGTAGTCCGTGGGAGAGTTTATGACAAAGCAATTTTAAAGTTAACAATTTCAATCAATATAAATCGATCATAAATAACATTTAAATGGTCACTAATCATTTGCCTGATATATTATCGAGAAAAGAAATTAAAATATTCACCTTGAATTTTTAGTCTGTAGAACAGTTTTTGTCAAAATAATTTCATAGTCAACTATTTCAATCAATATAAATCAAAATCAAAAAATTGGAAGTTTTAATTACAGTAATGAATCCCAAATAGGAGCGAAATGTTACATGAAAACAAATGATGCACCTCATTCACCAGTTATATACGTACCATGTTTAAGTCTTTGTTTGCTGTTGTACAGCAATAATCATTTGTCATTGATGAGAACTTTTCCATCCATGTCCTCTGCTGCAGTGCAAGGAGCCAAATTTTGCCAGTCCTGAAGTCACAACAAATCTTTAGATCAATTCAATCAGTTGTAGTCGTCAACAAATGAATTGCTAATACCAATTTAATAAAATTTGCTACAGAATACAACTCATACTGTCTCTCTATATACCTGTATTGCAACCTCTAGTAAACTGCTGGACAGGCGATCTAATTGCCAGGAAGTCAACGACAGCAGATTAGGAACCAATGGTTTTTTCTACGAGAGTCCGTTGTCAGCTGTAAAATTTCAATCACACTATCCAGTCACTTATTTACATACCATTACAACTATTACAATCAATATAAATCATAATCATAAATCCTATTCAAATTATTGCTAATTATTTGTTGATATGTTGATAAAAATAGAAAATAAAAATATTCACATTGAATTTTTATGCTGTAGTACATTTCATGTCAAAACAGTTTGAAAGTCAACTATTTCAATCAATATAAAACAAAATCATAAATCCTATTCAAATTATTGCTAATAATTTGCCTGATATGTTACCAAAAAAAATAGAAAATAAAAATATTCACCTGTAATTTTTAGTTTGTAATACAGTTTATGTCAAAACAATTTCAATGTCAATATTTCAATCAATATTAATCAAAAACACTATTCAAACTATCACTAATGATTTGCATGATATATAATCGAAAAAAGAAACCAAACTATTCACCTGGAAATGTAGTCCGTGGGAGAGTTTATGACAAAGCAATTTTAAAGTTAACAATTTCAATCAATATAAATCGATCATAAATAACATTTAAATGGTCACTAATCATTTGCCTGATATATTATCGAGAAAAGAAATTAAAATATTCACCTTGAATTTTTAGTCTGTAGAACACAGTTTTTGTCAAAATAATTTCATAGTCAACTATTTCAATCAATATAAATCAAAATAAAAAAACTGGAAGTTTTAATTACAGTAATGAATCCCAAATAGGAGCGAAATGTTACATGAAAACAAATGATGCACCTCATTCACCAGTTATATACGTACCATGTTTAAGTCTTTGTTTGCTGTTGTACAGCAATAATCATTTGTCATTGATGAGAACTTTTCCATCCATGTCCTCTGCTGCAGTGCAAGGAGCCAAATTTTGCCAGTCCTGAAGTCACAACAAATCTTTAGATCAATTCAATCAGTTGTAGTCGTCAACAAATGAATTGCTAATACCAATTTAATAAAATTTGCTACAGAATACAACTCATACTGTCTCTCTATATACCTGTATTGCAACCTCTAGTAAACTGCTGGACAGGCGATCTAATTGCCAGGAAGTCAACGACAGCAGATTAGGAACCAATGGTTTTTCTACGAGAGTCCGTTGTCAGCTGTAAAATTTCAATCACACTATCCAGTCACTTATTTACATACCATTACAACTACTACAATCAATATAAATCATAATCATAAATCCTATCAAAAATTATTGCTAATTATTTGTTGATATGTTGATAAAAATAGAAAATAAAATATTCACATTGAATTTTTATGCTGTAGTACATTTCATGTCAAAACAGTTTGAAAGTCAACTATTTCAATCAATATAAAACAAAATCATAAATCCTATTCAAATTATTGCTAATAATTTGCCTGATATGTTACCAAAAATAGAAAATAAAAATATTCACCTGTAATTTTTAGTTTGTAATACAGTTTATGTCAAAACAATTTCAATGTCAATATTTCAATCAATATTAATCAAAAACACTATTCAAACTATCACTAATGATTTGCATGATATATAATCGAAAAAAGAAACCAAACTATTCACCTGGAAATGTAGTCCGTGGGAGAGTTTATGTCAAAGCAATTTTAAAGTTAACAATTTCAATCAATATAAATCGATCATAAATAACATTTAAATGGTCACTAATCATTTGCCTGATATATTATCGAGAAAAGAAATTAAAATATTCACCTTGATTTTTTAGTCTGTAGAACAGTTTTTGTCAAAATAATTTCATAGTCAACTATTTCAATCAATATAAATCAAAATCAAAAAATTGGAAGTTTTAATTACAGTAATGAATCCCAAATAGGAGCGAAATGTTACATGAAAATAAATGATGCACCTCATTCACCAGTTATATACGTACCATGTTTAAGTCTTTGTTTGCTGTTGTACAGCAATAATCATTTGTCATTGATGAGAACTTTTCCATCCATGTCCTCTGCTGCAGTGCAAGGAGCCAAATTTTGCCAGTCCTGAAGTCACAACAAATCTTTAGATCAATTCAATCAGTTGTAGTCGTCAACAAATGAATTGCTAATACCAATTTAATAAAATTTGCTACAGAATACAACTCATACTGTCTCTCTATATACCTGTATTGCAACCTCTAGTAAACTGCTGGACAGGCGATCTAATTGCCAGGAAGTCAACGACAGCAGATTAGGAACCAATGGTTTTTCTACGAGAGTCTGTTGTCAGCTGTAAAATTTCAATCACACTATCCAGTCACTTATTTACATACCATTACAACTACTACAATCAATATAAATCATAATCATAAATCCTATTCAAATTATTGCTAATTATTTGTTGATATGTTGATAAAAATAGAAAATAGAAATATTCACATTGAATTTTTATGCTGTAGTACATGTTATGTCAAAACAGTTTGAAAGTCAACTATTTCGATCAATATAAAACAAAATCATAAATCCTATTCAAATTATTGCTAATAATTTGCCTGATATGTTACCAAAAATAGAAAATAAAAATATTCACCTGTATTTTTAGTTTGTAATACAGTTTATGTCAAAACAATTTCAATGTCAATATTTCAATCAATATTAATCAAAAACACTATTCAAACTATCACTAATGATTTGCATGATATATAATCGAAAAAAGAAACCAAACTATTCACCTGGAAATGTAGTCCGTGGGAGAGTTTATGACAAAGCAATTTTAAAGTTAAACAATTTCAATCAATATAAATCGATCATAAATAACATTTAAATGGTCACTAATCATTTGCCTGATATATTATCGAGAAAAGAAATTAAAATATTCACCTTGAATTTTTAGTCTGTAGAACAGTTTTTGTCAAAATAATTTCATAGTCAACTATTTCAATCAATATAAATCAAAATCAAAAAATTGGAAGTTTTAATTACAGTAATGAATCCCAAATAGGAGCGAAATGTTACATGAAAACAAATGATGCACCTCATTCACCAGTTATATACGTACCATGTTTAAGTCTTTGTTTGCTGTTGTACAGCAATAATCATTTGTCATTGATGAGAACTTTTCCATCCATGTCCTCTGCTGCAGTGCAAGGAGCCAAATTTTGCCAGTCCTGAAGTCACAACAAAAATCTTTAGATCAATTCAATCAGTTGTAGTCGTCAACAAATGAATTGCTAATACCAATTTAATAAAATTTGCTACAGAATACAACTCATACTGTCTCTCTATATGCCTGTATTGCAACCTCTGGTAAACTGCTGGACAGGCGATCTAATTGCCAGGAAGTCAACGACAGCAGATTAGGAACCAATGGTTTTTCTACGAGAGTACGTTGTCAGCTGTAAAATTTCAATCACACTATCCAGTCACTTATTTACATACCATTACAACTATTACAATCAATATAAATCATAATCATAAATCCTATTCAAATTATTGCTAATGATATGTTGATAAAAATAGAAAATAGAAATATTCACATTGAATTTTTATGCTGTAGTACATTTCATGTCAAAACAGTTTGAAAGTCAACTATTTCAATCAATATAAAACAAAATCATAAATCCTATTCAAATTATTGCTAATAATTTGCCTGATATGTTACCAAAAATAGAAAATAAAAATATTCACCTGTAATTTTTAGTTTGTAATACAGTTTATGTCAAAACAATTTCAATGTCAATATTTCAATCAATATTAATCAAAAACACTATTCAAACTATCACTAATGATTTGCATGATATATAATCGAAAAAAGAAACCCAAAAACTATTCACCTGGAAATGTAGTCCGTGGGAGAGTTTATGACAAAGCAATTTTAAAGTTAACAATTTCAATCAATATAAATCGATCATAAATAACATTTAAATGGTCACTAATCATTTGCCTGATATATTATCGAGAAAAGAAATTAAAATATTCACCTTGAATTTTTAGTCTGTAGAACAGTTTTTGTCAAAATAATTTCATAGTCAACTATTTCAATCAATATGAATCAAAATCAAAAAATTGGAAGTTTTAATTACAGTAATGAATCCCAAATAGGAGCGAAATGTTACATGAAAATAAATGATGCACCTCATTCACCAGTTATATACGTACCATGTTTAAGTCTTTGTTTGCTGTTGTACAGCAATAATCATTTGTCATTGATGAGAACTTTTCCATCCATGTCCTCTGCTGCAGTGCAAGGAGCCAAATTTTGCCAGTCCTGAAGTCACAACAAATCTTTAGATCAATTCAATCAGTTGTAGTCGTCAACAAATGAATTGCTAATACCAATTTAATAAAATTTGCTACAGAATACAACTCATACTGTCTCTCTATATACCTGTATTGCAACCTCTAGTAAACTGCTGGACAGGCGATCTAATTGCCAGGAAGTCAACGACAGCAGATTAGGAACCAATGTATTTTTTTTTCTACGAGAGTCCGTTGTCAGCTGTAAAATTTCAATCACACTATCCAGTCACTTATTTACATACCATTACAACTATTACAATCAATATAAATCATAATCATAAATCCTATTCAAATTATTGCTAATGATTTGTTGATATGTTGAAAAATATAAAATAGAAATATTCACATTGAATTTTTATGCTGTAGTACATGTTATGTCAAAACAGTTTGAAAGTCAACTATTTCAATCAAATATAAACAAAATCATAAATCCTATTCAAATTATTGCTAATAATTTGCCTGATATGTTACCAAAATAGAAAATAAAAATATTCACCTGTAATTTTTAGTTTGTAGTACAGTTTATGTCATAACAGTTTCAAAGTCAACTATTTCAATCAATATATATTCAAATCATATATACCATTTAGATTATCGTTGATAATTACCCTTATATATTATCAAAAAAAATAAAACAAAAGTAAACCTTTCAATCAAAACCACTAATCCTATTTTAATTATCATTAATGATTTGCTTTATTTTCGATAGAAGAAATCGATCAAAATATTAACCTTGAATACACATGACACATATACCCGAGACTTATACTTAAGATTTTAAACCGGATACTTATACCTCTCACTTATACCTGACAATTATACCCGACTTATACTTGAGCTTTTTCCTAACAATTATACCTGAATCATGTACCTTACACTTATTCCTGAGCTGGTACATGTAACTGAGACATGTACCAAAGTTTATCACCTCACACTAATTCCTTGATTTTGAACCTATTTTCCCCTCCGAGACATTTATTCCTAACGCTAATAACTGACACTTAAGCCTGTAACTTTTCCTGCTGCTAATTATACCCGAGACATATACCTGAGCCTTACACCTCACACTTAATACTTAATATGTCTTCTCCCTGAGGTGTTTGCACCTGACACATATACCTGAGCCTTATACCTAAGATTTGTTCCTGTACACTTATACCTGTGTTTTTTCCAAACAGTTATGCCTAACACTAATGCCTGATGGGTTTTTCCTGGCAATTATACCTGATACATATGCCTGATACTTATGCCTGAATTTAAGTCCTGAAAATTATACTTGAAACATATACCTGAGTTTTGAACCTCACAGAACTTATGTCGTCCCCCTGAGACATATTGCTAAGTGTAACCCCTGACACATTTACCTGAGCCTTATACCTAAGAATATATGAACCTGCAGACTTATACCCGACACTAATGCCTGACACTTATACATGACACACAGGCCTGATGAAGTGTTACAGCTGACACATTTACCTGAGCCTTATACTTAAGATTTGAACCTGAAAACTTATACCTGACATTTATGCCTGACAGTAAAACAGGACACTTATGCATGGGCTTTTTCCTGACACTTAAACCTAAGACTTATACCTGATTTTCTCCCTGACAATTATACCCGAGACATAATCCTGAGCCTTGCACCTCACTTAATCCTTAATAAATAACCTATGTCTTCCCCCTGGTAACCTAAATTTTACACATGACACATATACCTTAACTCCATACCTAAATTTGTACCTGAAATTATACCCGACATCTTATGTCTCAGATTTTCTCCTGCAAATATTGTTTATGAACTATCCATGGATTTTTAAAAAAATGACAAGATCAATGAAGATAAAATATGAAAAATGAAACGTGGGATAATTTACTAAGCTTAAATGGAAATGATAAAATGGATTTAGTGTTTTACATAAAATAGATAATGCAAGTCAATGTTACAGATAAACTTAAAAGTAAGGGTGCCGTTTGCCGTTCCTTGCCGCGTCCACCGGTCATTGATGAAAGCATCCATTGCCCGGCAGGGAGGGAGTGTTGGCAACAAAACGAAATCCTTATGATTGAATTATATTGATACAATAATAAAGAAAAATAAACTTATATAAATACACACGTACCAATCCTCTGATATTATCGAAGTCAAATATGGCCAATTTTACGTATTTCTTTTGGCGCGAAATTAACAATACACAACCGATTTATAGAAAATACGTCCTTCTTGTTAGAGAGTCGAATTCGGAGTGCCAAAGTTACAGACCGTTTTTATCACCCTCTGCCTGATAAATCAAAATCAACATTAAAAGTCAAAAATGGAAGAACTCGCCTTGTTACCAACTCGCTAAATCAAGCAACAGACCACCCCTCCCCTCACCCCACCCCAACCAGAATATTGAAGAGCTGTGTGTGCCTTAAGTGCGACCACAACACATCGCTAATATTGACACCCGAGAACCTCTTACCCCACCCCAACCTCATCGGAGCAGCGAGAAATCAGACTTGCGTTTCGCGCCACAATACACAACTGGTCTGTGCACAAAACCATTGAATAGCTGTGTTATTTTGTAGTAGTTTGTTGAAACGGCATGATAAAGCACGTCACACATGACATCAAAACTCGCGTCAGGACGAATTGTTTCGCAACAACCTCCCCCAGAAACTAACTATTTTGAATTTAATAATGTTTTACAATGGAACCATTTGTGACTAATACACAACCGCACAACACAAATGTCTCGTCAGCTTTTGGCACAAACCAAAACGGCGTGTTGAGTTGACAGCGATCCGCCACTTCTCAGGGAATTGGGCCCCTGCTCTAATTTCCAGTGTGCCCAAGTCAAAATCCCAATCACTTGGTCATTACCTCGAAAGGCTGGACCTCTTGTAGCTGCGAATGTTGATTGTATCAACTATTCTTTTCAGCACAGCTTTGATGCATGCACACACTGGTTTTGGTACTGTGTATCGACGGTGAATCCACAATGTCATGGTAGCATTCCTGTGAGCTTTTAGAGCCACCATGCTGCTGTGCGGCATTTTTCCAGTTGCAGAAGCCACTTCTGGAGAAAGCATTGTATTGTAGTGAAAACAGCTTGCATTGGAGGCAAAATACTTTGCCTGTACTTGGGGAAGAACAGAGTCTGTCTCTCTTCTTCGTCTCTCCATTTGGCTGCTGGAACAGTAAAGCATGGACATGTTTTCTATCTATTTGAATGGCGTCAACCAACGCTTGCAGTTTCATTCAGGCAGTCACGACTTGTCAGCTGTAAAAGTCAATCACACTATCTCTTCTGTTAACATCTTTACAAACTAATATCATCAATATAAATCATAATCATAAATCTGATTAACAGACCTTATTGGTTGATTTTCGATATTGATAAAAATGAAACTGAATATTCAGAGCTGTTGTCACATCCATTTGCACGGTTATCATACACTTGAAACAAAATTTGCAGTCATTTTCATTCACTTCGCAGTCTTTCTATTCAAATTAATTCTTAATGATATCCAGACTTGTGTTCTGATAGAACCCCAAATATTCACCTGCATTTTTAGAGTACAGTTTACAATTCTTGGCAAAGTAAATATCAGGCGCTGTGATTTGTCAAGGTTATCTGTGAATCAGGGCCGGGCGCTATCTGGAAATCAGGGCCCTGCCAGATCACCTGAACACACAAAGGTACCTTTATTCAAACCAATATATCCCTCATTGTTCAATCTATTTAAATGGATCAGCAAAGATTAAATGGTAAGTAATCATATGCCTAATATGTGTATCGAGAAAAGAATGAAAATATTCACCTTGAATTTTTAGTCTGTAGAACAGTTTTTCTCAAAATAATTTCATAGTCAACTATTTGCATCAATATAAATCAAAAGTACCAATTGGAAGTTTTAATTACAGTAATGAATTTATGTAGGAGCGAAATTTTACATGCAAAACAAATGAGTCACCTCATTCACCAGTTATATACGTACCATGTTTAAGTCTTTGTTTGCTGTTGTACAGCAATAATCATTTGTCATTGATGAGACTTTTCCATCCATGTCCTCTGCTGCAGTGCAAGGAGCCAAATTTTGCCAGTCCTGAAGTCACAACAAATCTTTAGATCAATTCAATCAGTTGTAGTCGTCAACAAATGAATGCTAATACCAATTTAATAAAATTTGCTACAGAATACAACTCATACTGTCTCTCTATATACCTGTATTGCAACCTCTAGTAAATTGCTGGACAGGCGATCTAATTGCCAGGAAGTCAACGACAGCAGATCAGGAACCAATGGTTTTTTCTACGAGAGTCCGTTGTCAGCTGTAAAATTTCAATCACACTATCCAGTCACTTATTTACATACCATTACAACTATTACAATCAATATAAATCATAATCATAAATCCTATTCAAATTATTGCTAATTATTTGTTGATATGTTGATAAAAATAGAAAATAGAAATATTCACATTGAATTTTTATGCTGTAGTACATGTTATGTCAAAACAGTTTGAAAGTCAACTATTTCAATCAATATAAAACAAAATCATAACTCCTATTCAAATTATTGCTAATAATTTGCCTGATATGTTACCAAAAATAGAAAAAAAAAAATATTCACCTGTAATTTTTAGTTTGTAGTACAGTTTATGTCAAAACAATTTCAATGTCAATATTTCAATCAATATTAATCAAAAACACTATTCAAACTATCACTAATGATTTGCATGATATATTATCGAAAAAAGAAACCAAACTATTCACCTGGAATTATAGTCCGTGGGAGAGTTTATGTCAAAGCAATTTTAAAGTTAACAATTTCAATCAATATAAATCGATCATAAATAACATTTAAATGGTCACTAATCATTTGCCTGATATATTATCGAGAAAAGAAATTAAAATATTCACCTTGAATTTTTAGTCTGAAACAGTTTTTGTCAAAATACTGTTTCATAGTCAACTATTTCAATCAATATAAATCAAAATCAAAAAATTGGAAGTTTAATTACAGTAATGAATCCCAAATAGGAGCGAAATGTTACATGAAAACAAATGATGCACCTCATTCACCAGTTATATACGTACCATGTTTAAGTCTTTGTTTGCTGTTGTACAGCAATAATCATTTGTCATTGATGAGAATTTTTCCATCAATGTCCTCTGCTGCAGTGCAAGGAGCCAAATTTTGCCAGTCCTGAAGTCACAACAAATCTTTAGATCAATTCAATCAGTTGTAGTCGTCAACAAATGAATTGCAAATACCAATTTAATAAAATTTGCTACAGAATACAACTCATACTGTCTCTCTATATACCTGTATTGCAACCTCTGGTAAACTGCTGCACAGGCGATCTAATTGCCAGGAAGTCAACGACAGCAGATCAGGAACCAATGTATGGTTTTTTCTACGAGAGTCCGTTGTCAGCTGTAAAATTTCAATCACACTATCCAGTCACTTATTTACATACCATTACAACTATTACAATAAATATAAATCAAAATCATAAATCCTATTCAAATTATTGCTAATGATTTGTTGATATGTTGATAAAAATAGAAAATAGAAATATTCACATTGAATTTTTATGCTGTAGTACATGTTATGTCAAAACAGTTTGAAAGTCAACTATTTCAATCAATATAAAACAAAATCATAACTCCTATTCAAATTATTGCTAATAATTTGCCTGATATGTTACCAAAAATAGAAAATAAAATATTCACCTGTAATTTTTAGTTTGTAGTACAGTTTATGTCAAAACAATTTCAATGTCAATATTTCAATCAATATTAATCAAAAACACTATTCAAACTATCACTAATGATTTGCATGATATATTATCGAAAAAAGAAACCAAACTATTCACCTGGAATTATAGTCCGTGGGAGAGTTTATGTCAAAGCAATTTTAAAGTTAACAATTTCAATCAATATAAATCGATCATAAATAACATTTAAATGGTCACTAATCATTTGCCTGATATATTATCGAGAAAAGAAATTAAAATATTCACCTTGAATTTTTAGTCTGTAGAACAGTTTTTGTCAAAATAATTTCATAGTCAACTATTTCAATCAATATAAATCAAAATCAAACAATTGGAAGTTTTAATTACAGTAATGAATCCCAAATAGGAGCGAATGTTACATGAAAACAAATGATGCACCTCATTCACCAGTTATATACGTACCATGTTTAAGTCTTTGTTTGCTGTTGTACAGCAATAATCATTTGTCATTGATGAGAATTTTTCCATCCATGTCCTCTGCTGCAGTGCAATGAGCCAAATTTTGCCAGTCCTGAAGTCGCAACAAATCTTTAGATCAATTCAATCAGTTGTAGTCGTCAACAAATGAATTGCAAATACCAATTTAATAAAATTTGCTACAGAATACAACTCATACTGTCTCTCTATATACCTGTATTGCAACCTCTGGTAAACTGCTGCACAGGCGATCTAATTGCCAGGAAGTCAACGACAGCAGATCAGGAACCAATGTATGGTTTTTCTACGAGAGTCCGTTGTCAGCTGTAAAATCTCAATCACACTATCCAGTCACTTATTTACATACCATTACAACTATTATCAATATAAATCAAAATCATAAATCCTATTCAAATTATTGCTAATGATTTGTTGATATGTTACCGAAAATAGAAATATTCACATTGAATTTTTATGCTTAGTACATTTTATGTCAAAACAGTTTGAAAGTCAACAATTTCAATCAAATATAAATCAAAATCATAACTCCTATTCAAATTATTGCTAATAATTTGCCTGATATGTTACCAAAAATAAAAAATAAAAATATTCACCTGTAATTTTTAGTTTGTAGTACAGTTTATGTCATAACAATTTCAAAGTCAACTATTTCAATCAATATATATCCAAATCATATATACCATTTAGATTATCGTTGATAATTACCCTGATATATTATCAAAAAAATAAAACAAAAGTAAACAATTTCAATCAAAACCACTAATCCTATTTTAATTATCATTAATGATTTGCTTGATTTTCGAAAGAAGAAATAAAAATATTAACCTTGAATACACATGACACATATACCCGAGACTTATACTTAAGATTTGTACCGGATACTTATACCTCTCACTTATACCTGACAATTATACCCGACCTATACTTGAGCTTTTTCCTAACAATTATACCTGATTCATATACCTTACACTTATTCCTGAGCTGGTACCTGTAACTGAGACATGTACCAAAGTTTATCACCTCACACTAATTCCTTGATTTTGAACCTATTTTCCCCTCCGAGACATTTATTCCTAACCCTAATAACTGACACTTAAGCCTGTAACTTTTCCTGCTAATTATACCCGAGACATATACCTGAGCCTTACACCTCACACTTAATACCTAATATGTCTTCTCCCTGAGGTGTTGCACCTGACACATATACCTGAGCCTTATACCTAAGATTTGTTCCTGTACACTTATACCTGTGTTTTTTCCAAACAGTTATGCCTAACACTAATGCCTGAGGTTTTTCCTGGCAATTATACCTGATACATATGCCTGATACTTATGCCTGAATTTAAGTCCTGAAAATTATACTTGAAACATATACCTGAGTTTTGAACCTCACAGAACTTATGTCTTCCCCCTGAGACATATTGCTAAGTGTAACCCCTGACACATTTACCTGAGCCTTATACCTAAGAATATATGAACCTGCAGACTTATACCCGACACTAATGCCTGACACTTATACATGACACACATGCCTGATGTTTTCTCTGACAAATATACCTAAGACATATACCTAAGCCTTGCACCTCAAACGTAATCCTTAATATGGAACCTATGTCTTCCACCTAAGACTGATACCTAAGTATTACACCTGACACATACACCTGAGCCTTACACATAAGATTTGTACATGACACTTTTACCTGACACTTACACCTTACATTTATACCTGAGCTTTTACCTGACATTTGTACGGGAGACATACCTGAGACTTGCACCTCACACTTAATCCTTATCCTCGCACCTACGTCTTCTCCTTGAGACTTATACATAAGTGTTACAGCTGACACATATATCTGAGCCTTATACTTAAGATTTGAACCTGAAAACTTATACCTGACATTTATGCCTGACAGTAAAACAGGACACTTATGCATGGGCTTTTTCCTGACACTTAAACCTATACCTGATTTTCTCCCTGACAATTATACCCGAGACATAATCCTGAGCCTTGCACCTCACTTAATCCTTAATAAATAACCTATGTCTTCCCCCTGGTAACCTAAATGTTACACATGACACATATACCTTAGCTCCATACCTAACATTTGTACCTGAAACTTATACCTGACACATATGTCTCAGATTTTCTCCTGCAAATATTGTTTATGGATAGTGAACTATCCATGGATTGGGAAAAATGACAAGATCAATGAAGATAAAATATGAAAAATGAAACGTGGGATAATTTACTAAGCTTAAATGGAAATGATAAAATGGATTTAGTGTTTTACATAAAATAGATAGTGCAAGTCAATAAATACAGAGAACTTAAAAGTAAGGGTGCCGTTGCCGTTCCTTGCCGCATCCACCGGTGAGGAAAGCTGCCCGGCAGGGAGGGAGTGTTGGGAACGAAATCCTTATGATTGAATTATATTGATACAATAATAAAGAAAAATAAAATTATATAAATACACACGTACCAATCCTCTGATATTATCGAAGTCAAATATGGCCAATTTTACGTATTTCTTTTGGCGCGAAATTAACAATACACAACCGCTGATATAGAAAATACGTCCTTCTTGTTAGAGAGTCGAATTCGGAGTGCCAAAGTTACAGACCGTTTTTATCACCCTCTGCCTGAGAAGATGAAATCAACATTAAAAGTCCAAATGGAAGAACTCGCCTCGTTACCAACTCGCTAAATCAAGCAACAGACCACCCCTCCCCTGACCCCACCCCAACCAGAATATTGAAGAGCTGTGTGTGCCTTAAGTGCGACCACAACACATCGCTAATATTGACACCCGAGAACCTCTTACCCCACCCCAACCTCATCGGAGCAGCGGGAAATCAGACTTGCGTTTCGCGCCACAATACACAACTGGTCATTGCACAAAACCATTGATAGCTGTGTTATTTTTGTAGTTTGTTGAAACGGCATGATAAAGCACGTCACACATGAACATCAAACTCGCGTCAGGACGAATTGTTTCGCAACAACCTCCCCCAGAACTAACTTTTTGAATTTAATAATGTTTTACAATGGAACCATTTGTGACTAATACACAACCGCACTCGTATTTTCCAAATGTCTCGTCAGCTTTTGGCACAAACCAAAACGGCGTGTTGAGTTGACAGCGATCCGCCACTTCTCAGGGAGTTGGGCCCCTGCTCTAATTTCCAGTGTGCCCAAGAAAACCCAATCACCTGGTCATTACCTCGAAAGGCTGGACCTCTTGTAGCTGCGAAGTTGATTGTATCAACTATTCTTTTCAGCACAGCTTTGGCATGCACACGCTGGGTTTGGTACTGTGTATCGACGGTGAATCCACAATGTCATGGTAGCATTCCTGTGAGCTTTACTGCTCACATGAGCCACCATTGCTGTGCGGCATTTTTCCAGTTGCAGAAGCCACTTCTGGAGAAAGCATTGTATTCTGGTGAAAACAGCTTGCATTGGAAGCAAAATACTTTGCCTGTACTTGGGGAAGAACAGAGTCTGTTCTCTTCTTCGTCTCTCCATTTGGCGGAGAACAGTAAAGCATGGACATGTTTTCTATCTATTTGAATGGCGTCAATAACGCTTGCAGTTTCATTCAGGCAGTCACGACTTCCCTTCCTGCCCCAGTAATCACGCATCTCTTCTGTTAAGTCTTTCCACAAACCAATATCACACTCATAAGTAAGGTTCGCAACTGATAACAGACCTCAGTGGTTGATTCGATTGCAGATGCTGCTGAGGCTGCAGAGTTGTTGTCACATCCATTTGCACGGATATACACTTGAAACAAAATTTGCAGTCATTTTCATTCACTTCGCAGTCTTTCTATTTTTGCTTAACTCTTCTGATATCCAGACTTGTGTTCTGATAGAACCCCAGATATTCTTCTGCAAGAGCTTACAATTCTTGGCAAAGTAAATATCAGGCGCTGTGATTTGTCAAGGTTATCTGTGAATCAGGGCCGGGCGCTATCTGGAAATCAGGGCCCCGCCAGATATGAACACACAAAGGTACCTTTATTCATTAACCCATATATCCCTCATTGTTCCTATTTAGTGGAAGCAAAGATTATGCTAAGTAACTATGCTAAACTGTGTATGAGTGCAGAATGACCAACTCAGGACTCTACGTACATCCCATTTTCTTATCTTGGTGCATTATTCTGTTTGCACATTATAATGACAAGTACCCATATGCATTGATTCTGTAGTAATTTATGTATTAAGCATAACTTTTAAATGCAGGCCTATGAGTCAGAGTAAAAGTGTCGTTAGTACTACTGACTTACTGCGTACATGTACTAGCCGTCTGGCAGTGATCACACCTAGATGACAGCCGCTGCCTGACGAGATATTTAACGTGTTCATACCGCGACCGCGACCGAATGGGAGTCTGGCGGCAGTTTCACAACAGCAACCACAAGCGCGTAAGTCAGGACATCGTGATATTGTACTATGCTCATGTAGGGAAATCATGAGTGCCTGTGAGAGCAACTGTCGGCTCGTCGGGACTCAGTGCATTCCATTGTTTACATAGTTACATCAGTTTTGAACAAATGAAAAATGAAGATCTGGAGAGAGGTTGTGTGTGAACCCATTCGGTCGGGCCATCTGACTGTGCGTAAAAAAATCACGTAAATTGAACAATATTTCTTTTTTTTATATATATATATATCTACGTATCTATGTGTCGATGTATGTATCTGTGTGTGAAGTAATTGCTCGTGGTCCTGCAGCGCCGGCATGGGTATGGTGCTGTAATTACCAAATAGCCGATAATGTTTGCATTGAATTGCCTTAAATATATTATTCATCGAACTACAACATTTTCACAGGTCCTATTATATCTATAATGGCACATGATTATTATATATTCAACCAGAAACCTGCGCACTGGTCCTGCGGTACCTTTTTGAAAAAAGTGCTTTCTTATGCTTTTATCGAGGCTGTATTCATGCCTTTGATAGCTTGTCAACTTACAACAACTTTTATATAAGTCGTACGTTGAGTATATTGTTTATTTAAACAAGCATAATTGAGTCGGGGATAATTTACCGGGGATTGTTTTAACCATACACTGTACACTGACCTACAACACTTCATAGCACCTATACACTTCAAACTGCCCTCATACTCTGAACAGACACCTCTTAGACTTAATGCATAAACCTTATACACTGAATATAGCCCTCATACACACGATTCACTTGGCACATATACTGTACACCACCCTCGCACAATATTATCAAGTTACATCACAAGGAATGTAACATTATTTATGCTAGCGTTGGGCGCCATTTCACATGTAATAATTATTCATGTCCCTTGCAACGAATGCCATCTACACGGTTCACATAATATATCTGGACCAATCACAGTGTGGCAAGCTACGGCGCGTTCCCGCTCGCTGCAGCATCGAGCCTTTTCCTGTGCTGCCTCTATCACGCCAGCATCTCAAAGTTTTTTTCTATGGCAATATATATTGTGCGTACTTGTCATTTTCTATTCAATTTACATGGGATCTATCTATGCATGTTTGTATGTTTACTAAGTATGTTGTTTAATGTAACATCTCAATAAAACGTCATTCCCTGGATGGACTAGGGAATGACCATATATGGCAGCACAGTGTTAGCATTATACTACTAAGGTTTTCTGCAACAAACTGCATTCACCTCCTTAAAAGGGTGGCACAGTGTTCTTATCTTTCAGGGCATAAACAATTTGTACAGCAAATATCTGCATTCACCTCTTAGGAGCTGACTAACAATAAGGTATACAGCAGGAACTGAGCATAAACACAGCCTTATGTCAATGTATGCTACCTACCTATATACTCAGGAAGAGGTGATGCTGATGCCAGGAAGAGGAGAAGCTGATGCCAGGAAAAGGTGATGCTGGTGCCAGGAAGAGGTGATGCTGATGCCAGGAAGAGGTGTTGCTGGTGCCAGGAAGAGGAGATGCTGATGAAAAGAAGTGGAGATGTTGATGCCAGGAAGAGGTGATGCTGATGCCAGGAAGAGGTGATGCTGGTGTCAGGAAGAGGAGATGCTGATGAAAAGAAGTGGAGATGTTGATGCCAGGAAGAGGTGATGCTGATGCCAGGAAGAGGCGATGCTGGTGTCAGGAAAATGGTGATGCTGATGAAAAAAGAGAGTGGAGATGTTGATGCCAGGAAGAGGTGATGCTGATGCCAGGAAGAGGTGATGCTGGTGGCAGGAAGAGGTGATGCTGATGAAAAGAAGTGGAGATGTTGATGCCAGGAAGAGGTGATGCTGATGCCAGGAAGAGGTGATGCTGATGCCAGGAAGAGGTGATGCTGGTGTCAGGAAGAGGAGATGCTGATGAAAAGAAGTGGAGATGTTGATGCCAGGAAGAGGTGATGCTGATGCCAGGAAGAGGTGATGCTGATGCCTGGAAGAGGAGATGCTGATGCCAGGAAGAGGTGATGCTGATGCCTGGAAGAGGAGATGCTGATGACAAGAAATGGAGATGCTGACACCAGTAATAAGAGATGCTGATGCCAGGAAGAGGAGATGCCGGTGAAAGACGATAGAGATGTTGATGGAAAGAATTGGAGACGATTGATGCCAGCGAAAGGAGATGCTGATAAAAGGAAGTGAAGAGGCTGACACCAGGAAGTGGAGAGGCTGACACCAGGAAGTGGAGACGCTGATGCCAGGAAGAGAAGACGCTGATGATAAGAATTGGAGACGCTGATACCAGGGAAAGGAGATGCTGACACCAGAAAGGAATAGAAGACGCTGACACTTGGAAGAGGAGATGAAAAGAAATGTTGATGAAAGGAAGACATATCGCTGATGCATGGAAGAACAGACGCCAATGCCTGAAAGTGGAGAAAGCTGACACCAGGAAGAGGAGATGCTGACACCAAGACGTGGGACGCTGATGTCCGGAAATGAATATGCTGACATCACGAAGAGGAGATGCTGACACTAGGAGAAGAGATGCTGACACCAGGAAGAGGAGATGCTGACACTAGGAGAAGAGATGCTGACACCAGGAAGAGCTTAGTGGTGATGGGGTACTAAAGCAGTGATCAAACACATTATACTTTAAACATAGTTCTTGATAGCACTAGCTTTATTGGCAAAAATCCTTTGAACTGACTGAGAAAAAGGTGTACATCAGACACAGTATGAAACTGTGATGTTCTGGCACAGCTGTGAATTCTTAACCAAAGGTGTTTTCTTAATCAATAGCATTGTTTAGAAATAATTTAAGTTGTCATTGCTTATTCAGAATGATGCAAAGCTGCTTGACAAGCTCTGTACAACAGTCGCCCCTAATATAATACATTGAAAACCCAGAGAGCGTAGGAATTTTATAAAGGAATTATTGGATCAACTACAGTGAACACTGATATCTCTATGGTAATAGAAGAGGATCACTATGATGCTTGGGCAGTGCCCCGAAAGAGCCATTAGCTACATTTCACAACGCCATTGCCCTGGGCAGTTGGGAATCACTAACTCTTGTACTGAAGTCCAATGTGAAACCATAGAACCATCTGACTGGGGCTATCTTGTTAATGTTATTACCTTTTTTGGTGGGTGATGTGATTAATCCTTTGTGAACCAAGTAAAAGTCCTACCTTTTGATTGCATGAGGCTTTGTCAAGAAGATAGTGGCCCATCACTTTGGATTAGATATCTATCTGGTTGTTTCAGTCAAGATAATTGTTAGATATGGCAAATGACCCTATTTGTAGTAGCCAGCTTATTATCCCAATGTAACACTGGTGTATTTTGTAGCCTTCGACCTCCTTTGAAGTTTATTCTGTTCACATTGATGTAAGCACGGCATTGGTGTAATTAGGTCTGCTGGCAGCTATGCTGAATTGGAGTGGCGCTCTCTAACAGTTGGCCAAATGGCGTCATTAACGACATTCCTGCAGGTATGATACTGCACTCAGATGACCCCATAGATGTATGCTACATTGATACTGCCAACATTCACGGAGCAAACAACCTTAACGAGTGAGAGATCATAGAGCAGGTTGAAGGGATCCACCTGCAGATGCCTATCAACCGCTGCACCAAACGAACATGCTCTAATGGCATATTAGTCATACCAACATATCCCCAATGTCAACATATTTCTCATGTCAACATATTTCTTAAGTTAACATATGTCACATATCAACATATTTCACATGCCACCACATGCTATGTGTCATGGCGTGTTTGTAGATTGTGAACAAGGGAAGTTACATTGAATAAATTAAAGTTTAATACATGTGTTTTGATGAAATGTGTTCTCAGTGCCAGTTGAAGTGCTTCTGATCAAAGTCAAACATCCCACAGCACAAACAATACAGACAAACAACCCACTAAACAAGCTCTAAAAACAAACAACCCACCATACAAACACTACACACAAATATCCTGATAAACAGTGATCCTATTTACATCCTGATAAACAGTGGTGCCGAAAAGCACAATTTTGATCCTATTAACACAATCAACATCTAATATTATATGTCTGGTTATGCACAGGCCACTGGAATGTGAAGGTCAACATAAGGATGAATTTTCCCAGTGTTTTTTTCCCGTGTGGTTTGCTTCGTTTCAGTCATGACACTAAGGCCACCCTGCTCTTCATCAAGTGCATCGAATGTGCTGTCCGTCTCCTCACTCATAAAGACATCGCTCTGGCGTTACAAAATAAGTCATATGATGAGTGATTAATTGGTTACCAGGATGAAGAACATGTGTTGTTGTGTGACAGGTTGAGGGGTATTAACGTGAATGTCTTGCTCTGTGACTGGTCGGGTTGCTTCTCAAAGTTTACATCCTAATGGTACCCTTTGCTAGTTTTCCTGAGGGTGCTGATGTTACCAAGTTCTGGACTTATATTATTATATTCCAGGTGAGCTAATGCTGATGATTGTAACAATGCCATGGATTTTGTCTTGGTGGAATCGGTGTCAATATGCATTGAGACAGATGGTAGATCTATACAGATGAGCTTAGTATCTTTCAAAGTGGTTTATTTTGGGCAGGTAATGATCCCACTTCCCTTGTACGTTACCACTGAACTCATCAAACTCGGACAGATGTATTTAACCACCTGTGACCTTGACCTACACCATGAAGCCACAGATACGCTTGTAGTCATCAATGAAGCATTTACATCACCGAGGACCTTGGGGCAAGTGGACATTATCTTCTCTGACAAGACTGGCACCCTCACGGAAAACAAGATGACCTTCAAGAAATGATAGGCAGTTTCTCATTCAATATGCAATTTAAATTCAAATAATGTACACTGATTTGTTCATTTGTGTGTATGGAAACAATGGAGACAAGAGCGGTACGGAGAAAAACAATGCCATTCGTGTTACTAGTTGAAATGAGATGATTAGTGGGTATCATATTTGGTTCTGTGATTATAAACGGATGTATTAGCTTTCACGTGTGCTAACAGATGCTGGGGGCCTCAGCAATCCATCTGATAGTCAGTCTTCTCAGACTTCCAAGTACCTCCCAGGTTTAGCTTTTTTATTTATAGCATATCATGAAATTAACTAAAATGTTTTTTTCACAGCATTTCTAAGATGCTTGCAAATATTACAATCAAGATGTTGTTAACATTATGCTGACAATATATGAAGAGCTTTCAGAAGAGTTTGTACATGTACAGTTGATATTCAAGAAGATATAGAATGGTTATGTGTGATTGTGTCATCAGAATGAGAATGGTTAAGTGTGATCGTATTTGTTTGCCATCATGACGTGGATGCTTATGTGTGATTGTGTTTGTCTTCAGAGGTTGGATGGTTATGTGTGATTGTGTATGTGTTGGAATTGCGTTGACGTGGATGACCCGTTACAGCAGCTGCTAAGTGGTCTGTGTTTCTGTGATGCTGCAGAGAGCCTCTACATACAGACCGTCTTGGACTTCTTCCTCCTCTTCATAATTCGTAACACTGTTGTCGCTTGTGATAATAATGTGAGTGCTCATTATCAACCAAATCAAGCAGTTTTCATCGCCATGTTTACCATCTTATTTGATAACGCTTCGTTTTTGCTTTTTGAACACCTCTCTGGCAGCTTGAAGTTAAGTCAGGATTATGCTCTGCTCCATACCTTTACAATAAGATCCACTTTAGGAGGCAACTGCAGCTAGTTGCGTCAAACCTCGATACACAAGAATAACAACGTGACGTGCACTAAATGTTACCTTGTAAAGACAACTGTAAATTTGTCTTGCCATATATGGTCATTCCCTTGTAAGGAAAGAGATAACTTACGGATATTCTTTACCAAATTATTTAATTGAAACATGTTAACATTACTTATACATAATAGTATCAACATACAAATCACCAAACGACAAATTCAAAGATTCCTTAAACTAACAAAATACAATGGGTGGAATCTTTGCCAAATGAGGTTGGCAGCAAGGTGGGGGTCATAACCGGGCGACCAGAGCCTGTAACTGCTCCAGCCGACGGATTACTTTAAAACAAGGTGGTGGTGAGGGAGGTGGTGGGAAACTTTCGTTGTAAATATGTACATAACATATGAGTATGAGGGCAGTGATATTGCACAGAAACAAAATCCTTCATGTATGCTGCTCGTTCCACACTTCATACCCACTTCTTAAAGCTGTATAATTCACCAAGACAAAAACGAGCGAAAAAAACCTAGTTGTGGTAGGACTCCTCCTCCACTCCAGTATTTGTAAGTTATAGCAGTTATACAGACAGGAGATCACCAAATATACTATATACATACACGTCTCTGATATACACTTCACAAATATATTACAAAATGTGATTATGATAGAATATTGTAGCTTTAACCTACAACCATTAGGGAGGTAATAGGCTTCATCGGTAGGCTGCCATAATTAACTCTATACTCAGAGATGCCCGGGCAGTATTATTCACACGTACTTATGATTTGACATGATACAACATGGAGAACCACATGACTTCAGGTATGCCCTGCTTTACAAGTTACATCTATACACGTCAGCTGCACATCACCACATCAGGCCTATTCACATTCGTACTCACCGGTCTTCCCCATAACAGCACCAACCAGGCATATTCACTAACGACTCACGAATGCGCTATTATCATAAAGTTAATCATTACCAAGCCCTTCCTTGTGATGACGTGGTTATCCTTCAAACTCCATATAACCTGCCGTTGAAATAGCCTTACTCAAAGATTCACTCACCTAGATACCTATCCCGGCCAATGATTCCATTGTGGCCTTATATCATGCATCACTGTACTATTACAGCCTTGGAACCTCACACCAGCTCTTCGACCTCCAACTAAATCTATCCATGATGCTTAATAGTCCCACTAAATGCATTTCCCAACTACCATACAACCCTCCCCTTCAACTAGCATTGCACCCCCTCCCCTCCCACCAGCATTACACCACCCCTCCCCTCCCACCAGCATTACACAACCTCACTCCACCCACCAGCATTACACCACCCCTCCCCTTCCACCAACATTACACTTCCCCTCCCCTCCCACCAGCATTATACCACCCCTCCCCTCCCACCAGCATTACACCACCCCTCCCCTCCCACCAGCATTACACCACACCCCCCCTCCCCTCCCACCAGCATTACACAACCCCTCCCTCCCACCCAGCATACACCCCTCCCACCAGCATTACACCACCCACTCCCCCTCCCACCAGCATTACACACACCTCACTCCACCCACCAGTATTACACCTCCCCTCCCCTTCCACCAGCATTACACCCCTCCCCCCACCCACCAGCATTACCCACCAGCATTACACCCTCCACTTCCCCCCACCAGCATTACACCTCCCCCACCCCACCACCCTCCCCCTTACACAAGCATTACACCCCCTCCCCTCCCCCACCCGCATTACACCCCACCCTTCCCCTTCCACCCGCATTACACCCCTCCCCCTCCCCTCCACCAACATTACACCAACACTCCCCTCCCACCAGCATTACACCACCCCTCCCACCACCAGCATTACCAACACTCCCCTTCCACCAGCATTACACCACCCCTCCCCTCCCACCAGCATTACACCAACACTCCCCTTCCAACAGCATTACACCAACCCTCCCCTCCCACCAGCATTACACCAACACCTCCCCTCCCACCAGCATTACACATTTCCACCACTACCCTCCTCCCCTCCCACCAGCATTCCACCAGCATTACCAACCCTCCCCTCCCACCAGCATTCCACACTCCCCTTCCACCAGCATTACACCACCCCTCCCCTCCACCAGCATTACACCAACACTCCCCTTCCACCAGCATTACACCACCCCTCCCCTCCCACCAGCATTACACCAACACTCCCCTTCCACCAGCATTACACCACCCCTGCCCTCTGATTCCTACCTCTCTGCCATATGGCCTCATTTCCCACTTGTTAAGAACCAACCATTCATCTGCTGCCTAACAGAAACTGGATGTCACAGATCCTGATCTGTTCGAATCCCTAACTTCGCTAATTAATGTGGTTCAATGGCAATGTTGTTCAAGGAGTCGGAGTTGTAAGTCTGTGCCTGTTCCTCTGTTCTTTCCAGTCCTTCTGTCATATGTCCGCCTTAGGTTTCTCCACATTGCAATTTCTCCCCCAGTTCTATTTTGTACTTGCTTATATATGATATGGGTGTTGGTAGCTCCGGTTATAACGGTAACATGGATTTATACCTGTCTACTGACGTCTTGTAGGGCTAGGGTGTTGGATAATTGAATGCGGGTAGATTACTATTTGATTGCAAGAGACATAATGTCTGGACAGGTGGAAGTAAACAATCATCATAACGTTTATATTGCCCATACGTTGTGTTCAAGGACAAACTTTCAAATATTTCTCAATTCATGTCACTTTGACAAAGTTATCATGCCACGCAAGACAGGCACCTTTATAACATTCCACAATGGCCAGCTGACCCAATATTCTACCTAAATGTTCCAGATGTTCCTTCCTTGGGAATGATGTCAAGGTCACATATAACCCTCCCATCTATTGATCTAAGGTCAGATTTTGATTTAGCTGATTGTCTAGAAACAGCAGTCCCTATCCTCTAAATAAACTTTAAAATAATAACCCAGACATTCTTCATGCACTAGGTATGGTTGACTTTCCTCTCCCAGGGCTATTTTTTTTTTTCAAGGAAGCATAAGAGTAGCCGCGCACGATGGTAATATAAATAAGACGTTGTGCACGGCTAGCATAAGAGTAGTCCATGTGCAATTTGAATCTGCCAGTGTCCTTTTTAAGAAAATGTCTTCAAAACATATCAAACTCACATGATCCTTATTAATGGATGTGAAATTTAACCTCTCTAGTATAATATTCTAACATACTTTGTATACTGAAAGGTGCTATAAAGTGTATTTATAACATTCTAAAAGCCACACTGACAAAATGTCCCACTCAAATGTATCAGATACAAATATTCCTTATTTTGTGACTGTAACCTTGAAAAAATGGTCAGGGTCATTTATAACCTCTCCAATCTTGGGTTCCAATGGACTTTTTTTACTAGAAATATATTGCTGTGGGTGTTCTGATTAGAAAGAAACAAGTTTCATTCGGTTAACATCAAACATGAGCATTTTTATCAGTTTTTTTGTCAATAACTTGGGTTTAAAGGTCAGACACAGCTATAAAGTTTGCATAAGAGATATTGACATACGAAAAAACTATATGTAACTTGGGGCTGCTAGCTATGCTCAACAATAGAGCTATAGAATACAGTCATGCTTAAAACTATTATTAAAGCATAAATTCGATCACAGCCATATAGACCATACACCAACCAGAAAATGAAATAGTTTTATAATAAATCATGTTTATTATTCATACAAAAATGGAAGTAACAGTGATAGTTATATGTGAGGGAAAGTCTACATCAATAAGCATTTATATGAGAGACTACTGAATACCCATTGTTAAAGATCAGGACATGGACGTTTGAGAACACACAATGCTGACAGTTTCATCTCCGTTAGCACACTTCTTGATAATCCCAATAAATATACATAATAAAACCTAAAGAATATTATTGCAAAGATATTTCCAACAAAAATAACATTTTCTCATCACAGGAGCATTCCACACACAAAAAAGAGAAGTGAAATATGACAACTTATAAGACCATTATTTTGCATATGAAATAGGCATTCATGAGAGTGAGTATTGCAGGTAGTTTCTCTCTTACATCATCTTACTTTACATCATAAAAACAAGTCTAGCTACTCATCAACTCCTTTGATTTTTGTTTGATATATCCAGAAAATGTAAAAGTTATAAAACAAACACCAACTAAGTATTGGTGATGGCCAACGAGCGATAGGAAAGATGGACAATGAATATGCTGAGAGCTGAGGAAGGAATAGCCTGTTTACCTCATATCAGTTCTAAAAATAATTCAACGTGCTGAATACACATTGTGGTTTGCATAATGGTAATACTTTGAGAGATTCACAACAAACTGATCACATGCAGAGCTACACATACTCCTCTTTAGGATTTGTGATACCATTGGCAAGAGAGCTACTGTCCACGTCGTTTTCCTGGAGAGGACGGTCTTCCTCGATCACATGCAGCGGGGAAGGTGTGGCAAACGAGCGGTGAGCGTTCATTTTTTGTGGGAGGGGTTTTGGAGAATGTGATTTGGGAACAGGTGAGATTCTTTGTGCACTAGGAGATCTGGGAGACTTTCCTCCCCCCTCGTGCCTCACAGGTCCATTCCCATTCACCTGCACACCCCCTCCACCACTAGCATCTGGCAGCTGAGCAATGTCATTAAACACCCCAACTAACTTCTCGAAGTTAGGTCCCCAGTTGAGGAGGTAGTCCCAATTTAAGGCGGAAGTTGGGAGTCTACCAGAAGGCAAGTCATCGTCAGATGTAAAGAACGTGCTAAATGAGTCTTGGTCACCTCTAGTGGAGTCTGAGGCTGCATCATGACTGGAGTATTTCTGGAGAGCATCACTGCTTTCATGACCTCCCCGAGCTGGCAGGGGGACAAGTCTGTGGGGGTTGTTGAAATCTTGTCGGGTTTTGTCATTATCGAACTCATACTCGGAACAAGTGAATGAATCATCAGCTGTGTCATCCTCACTGGATGATTCAGGGTGGATCCTGGATACAGGATCGAGCAGATCAGCATGAGTGAAGTCTGTGGTGTTGATCTTATTATTGACCTGTTGCTGAGAGGAGCTAGAAGATGAGGAAGATGACTGAACATCCACCGTACTAATAGGACTGCTCTTATGTCTGGCATTCAACCTATTCACTTCCTCGACAGTCAACCCAACAGTGGGAGTTGACCTAATTCCAAGCGTGCTAATTGGTTGCCGTAGATGTGAGCCAGGCCTTGAGGGAACATGTGCGCTAGATAAGGGATATTCATAGCTGCTGGGAGTACTGCTGGCATTGCTGGGTGAATAGAGGCCATTGATGCCGCTGAGTGGGGTGGAGCGCATGCTTTGGGGCACGGGGGTCACACCATCGCGCATGTTGATGTTGGCCAGAGGACTCTTTGTCATACTGCGTGAGGGGCCTGGTAGGTTGAGGTTGTTTACAGTGTGAGGATGAGGACTCTGTCTGAGCAGCAGGTTCTGTGATCCGTACGGCAACAGACCGGGGCTGTTACGTTGATTGTTAAGGGAGGCTGGGCTGTGGCGAGTGATATGAAGACCGGGCGACTCGCGCGTGGGGGCCAGCATGGTGCTCGGACCGAGTGTCACACCATTACGATGAACAGCGTGCTTGGGTTTGCTGTTGTGACCTAACATGCCTCGACGGTAGTTCTTATAATGGCTGACTACGTCGACCAGATCGGATGGAGCAATGCTACTGGCATTGTCTATGTCATAATGTTCGGGAGGATCATCGTTATAGCCTGCATTCTCCACGCCGTCACCCGACCCAGCAGATAGCTCACGCGAGTTGCCAGTGTCAGCTGCAACGAGGTCAGGACGTGACCCAACAGCATGTGGGGACATGCGCTGATGATACATGGTGGTAGAGGCAGTGAGTTCATCCTGCAAGTGCTGACTGATGATCTGTTCCTCTGACAGCTGTGGTCCAGTTGGGGCGCAACCTGTAGCATCCTTGTGCAAGCCGCCGTTAGCCCTGCTGTCCGGCTTGTTAGCTTTCTGCTTCTCCTGTTGACGGCGTCTCATTCGCAAAAGGAGGAAAACAAGGACCATGGCAAGGATGGCCACTCCAAACACCGCCACCACCGCAATAACCGCCACATGCACCGGCAGCGATTCGTCGTCCGTTGAACTCCCATGTGGGGCATGGAAGGAGGGGTCACATGAGGTATTCACATTGCCACTCGTCTCAATTGTAAACCTATCTGTCTCTCCGGCTAGCGGCAAGTCCCCGTTTCCTAGCTCCACTTGCTTCACACAGCCCTCAAAACCTGCCAAAAATCACAACAAATGTACACCATCTGACTAGATGATAAACAGGACATCAGTCAATATTCATAAAGGGTGTCGTTCAATAAGCAATGTGGTATTCTCTTACCTGGCACCAGACTTCCGTTGAGCGTGATAGGACTTGATGTCCCACCTAAGTAGAACACTTGAGTGTCAAGAGACACAAGACTTGGCATAGCAAAGGCAGATGCCTTTCTCTGACTGAGGTCATCCAGGGTCAAGGTCACTTGCAAATTATCATCTGCAAAAGATGATAAGGTTCATGTAATGAAAACACGAATAAGAGAAAACAAGAGGTCAACCGACCTCAAAGCTTTTGACAGGGCTTGCTGTTATACAAGAGGCCAATATGCCCAGAAACTCTTTTACATGATTTTCAATAATATTGACAATATTCAATCATGATGTTTGATTCAGTTAACATGGTAATTGTGATTCCCCATAATAACTCTGTGGTTAAAAAAGTTCATGGCGAGTTGAATATTGGTATGCCATGCACTGTTATCATACAAAGTCCATGTTTCATTTTGGGCAGCTAGTTTGCAATATAAGAAAACGTGCCGTAAAATGTTCATGAACAGAGAGACAGACTGAGTTTTAGATGGACAGACAGATGCCGGACCGAAGGTACATGATAAGCTTTGCTGAAAAGCAGAGCTAAAAAAAACACCATCAAAACTATTCTCATTTGCTTTTACTATGTTACCTAGGGGGTCAAAGGTTATGTAGGGCATTACAGACAACAAGCTTGCTTTATAAAAACATGCTACTGTAAAAACTGTTTCGATTCCCCATTGGGTGAACATGGAGAGCTAGAGAATGATGTAGAGCTAATTTTTAGATTGCAAGGAAATTTTCATATAAAAGGGTTACATGTGTGAATAGGGCTGCTAGTTTGGATGTAGCAAAGGTATATGATATGCTCTGCGTCGCCAACTCCAGGGGTTACGCTTTGTGTCTCGGAGGAGCAAAATTTCATATCAGAAACACGAATATGACCCGAGGACATATTCCAACCTAATTTGAAACTTTTCATTGACAATGAGGATCTCATTCAGTAAGTATTTACCGGATAAAACCAGAGATATATTATGCCACAGTCCATCATTGATGCTAGTCTGGGAGAGCTTAAAGTTGATCGTTCCACTGCTAGCTTGGGCATGATAATGCAATAGGCCGTCCTTGATCTACAAACACAAAACATTAAAATATGTACATTACAACATGAAAATCCAAACAGCAGACACAATGGTATGTGAAGCACACACAAATCACTCACATAGAATGCAGACATTGTCAGCGGTGCTTGTCCTAGGAATATCAAGCCATTGTCATTGACCGTTCTCAGCTCAATCAGCAGATGTTTGATATCAGAAGTGGTGTCACGTTTGCGTCGATCTGTCAGTTGCGATGATGCCAACTGATCACGGATGTAAGTCTCTTTCTGGGTAAAGGTGACCACAGAGTTGGAGCTCAGAGAGTAACTCTCCACATCTACACAACATTGAAATCACTGGTTCAGTGTAAAGAACGATTTCTACGATATTCCAGAAGTCAATAACATTGAAATCTACAAGAAAGTTTATTGTGTACACCAACGTTTGTTGCATGTGTCTCCCAAGTATTTCGCCGGGCAACGACAAGTAGCTTTGGTCCAGGCATCAACACAGACACCACCATTCACACAAGACGGACACCCGCCATCAACACCCCCAGTCTGCCGCGAGCAGCCGCCTGAAATGCCTGTCTGACGAGCAGGCTGCAGTGTGGACCAGACATCAATACTGTTAAGCTTGAGTGCCCGCATGCAGCCGGTGAAGTCGTGTGTGCTGATGGTCGGGAGATATGAGGCAACGTCTGCTGTGCTCCGTAGCCCACCAATCAGAAACACATGCTGGCTGTCATTGTCAAGCAAGCTGCAACACACACAAACACTAAACTCAGTGACTCACTTAATACGGACAGCTTCAGTTGGAATTGTAAGACAAAACAGTCATAAACACTTTTTTAGGGAGGAAGGAGGACAACTATATATAACAAAACAGGTCCGAGGCAGAAGGTAGACTCACTCGCTCTGTGAGTTTTGCTGAATTCTGCGATAGCACGAGCTATCTCCATCCTGACAACGAGAACACGTGGTCTGTCCTCCGATACACCTACTAACACGAACAGTGCCTTGCTGGAAGGGGAAACATATAGTCATATTATTATCAGTCACATGACGGTCTTCAGTAATGAAAGTTGTGGCACATTCCTCATTTCCTGATAGCTAATTAGAACAGCGATGTTAACTCACTCTTGCGATTCTGTTAGCCTCTACCCTGTACCACTCCCCATCATTCACGGTAACAGGAACTGTCACTCGCGCCGACACTTCATCTCCCACAGAAAATGAAAATCGGACCTGGCCATTGATCAACTCTAGGGCCATGAAATCTGTCCGAGGAGAACGTCCATAGGAGAAGAGGAGAAGAGCAGTGCTGGATAAAGTGGCAAACTCCAACTCAAACCGCTTGTTCATTTGGACGAGGGATATATTGTATTCCATAAAGGACAGAGCCTCAAAACTACGACTGGTAACTTCACACTGACTGCCTCTGTCACCATAGCGACAAATACATACACCTTCTTGGCATGTCCCTCCATTCAGACATGGACCCAAGTTGCCACAATTGTTTCTGTCAGTTTCACAGTTATCTCCAATAAAATTGGCAGTACACAGACAGTTGTAAGAACCCTCAGTATTCTCACAAGTTCCCCCGTTGAGACAGGGGGATGACTGCAAACACTCGTTGACATCCTCTTGACAGCGGTTCCCTTTGAAAGCCTCAGTACACTGGCAGTGATATGCCCCAGGCCCGTTATGGGTGCAGATGCCTTCGTTGAGACAGGGCTGCGATTTACATGCATCCACATGCTTTTCACAATACCTTCCTGTGAAGCCTTGCTCACATACGCAAACAACCTCCAGAGAAACCTTTGGGGCAGTCGTCAGGATGCGCGAGTCAGAGTTGACAATGTTACGTTGATCTGGTAGAATCTGTACTTGAGAACTGCAGAGTCCCTCATTTTGGCACGGAGATTCATCACATGAGTTGAGGTCGATGGAGAGAATGAACAAGCCCGTCCTCCTTTGTATCTCACTCTTGATGGCTGTTATCTTCTCACGAAGGAGAGATTTGGAGAGGTATGTGGTTTCTCTAATAGTCACAGCAACAAAAACATTTATATTTGGTGTGTCACTGTTAACAGCATAGAGTACCAGCCTCTCAGATGCAGAGGCATCCAGACTCTCCTGTACAGCTTCCACAAATGTTGTGTACGCCTGGCCCACAAAGTCCTCAGCAGTTGTGTTGGCCAGTTTAAGGACCAAGCTGTTGGTGATAGTGTCCGAGTCAAAACGCACCAACTCTACACTGGAGACATAAGAGACACGGCTGTGTGAACTCCATCGGAGCCTTCCACAGACACCTCATAAGACCCCATGTCCTGTAACTGACTAGCATGCAGTTCACAGCCACGTGGTATGCTGAAAGCAGTGCCGTCGGAGCGAACAAGTGCACAAGTATAATCGCCCTCAATGTCTGGGTCACTGGGGCGGACGTCAGCCAGGATACCCCCAATAAACCTACCCTGGTAAGCAAATGCTTCTACCTGCACAACTCGAGGAGTGGGTGGATTGTCGTTCACGTCCTGGACCTTGACATTGAAGGTCAAATTGGAGGTCATGACAGATTCACCTTTGTCTTCCACCCTGACCTTCACGTCATAACTGCTCTTGGCCTCTCGATCCAGAATCTGTTTTGCTTTCACTATACCAGTCTTCATTCCAATGTCAAATATGCGGGTATGTGATTGGATGTGGTACTGATACGGTCCCTTATTGGGTGGGAGGTCGCGATCCTGGGTATATTGGGTCAGGTTAATGATGACACTAGAATATGGATTCTGGTTCTCGAGTACCTGGCCTTCAGGCACAGTAGGCACAAAATGAGGTCCGTTATCATTGACATCATCAAGATAGACCTTCACCAACACTGTACCTGTCACATCACACACACACACACACACATTTATATTGACAATTCAGTAAAAGACACATCAATTAATTAACAGTCTGAATTAGTAATGACGGCATAATCATCTGATGCGATAACGTACCAGTTTTGGGAGGAGACCCAGTATCTATTGCAGCTAAAGTGAGATTGTATATCCCGATCCTCTCTCTGTCCAGGTCAGCAGTTGTACTTATCCAGCCTGTGGTGCGATTGACCTCAAAAGCGTCATCAACATTGCCTCCTGCAATGCTGTAGTAAAAGGTTCTGAACTGAGTTTGCAAATCGTTGTCGACAGCATGCACCTGTAGAACGGGGAAGCCGAGGTAAGCATCCTCGCGAACAGACCCCTCAAACAGCGAACGAGTGAACCTGGGCGGGTCATTGGCATCCCTGATGATGACCCTGACCCGACATGTATCTGTGTCATTGCCGAGGATAGGCCCCTGGTTCTTGGAAAGGACATCCAGAGTAATCTCTGATGTGGCCTCACGATCGATGACATCCGCTATGCTGATGACACCGGTCTCGGGATCCAAGGAAAAGCCCTTCATGTTGCTGTCACCAATGAAGTAATAGAAGACTTTGCCGTCAATCCCATCATCTTGATCTGTAGCACTGACCTCTCCTATAGGAAAGCCAATACTTTCAGACTCACTTATACTGAAACTGTACTCAGCATTAGCAAACCGAGGGATGTATTCATTTTCTCCTTGAATGTGTATATTCAGGGTTACTAAAGTGGATAAAGATGTGCCAGGGTTGTAGGCCTCAACTGAGAGGGTATACTCAGGGACTGTCTCAAAGTCGAGTCTGGTGGTGCTGGTGATAACCCCTGAGACAGCATCAAGTGAGAAGGCTGACTGAGAGCTGACCATTCTGTATCTGATGATGTCATTAGAGCTAGAATCAGCATCAGAGGCCACCAACTGGTACACTGAGCTGTCTACTGGAGCATTTTCTTTCACAGAGATATCATACGAGTCAAAGAGGAAACGAGGTGCGTTGTCATTGACGTCTGTGATGGTGACCTTGTATACAATACTGGCTGTTCTTGGCACAGCTCCATGGTCTGACGCAGTGATCGTCAATAGGAAGACACGCTGCACCTCATAGTCAAGTGACGCAAGAGTGATGTTGCCGCGAGTAGGATCAATGAAGAACAGACCTTTGGGATCCCCGTCTGTGATCTGGTAAGTCACCACGCCATTAGGACCTGCATCATCATCTGTGGCTGTGATCTGTACTATGGGCGACCCAACAGAATGTGATTCAGGTATGGAAGTCTGGAGTTCCGAAGGGCCTTGGGTAAATCTTGGGGGATTGAAATTGATTTCCGAAACATAGATGTTGACATTTGCATCGCTGTAACGCTGGGGCAGACCGGAGTCAGACGCTCTGACAACCATTTTGTACTGCAAGCCAACCTGGTTAATGACAGGTAAAGCCAGCCAAATCACACCTGTAACCAAGCAAAACAAGCCACATTGACTACAACTTTCAGACTTACATTCATGTGTGGATTACTAAACAGAGACAAACAGGTAATACTGAATACTCAACCACCAACCTGTTTGTTCATTGATAGAGAAAACCTGACTCCCATTGCCAGTCAACACTTCATATATCAAGTCCCCATTCACACCAAAGTCCTCATCACTGTATACACAAACAAGTTCAAATATAATTTGCATATATAGTCTTGTTAGGTTATTGAAGACACAAATCAACCAACTAACAATAGTGGTTGATGTGTGAAGCTTACCGGGCATGCAGCTGTAAGACTGTGCTGTTGACAGGCGAGTTTGTAACGACTGCAGCCGTGTAATTCTGCTGCTCAAACACTGGTGTGTGCACATTAGCCGGCAGCAGGTGGATGATGATGGGAACATCAGACGAAAGTGGGGGCTCCCCCTGATCCGACACGACCGCCGTAACGTGCTGTGTATTCTCAGGTGACGGTATTTTACCAGCAAACTTGTACTCCATGACCCTACGGGATGTGATTACTCCAGAGGTAGCATCGATGGAGAAGAAACTGGTGGGTTTCTTTAAGCGATAGTACAGTTCTGCATTGGGGCCATTAGCATCGAGGTCACTGGCTGAAACACGGCCAATCAAGGTGCCCACACCAGACCCTTCTACCAGACTAAAGTCATAGCTGTTGTCATCAAAACGAGGCTGGTTATCATTGACATCGAGAACATCTATGGACACCGAGGTTTCAGCATTATACGCCCCGTCATTGGCTGCTACTTCCAAGATGTATTCATCAATGCTCTCGCGATCCAATGGCTTGGCCACAGTGATATTCCCACTGTTTTGATCAATGGTAAACTTGGATCCTGGGTTCTTGATCAAGGTGTAAGTATGACGAGCATTGATTCCTTCATCGTTGTCAGTAGATGTGATACGCAAAACAAAACTACCAACAGGTGCATTCTCAGGGATTCGGATATTGAAGTGCTGACTGAAAATGGGAGGGCAGTCATTTTTGTCCAAGACAGTGACCACCACCATTGCAGTGGCAGAATGAGGGTTGGGTCCCTGGCAACACAAGCCATACAATCATGGTTACTTGGTGATGTTTTCACACATATATTTAAGAGAACCTTATTATAGGGTTCACAATAACCTTAAAATTTCATGTATCAGATGCATATTTTTCACCCAATTATTTGAGGCTAAAGATGTGCAGGGTCTTACACATGGGTATATCTTATACATAAGATTTGATGGCAAGAACAAAATAATGTTTGAATGCATTAATGACGCGGTAAAGTGAGTGTTATTTGACTGTATATGAATATTCATCGAGTGCATCCTACCTGATCTCTTGCGGTGATGATGAGCTGATACAATGAGACAGCTTCTCGATCAAGCTTGACTTGTGTCTGTATCACACCTGAGCTGCTGTCAATGGCAAAGGCACTGTTGAGGTTACCTCCGGTTATGTCATACTCAATTAGCCCATTATCCCCACTATCAGAATCACTAGCCTGCACAGTGGCTACGTGAAGGAATGCAAACTCCTCCTCAGCAACGCTGGCATTATAGGAGAGTCTCCCAAATTGTGGGGCATTGTCATTCTCATCTGAGAGGATTACATTAAGGCTGTAGTAATCAGACAAATTCCCGTCTCTTGCCTCTATCCAAAGCTGGTAGCTCGGTGTAACCTCATAATCTAATGGAGCTTTCACCTTGATTTGACCTTGAGAGGTGATGTAGAATGCTTCTGTGCTTCCCCCTACTATGTGGTAGGTGAGAGTTGCTCTGCGAGGAGAAGATGCGGAGACAGTAGCTACACGAGCATCCACAGCAGCACTCTCAGATATATAGGCATTACGCAGGGTGGACGTGAATACAGGGAATCCTGTAGTGGCAGCATCATGGAAAGACACCGTCACTTGGGCCTCATCCGACAAGGCATTGTCACCCTGCAATACATTCTACCTTATCAAAACCAAATTGATATTCATGTAAATACAGCTATATGTCTGGCCAACATTGCATTGTTTGAGCAATGAGTATACATGCCGCTACCGACAAAAAAATGACTCACCATGTCGGTAGCTCGCACGTAGAAGCTGTATTGCTGTTCTGAGCTGGCTGTGAGATCCTCAGCAGCTGTGATCACACCTGTCACACTGTCAATGCTGAACAGGTCTGCATGGGCTCCTCCAAACAGCGAGTACTGATTCTGTCCATTCCTGCCCTCGTCACGGTCCAATGCAGACACACCCACCACAAAGCCACCTGTGCACAGCAACATGCAACCGTGTACAAACACACGCCTAAGTTTAAGTGAGCTGCAATAATTAAAACACAATATTCCTGGTACAAGATACAGAATGGCCAAATAAATGGCGTATGGTTTAGTTCAATGTGACTGCTCCAAATAGACTGTGGCTCTTATAGCAAGTTTCTCAGAGAAGTCATGACACAGTGTATGGTGTTAGCAATCCCAATAAGAATGGCTACCCTAGTACTAAAAGTGTGCTTATTATGACTATCAAAGAATTCATATGAGGTAAACAGCAACAGTGAACACGATACTGACTGTTCAGGGTGGGGTCTCTGATCTTCACAGTATATGCCTGCTGATAGAAATGAGGAGCGTTGTCATTGTTATCTCCCACAGTCACCGTCACAGGCACAGAGACGCTGAATGGGAGACTAGCACTATCTGTTGCCATGACAACCAAATGATGGACAGCCAATGTTTCCCGATCAAGAGATGTTGCGGTTGAGATGAGTCCAGTTACTTCGTCAATTGAGAATCGGCCTTGGCTGCTACGAACCAAAATGTACCTGTCACAGCAGACCATACTCTGTAGATTAACAGTAAACACAATAAACTGCTTCAAATGAATAGTGGTTTTATAAATCAGAAGATAAACAGTGATTTAGTTATGGATTACTTCACTGATTCTTGCTTCATAAATTGAAGCGATCAATCAACCAATTTTGTCAGCCATTCTGTCACTCTTTCTCACGGGTGGGGATGGTAGGATTGGGGGGGAAGATTCAAGTTAGTTCCGTACACACCTTGAATAAGTGACTGGGTGCTAAGACAAAGGCTTGGGGGTGCTTACTTTGTGTGACATGGGTTATGGAGTAGCTTGCACACCAAACTAGGGCAATCTATCAAACAGTTCTACCATAACACAACATTGGGCGCAGGTCTGGGTCTACGGTAAGCAGTATGCAGCTCCATGAAAATAACAAAGCACACTTAGGGAATGATGTCAGCAGATGGCAAAGCTTGGTACTTCCCAGAAAGTGGCCCAAACCCAAACATGTTTCATAGAAAATTGCCGCAACAATTTGCGCCACAGAGAAGTCTTGGGTTGAAAAAAATATAATGGAACAAAGGTTGATGCCATTCAAGCACTGCCAGCCCTTCCCGACACTGATGAGAGCTGTGTCAGTGATTTTCAGTGGCACTCGCACGTCTAATGGCAATGAGAGCCAAAGCCATTGAATTTCTTATCATGATCAGTCTCGTTACTGGTTAAAAATAATTAAAAGGAGTATTCTGACCAGTGTTGGTAATTTGGTTTCTGTTGGTACAGAAGGCAATCATGTAAGCTTATGCAGATCTGGTTGCAATCTTAAAGGTCAAGTTGGAAGAGTTTGAGAAAAAGGGGTGGGGCTTGAATTAAGGCCCTTATTCAAGGTAGAATATGGTAAGTAATTACAGGGTTTGATGTCACACCAACACTTACATGTTATATGATGCCTACAAAGGATGGGTAGATATGAAAAGATTAGACTGGATTGAGAAGCTCCCTTCTAGTATAAATGGGAAAAAGGGGACATCTATGTGAATGAAGATGAACAAATAGGGGGAAAACGGTTATCCCAGGGCATGTCACCACAAGCCAATTCACTGGACCAAGCCATTCCAGCCACTCATCAAGGGCTAAATGGAGAAGTGAGTTGAGGCGACCACAGCAGCTTAGACTGATTGACACAGGTGTGGGTCTGAACCCCTTAAGCAGTGTTGAATAACTTGCTTATTTCTATAAAGAGAAGTTGATCATGTTGATGATGGATTGCAGATCAGGGTAAAAGGACATCATTAAGTGACATTCAACCTACAATGACCAAGAAGACTATGGAGAATTAAGAGGTCTTCTTCATCCCCACAGCGACTCATGAGAGCCAAGCAGCCAGATGGTTGTGTAATGCTCTGTAATCTCCCTGGTGCACAGACCTACCTTTGGAAAGTGAGTGATCAGTGTTATGACTAGTATTGATTTTGAATTTGTAAGGAGAGGTGCTTGGGGCAATGGGAGGGGGAGAGGTGTGAAGCTACCAGGCAAATATTGGTCAAGGTCATCTGTGGTCAAGTGTCAGTCTATTTCATGCATTTTTGAACATTTGCTGGTCTTATTGTTAAAACTCCGTCCGTTTTCAGTTTCATATGTCTAATAGTGTCAGCCACATGCTGAATTTGGGCTATTTAACATGTACCGTCAAAAATGAGGCCACAATGTATTCAGGTGGGAACTAACTAAAAGTTAGAAGAGAGAACAGCAGAATACCTGTGGGTGCCATGACAGCAACAAATTCAACATTATAAATCAAGCTTCAAAATGACACTACTCTTTGTGAACACCATCTCATCCCATATGTAACATGCAGGAGAAGTCTGCCTTTCAAGGAGTGACAGCTGTTTCCATTACATGTCAACAGCGAAAGTGTAGTCTGTGTGTTGAATAAAACACTATAACTTTACTACAGAAAAAATACTTTGCCATGACAGTTCTGTAAGTAAAAACAGTACCATAAAGGAATGTAAAGCACTGTAGCAGAACGTAAGTAAGAACTCAAGGATCACACCATTCACTGGCTGACTTGATAATGAAATGGTGTTGACTTTTACCTGATATCAGCATTTTTTCCGGAGTCAATGTCTGAGGCTAGCACCGTGGTGACTGGGGTCGGGGCAACCATGTTTTCCATCACCTCAGCTAGATACATATTTTGATGGAAAACTGGTGCATTGTCATTGACATCGCCCACAATGATTGTCACAGTTCCTGTGCCAGTGAGGCGCGGAGAACCTGTGAAGAATGGAAAAAAGTTCATGGTTACATATTGTTAATTACATATGAGATCAGATGTTATTCAGTCAATGCTGCAATGATCAGAGTCTTTAATGAACGGACAACTCTGGCAGAAAACATATCAATTCATATGCAGAAAATAATGTTTGTTCTTGATTCACAAAAAGTTACATTAACTTGGCATATGATGGCTTCGAATGTTTCACTCAAATTATGAAAGCTCACACAATCTTTAAATTTTTTGACTCGTTTGTAATCCTTTCATGTTATTGGGAATACCAAATCATCCATAGAGGCTAATTGAAAACAGCCTCCAAAATATGTTGACAAAAATATTCATATGAATGGTGACCTGGACCAGTAACCACAGATGCACAACTTCACTATTTTCAGGAATAATCCTCAAACTCCTGCTTCAGATGTATTGTGATGTCTGCCCTGTGCCTTTTATCGGTTAAACCCCATGTCCCGCCCATAATAAGAAACCGGACTATACAAACGCCATAAAAATAGCCAGTTACCGATTGGACTCACGTTTTTGTATATCATTACTAGATGCAGTAGCGAATCGGTTAAAACAGGTTTTTTCCAAAACAGAATTTTGATGATTATTTTTGATGAAATGATTCTTTTATTTCATGTTTGTACAATAAATGTGTGATTTGATTCCATACATTTACATATGAGATTTTTTTAACCACGCAGTCATGTTAAAGTGCTGGACATATACAGGAGCGCTAACAGTTGAATACGCGAGGATCGCGCAATGCCCAACTTCAGTCATATAGTGTAATGTCACCTGCGCTCGCACGCAGCGCGAACGAAATAGGGGGTCAGAAAAGAATGCCCTAATGGGACTTTTAAATCGTGTCGAGGTCTTTAAATGTGGGAATTGTCCGTAAAGAAAAGTATTGCAATGAATGAAGTTTCTATATATGCACATTGCGAAAGAAAACTAACAGTGGGGAGCGCCAAAGCAGAGCCCTGCTAGGCAAGTTACCTCTCATTTTGTCGGCCTGTGGTTGATCATCTACAGCGCGGACATGAGATGGAAAGAAGTAAGCAGCGCAAACGCTGCCAGGGGCAGAGTTTCTTTGGCTATAGCCCTACATGTACGTCACATAATATAATCATTTCGTTTACCACAGCCGAAAGTAAGCGCAGTAAATGTTGGAGTGGATGTGCGACCGCAGACTGACTGGGTGACAGATTCGATGAACATCTTAAAGGGAAAATGTCCAGGAATAAATCGTGCAAGAAAAGTGGCAACAACACTGGATTTGCCTGAATGGACAATTCAGTCAAGCGCTATTCGAAGTATAGTATAATTATAAAAACTGTTTCTTAAATGTCTTTACATAATAGCATCAAAATTGGTCGAGGAATCCAGCCCGTATGAACGACTGACATACGAAGCAACAGTCGAGTCCGGTTGGACTACATTAAAAACTAAAACTCGACCCTATGATGGCAGAGCAAAGCACATTCTTGTCAACCCACCACGAGCCTGTGCCCAGAGCCCAACACGTGATGACACAGAATTACCTGGTAGCTTGGACTGAAGAGGTTTTACCTTTAAAATTAGTGTTCACCAAAGACATTCTGAATCCAAAGAAAAAGGGATCTACTCTAGACACTGAACTCGCTCTTCGTTTATAGACTAGAGCGCATGGTTTGATCTGTGTTCTTCCTGTGGTTATTCCCGACTCTTTGTAAGTCCGACTGCCACAACTACTACTTAACACCGGAGACAACTCGTTTTCTACATCAAAGAAACTACTAACTTAAGATACATGGACAATATTTTAATACTTATGGTCTTCTAAACATTTACTTGTCAAGCGTGTATAATTTTACGTGTTTGAGAATGGGTAACAAACACAATGCCCTTGTGACACACCACGGCTGCGACAGACGCTGGTTAGATGATGCCACTACTCAATCAGGTGTACCATAAGTCACCACGCAGGCGCGTGGCAGTGTTATCTTGCGATGTATGGTCGCAATCTAACAACCAGACATGATTGGGACGGATGTGTCATACTTGAGCGGTGATGTCAAATAGGGGCTAATCCACTCAAAAAGATTATTTACCCACAAGGTAATCAGTACCGGTAATGTCATTTATATGAGACCCTCACTCGTCAAGAGGCGATTAGAGATAGTTAACTACAATCACCACTACTGCACTACACCACTGACAGATGGCGACAAAGAGACGCTCGTTATATGACTAAATGACCCGTTAAATACAGAAGACCTCTTACGGGGGATATAACAGAGTGAGCATGTACACCATTTTACAAAAATTACAAGATAAAACAGTAGTGGTTGTGTATGGACGGTAATATAAATATATACCGTAAATAAGACGTCATCATGGCTAGTGTGTATGCAGTGCCAATGAATAGTTGCGGTGTGATACCGATTCGATTCCTAGCACATGTCTGAGTTTTATTGAGATTGTTAATTAATCAAAAAGCAAATATACTAATATAAGTTAAGATGTGATTGGGGAATATAGCAAAGGTCAGGCGAGGTTCTTTGTAGGACATGAACCGTACGAACGAGAATGACACTAGCGACGCAAGATGAGGTGTAGAAAGCTGTGAATACGTGGTGTTGGTAACATCTCGACGCTGTTTGGTCCATCGACAGTATCTCAACAGAACCACTCTCGATCTCCTTGCGCATCGCAGGCCAAGGATTCGGTTATTTCAGTGTTCCAAGTTATGTTAGCGTAGCGTCAAACATGGCTGCTATGGAGAGTGAACCACCCGATCACTATGTACCATATGTGTTGCGTTACCAAGTGCCAACCAGCTAACGGCCCAGTAATTGCCATATACATATGTGTAACATCGCAAACCTGACCAAAACAATGCACACGACAGCCCGTGGATGACTTTCTTAACGTACAAAACCATAACGGGTGGTTTTCTGAGATGCCTATGGCAAAGCAATCAACATATCATAGTATACCTGCATACATGGATAGTTTTATTCTTGTATATGAATAAAAGGTAAGATACCAGGATAGCCAGGCACTTAAAATTAAACTGACATTATCCACGATGGAGAATGGGGGTGATACGTTATAGAAAGCTGCTATCTATTACAGGAACATCAATAGATCCCATCAGAACCCCAGCTCTGAATACATGATTTTGTGGAAATAAATGATTAAATGTTCTCCAGTGAGTGACTTAGAGCACAGGCACTCGAGTCCCTCAATGTCCCTATACTAGATTATATATTCTATACATACTGGAAGCCAGAGAGGAGGGCATTGATGTTGTATGGACGTCATAGTGACCATTGTGGGGTGGGTATAATGTGGGATACTACAGGGGATGTGACAACTGGTGTGTTTAAGGTCATCACCAATAACTTGCTGTCACCAATGAGCTCGTTGTCATACACGGATAAAGGCGGGTGTTCCAACTCTTAAGAGTAATATCAACATCTGCCATTTGTGAATACAACAGAGTTGAATACTATTTTTACAAAATGTGTTATTCTTCCATAAACCAGTATGTATCATCAGTAAAGACATTAGCTCCACTGCTGACCATACATTAAGCCACGTTGTAATCATCATAAAGGGAACAATTAACAACAGAAATAGCCTTTCATCCTTCAGTCTTGCAATGCCCTAAAGCAGCCTGTTCAAATTGTCACAATAGCCTGTCAACTACAGTCACTGCCATCAACAGAAACGCCATTCTCTCACGAAGACCTACTGCGACATCAACAAAACTGCCGGTCCCAGTTCAACCCACTGCGATATAAACACAACCATGGTTATAACACTGCGATATAAACACAACCATGGTTATAACACTGCGATATAAACACAACCATGGTTATAACACTGCGATATAAACACATCCATGGTTATAACACTGTACACCAAACCTTATAACGAAGTTTACAATGTAAAGCAGACCAGAATTCCCACCAGCAAGAAACAGTTATAACAAATGCTGACTCACCAGTGTCAAACGCAACGATCTTAAGCTCGTAGTGTGAAGTCTGTTCTCGATCTAGCATCCGCAGGACTGAGATTTCGCCCGTCGAGCTGTTCATATTAAACAGAGAACGATCCCCTTCCAGGATGGAATAGGACACTCGACCATAAGCCCCCGAATCAAAGTCACGTGCCACAAGGCGAGTGACATGCGATGGTAGGTTGACCACATTCTCCTGAGCGTAAGCCAAATACGGCGAATCGACGAACAGCGGAGCACAATCATTAACATCTTCCACAGTAACCAAGATGGTGGCCGAGTCGGATCGAGGGGGTTCTCCTAAATCCTGGGCAATTATCCTGATGTTGTAAACTTTCTTCCTTTCATAATCCAGACGTTTTTGCACGGTAAACTCGCCAGAATAAGAATTTAGATAAAAATCCTGGCTGCTATCACCTTCCTCCACGATAAATCTTATTTCAGAGTTGGATCCAATGTCAAGGTCACTGGCAAACACATCAAAAAGTTTGGTGCCGATTCTAATGTTTTCTGGAGCGGTGAACTCATAAAGGTTGGGATTGAAGACAGGGTCATTGTCATTTCTGTCTCCGACCTTCACATTGAAGGTCATGGTAGAACTCAAAGCTGGGGTACCAAGGTCAGAAGCAACTACAATGAGCGTATAAGCATCCTGTATTTCCCTGTCAAGCACTTGGTTGATCTGAAGCACGCCATCTGTTGGGTTTATGTTGAACACTCCCTCAGAAGCTTCCAGGGAATATGTGATCTCACCATTAACACCTTCGTCAAGGTCAGAGGCAGATATCTGATGCACGGAGGCGCCGATTTCAGTATTCTCCATGACGGTAATCTCAGACATGGTGTCAAACTGCGGAGCGTGGTCGTTGACATCCTTCAATACAACAGTGGCCTGTAATAATACAACACACAGTGATGACTGGCCAAGTTCAAGATAATCACAATTGATGCTACTCTAAAATGACGGTAGATACAATCGATTAAAGACACAATTGATGCTACTCTCATATGTTGACAGGCTAAAGTGATCTAAGTCTTAGTTGATCATAGATGAAACTGATGCTAGACTCAACTGATGCTAGTTTTCATTGTTGCTAATATAAACTGATGCTAGACTGATGCACAACACAATTCATGCCAGTTTCAGTTGATGCTAAACTCAGTTGAAGGTAAGGTTGAAGTTTTTTGCAATCTATTTCTGTATCAGAAATGAATTGTGATGATTATATAGTCAACTTGAGCAAATTAAACTTTTCCAAAGAAATCGATGGACATTGTTTGCCGGGGAGGTCAGATGTAATCATGCGTTCTTACCACGGCTGTGTTGGTGAGGCGGAAGCGTGGGTCATCAGCTAAGTCAATCGCCTCCACTACCAGGTTATAGTGTGCTTGGCGCTCCCGGTCCAGTGGGCTGGCGACGTACAGTACACCAGACTGGGCATCGATTCCGAATTGGCCGTCAGGATCACCGCCTGCAATGCTGTACCTCAACTCGCCGTTAACACCTGCAAACGATCAACAACAAAGACCCACTAAATTCACAGGACCACAAAGAGTACTCGGATGGGGGATGTGTGCGTGCGTGGTGATTTAAGAAGTGAAGAAGAAGTTGTGACCCTTGATGATGCAGACACCTGTATAAAGCTTATATCGCCGACGATCGGTCGACATATAGCTCGGGTTGTGAAGCTACGAGTAGGGCTGATTTGTACTTCAAGTAAGTCGGTTTCTGCGTGTGATTATATATAAAAATGGGAAAAAAATTGGTTGATTTTCCAAACTACGATGACAAATGAACTGGTGAATTCATGGCGACGGACAGGCAAGAAAGAAAGAAAGAAACACAAACACGCACCCACGCACATACACTCAATCACAAACACCAGACAAACACGCACTCACACACACACATTCCATATCTAAATATCATGGGAAGGCCATGACACTTACACATGGTATATCGTTTATTGGAATCGGGGCTTTCTTTTGTTATCATGGTCCGACCAAGTGACCCGCGTCGGCTTGTAAATCAATCATTGCATTCCTGACCATAAACAACGAATAACAGCCCAGAGAAACCATGCGCAACGGTAACAGTGGTATGAGGCTTAAATAGCGTGTGGTATAAGGCCCACTACATCAGGTAAGTCAACAAATGACGTCCGTCTGGTCAAGATAACAGTAAGCGCATACCAACAGCATGAGAATCTAACCATGCCCACTCCAGCCCACAATGACATGACTGCCATCGAAGCAGAATAATGGCTAAGTGGCTTTATTGCAGGTATTCGAACACATAATTGGGTTATTCTGATCGTATTGAATTTTAGCATAATATATAAAAACTAAACAGCTTTCCTTTGTAGGATTGACCATTAATTTGTAAGCATTATTTTGCAATGCGAAGGCTTCACGCCATTCTGCACGTTGCATTGAAATGAAGACCCGTGTGTGCTTGTGCTGTTCGTATTACATATCTGTATGGGTTATCAGCGTAGTATGGAATAAATCCAATGTGCATTGATTTGATGTGTCTCATTCAATCTGTCACACTGTCATTCATGAGCATAGCATGATCCGTTGGAAATGGGGTTGCGGCGTATACCATGAGTTTACAGACATACATTAACCCTGTTACTAGAAAGCCCCCACCCTCGAACGCCCCCCCCCCCCACCATACCAACAGCGCACATAATTCACGAAGCTGCCTCAGTAAGTGAAGTACACTTCCAAGGTTTAATCAACACCTACTACTGTGGATTCAAGAGATTAATACACCTCAATCCAATACATTCCAAAAGTAAACAGACGCACTATTTGCACCCGTTCACCCACAGCGGTTTGCATTGACCCGGCCGCAGCTTTATTCTATGCATACAGAAACCAAAGGGAGACAATGATATCGCCACCAGCTCACCCAAAATCTCGCCTCAACCATTCTGAAGTCCCGTTTACGAGCCTGTCGCGCCCCATATCCATTGAAAATATGTCATTCTACCTAACAGAACCACCCGCCCCGACATTTGCCACCCAAACTCGAACGCTATTTTAGCCAACCAGCAACTATCCTGTAGCTGGAAGTTGAACGCGGGGTCCAGGGACAAGGCTCACACATTTTTCGACTAAGGGATCAAACGTTAATGTCCGTGCTAAAACTAATTTATCAATTTTGAGTTACGAAGATAATGCGTGAATAAAATATTTTCATGGACTAGTTTATATTGATTTTGAACGGATTGATCGTTCAACTTCCCTTTTGTCCTCCTTGGGTTTCTGCATGCATAAAAGATGGCTGCGGCCGAGCCAGAGAACGCCCTGCGCGTAGTAAACCCCTCCCTATAAGGCACAATGGGTCGTCATGGACGAACCAGTTATGGCTGACTGTGAGTGTGAGTGAATGGGGCAAGTAAGCAGTCGTTTAAACGTAAGGCAGCTGCTAACAAACCAGTCATTACACGACAGGCTTTAGCATTACAATGTCTGTGAGTCAGCATCTAAAACACCATTGGTGATAGTCAAATTTTGATAATCAAAAGCCCACGATTAAGAGAGTAACGAAATTGTAGCGACTACATAGAATGAGTGTAAGGAATGGTTACCGGAGTCGACGTCTGTGGCGCTGACGGTGAGAATGTTAGAGTTCACGGTGGTATTCTCCCAAACGAGGTCAGAGTAGGTACTAGGGTCAAAGATAGGGGCGTTGTCGTTGACATCGATAACGTTGATGTAGACGGTTGTCGTACTGGTGAGAGGTATCTCACCACTATCCTGCACCCTCAACGTCATCACGAAGTGGTTGTTCTGTAACAGATCGCACAAGAAACGTTTATTCTGTGCATGCTTCTACCGAAATCAACGTTTACTGCCGCGAATGACATTTTGACTTTGAGACTTACTTGTTCGTAATCCAGGTTTCCGATGAGGTTGATGATGCCGGTGTGTGGGTTGAGCGAAAATTTGTCTCTGCCCCAGTAAGACTTGATGGCGTAAGTGAGGTCAGCGTTTGCGCCATCATCTCCATCAGTAGCAGTGGTCTGCCCCAGCCTCCAGCCGGTCCTCGCGTCTTCTGCTACGCTGAAGGAGTATACCTCCTTACTGAACACTGGTGCCTCATCATTCACGTCGAGTATCTCTATAGTAACCGTTATCCGGCTTTGCTGGATGCCATCGTCGGCCATGACAACCAGTGAATAGAACGGTTTGGTTTCGCGATCAAGGTCACCAATGACTGTGATCTCACCTGAAACAATATAATAGTAACTCAATGAGCACTGGTTCCGAATGGGAAGTATCATCTGGAGGAAATGATGCGTTGAGGAGATGATGCGTTGAGGAGATGATGTGTTGAGGAGACGATGTGTTGAGGAGACGATGTGTTGAGGAAATGTGTTGATGTGATGGGTAGATGGGTAGATGTGTTCAGGTGATGATGCGTTTGGGATACAATGTGTTGAATTGATTTGTTGATTTCACCTGAAACAGTACGATTTCTAATCAATTTTTCGTTACCAATTACTCAGGGTCACAGAGAGCAGATTTTAGTGCACAAAGAGATATTGACATAAGAGAGGTCCATGCATCATGCATCATGTTGGGCTGCTTGCTTGCTTAGTAACAAAACGTGCCGTCGCCGTTCATGGCCAGGCGCACGTATGGATGCCGGAGCAATGGCATATGTTAAGCTCAGCTGAATAGGAGAGCTAATAAGAAAATGTACCACCAAAAGTTTACGGACGGACGGACGGACGGAGGGAGGAGCAAAGGTATGATAAGCACCATTCAAGAACTAAAAACACAATACCATCAATCTCGGCAGAGAAAGGGATGATATTTCCATAAACAGAGCCTCGAGCGTACGTACTAAATAGTATCTCCAATACAGAATCGAAGATCCCCACTAGAATTCAGAAATACTCGGCACCTAAAATTACCAGTGTCACAGACGTAAACAAAGTCTCAACAAGCGACAAGTACCATTAATCGACAATTTGTTCCAGAAGGTGAGTTCACGCGGGAAGTGCCGAGTAGCACGGAGCTGACGACGGTCAACCCCGGTCATTCACAGGTTTAAACGCTTCAAGCAATGCTGCTCTTAACATCAGGGTGACACATAAAATCCACATCAACCGAATTATAGGTAGGATAGAACGCACATACCGTAAGAACAGTGTCATAGCTTTGAGGAAATCTTCACACACGATTAAACCCAATCTTAACCCACGTCATTAAAGATGCATTTGGATCATTTTATAGATGCCACTTAAATACGTTCATTAACTGTCCCTATATATATATCCTCATTCTTACGAGATAGATTTGGTAGGGCCCTAAAGGAGGCGAAGTTGGCGAGTAGGAAGTGACGATTGCCAGAGAAAAACACCAACGGAGACATGGTGAGAGTGAACATGTGACAATTCCACCCCTCCAAAGTTATACATATACACCACTATTATAAACAAAACTAGGGGTCAGATTCTTAGACACTAAGTTTATTATTACTGACAAGATATTTGCACCAAGACTGACAAGGCATAAACATGACTGTGGACAAATGTAACTGCACCAAGCGGTTGATAAATACGGTTAGTAGATACGTGCAACAGAACTGTGAGAACGATTGACTGGGAACACCAAACGAAGCAAGCGCCAGTTGCAATGTGCGATGTGAAACGATCTGGCTATGGAAACAGTGTGACATTTTAGAAAACCTGGAAATAATCTGAGTTCAAATGAAGTATCCAAATAAACACTTTCTATCTGTACCATAAAAATAAATATATGAGGTAAAAGACGAAATACGCGAATGCAAATCAAACCAAGTCATGGGTGAGAACAGGCGTTGAGCGAAGTTGGATGGGGGTGGACGTGGCGGGGAATAAAAAGGTGGGAGGTGGGGGGGGGGGGGGGGCTGGTTAGTGGAGGGGGAAGGGAGAGAATTATAAATCATTAGAGTTATCGTGCAATATCTTCCCGGTGTGGTCTAGTTGTAAAGTAAGTTCCCATGAATTCTTCTGCTCATAAACTTTCATGAAATATACACCAGGATGCATATCAGGGCAGGGCGTGAAAATACAAACATCGGGCTAATATGGACTGTCCCTGCGATGTTAACACCCTAGCCCAGACCAAATGCCGCCACAAACAATATATCTCTTTCTAAAAAGACAACCAGTCATCTCGTCAAAGATTACCAATGGTTCACTGACATGCATCTGGGACGAAATAAAATATTATATTTGATTGATATATTTCCCTAAAAACATCTGTACAATCGTATTGTCAATGACAGTTATACTAGCATTGTCACGCGGAGACAGGTTTGCACGATTGTAAAAATGGATACCTTCAATCAGAACACAGAATCACAGGAAGCAATGGCTTATTCAAATGACACTATATATATATGAGAATTTACTTGGGAACTCAATGGCGCCATTGATTCAAATAAACAACAGAACGAGGATCATGAAGGCTGTAAAAAAAAATAAAGAGAATGAGATGGGTGATGGGAGAAGGCAGATAGGATGACATAATGGGGCTTACATTTGTGATGACATGATAGAAAATAATGCTCTGGTCTGTTATTGCGTTATAGGTCGCTAATAGCATCAACAAAAATGGGAATTAATTGTGTGACATTGATTATTAAAACCTTCGTTACCTTTTGAAGGATCAATGTCGAATTTTTTGTCAGCGCCGTTCGTGATGCTGTAAGTGATCTCTCCAGTGACGTCATCGTCTTCTGCCACGATGGTATCGACCACGTGACCAGGTTGGCTGTCTTCTGCGACAGAGAGCTCGTAGAGATCGGACGTGAAGCGCGGAGGACTGTCATTCTTGTCACGAAGTGTGATTTGGACCTAGAGAAACACAACAATATGAGCGGTCACCAAGACTTCTTCTTCCACAAATATACCCACTGAACTACATCGATCACTTGCAAATAAAACGGTCGTATCGACCCACGACTACTCAGACATACCAGACATACTCGCACAACTAAAACGTCAATGAGTGATCACTTATTGATTGGCTCATCACATATCAATTGGTTGATCACTTATTAATTTGCTGCTCATTAATCACCTGGGTGATCACTGGCTACTAGTTTATATTTGATGTCTACATATACTAGAACCCGGAGAGGGGCGTTTTATGACAATGTTCATCCTTGATACAACAAATGAAGGATTTCGTCTTTCTGTGGACTTCCAGATTAATTTTTAAATATGTTAAATTGCTCCCATTAATCATTTTCACATGTGTATCATAAGATGAACAATGCACTCATCTAATTAGGAGAAAATCCGAGCTTATGCCAGTCAATGCAAGCAGGCGTTCCGTTTATGTAAATCGGGTCATCTCATATGCGAGGCGTGAAATACCGGTCCATTGTCTAACACACTGTCCGCAGGAATGCGTTGCATGGTTCACGCTACAATTCGAACAAAACCCGCATGGAATGTGTTGCAGACAACAAGAGTATAACGGGGTCGCGTTGAAGAGGGGCAGAAAAACCACAGCGAACTTGAAAGTCAAAATTCGCAAAGCTTTAAAACTGCAATTTATATAGGCAAGTATTTCCCCGACATAGTGAACCAACCAATGCTGTCTTATGCACGACCGCAGCTGGCCGAGATTTACCGAAATAGAATCATAGCGCTTCGTCTTTGCATGATTTACTGCTTCAATTGAGGATATATTCGCAAACTTACACTTTGTTCCTCCCATCAAGTAGCCCCACAACACACACTTAATTTACCAATGTGCCAACTTACACTTACACCGGCCGCATCACGCATTTCCAATATGCAAATATCAAATAAAAAGCGAACTAAAGCGATAACGGTAGATACCCTGATTTACATGCGCCGAATTTCTCGGTCACAAATATAGATGACGACATCTCGTGAGAATGCGCATGGATAAAACTTATGTTCAGCTATTTCAAAGAAGCGCCCATTGGACTTGTCGGTGGAATAATTTCATTGAACAAGCAACTGGAGCTCTGAATGACGGAAACCTATGAAGGTCAGCCCCAAGTCAACGTAACCTCCAGAAACTTGTTCAACATAAGACACATTTCCAAAGATTTAATCAACAACATTCTAAACAAGACCGAATCAACCTGAAGAGTTTTATGTGCACGACAGTATACAGGGTGATCGTCTGGCCTAGAGGGGATTGGATCTCGCATGATCCCCGTTTGACGGAATAATAGCGGGGACAACTCTAGAGGGAGTAATGCGAGTCGAGAAAGGTAGCGAAATGCCAGCAGTGGAATGTGCATTTGACACGTTATGCGTATATCGTTAATCCTAATCTTTTCAATTTTTGAGTGACAATTGTGCCCAACGGCTAGCTTGGGTTGAAAGACACAATGCGGCTTCTGGCACGCACCGACTGACCCCTGATCTGATGTAGGCAACCCGTTTACAAAAACGTCAATAAGAAAACGATGGCAATGATGAAGGCCGGCGATAATAACTGACCTCTCCTGAAACAACGTAAAACCTTTGGATGAATATGATGATATGCCAGCCTAACAGACACTGCTGGATAAGACCTGTACAGCTTGTAGCCTCCTAGAGTATATCATTTGAGCCACCCATGCGACACAACTACAGTTGTAGCTACATTCCAAACAACTAATTTTGCACAAGTCTAATTATCTTAATATTATTCGGGAGTAAATCTCGTGGCGAGGTGGTTGTTGATAGTGAAAGCAGTTGGTTCTAGTGAAGGCGATGGGGTGAGGTTGGGTCATTAATATATGCCACCTTCACAATACGAATATAACCAAGAATGCGCCTCTCTTGGGTTGGTTCACTCGCCCGCATTCTACCACGCGTCAGTTTCACCACGCGTCTCACAGCAAGTCCGGGGTGGGAAACTTTTCACCACTGACTCACTTTTTTTCACATTAGAAACTTTCCACAGAGAAAAGCCATTATTATTTTAACGACTTCAGAAGGAGAGGAATATTTATCCTCGTCACCTGCCAGGCTTTCAGGTGAAATATTACTAGGTTGTGCGATAACGGCAGTCAAACTGAGGAAACATGGTATTCCGGCGGCGGCTGTGAAACACCGTGACGTTAGATGACATTGCCGAGCGCGAGACACTTGAGCCCAGCAAATAGAACATGACATTAAAGAAGTCCGTATTCAATCGAGACCTTCAGGTGCTAATATTGGTACCAGAGTCTGTTCAAATACACTACACGTAGGTAAGTGAGGGTGTCATGTTCGATATGAACTTAGGAAATACTTTGAAATAACACGTCAATAAAGGATCGAGTTGGACTGCGCAAGCGCAAAGCATCGAGTGATATATGACGTACCCCGTTGCCAGAATTGGAGCGTGATAGGTGTCAAACTTGCTGATACCGTATCAGTATAGAGTTACTCATTACTCCATGCTGATACGGACCCTTTGTGCGGAGCTGAATCTACAGCCCCCCCCCCCCCCCCCCCCCCCTCCATCTAGTTGCTGGTACGAAGCTTGCCGAAATTCGGGAACAGGTCCATTTGGATCCCCCACAGTTTCCGGCTGGGTCTGCCTCCAATCCCGTCAGTCTTTGTATTGACTCACAGACCATCATTCAGATCTTCTAGCATTTCATGGTACCCTGTCCTTCAATAGTTCTTTAAATTTGTCCGATGTCAGCGGAGTGCTGAACCGACCAGCACAAGAAGCACCTCCTACTTCCCATTTGGTATCTGAAGATGGATCCAAGGGAACAAACGCACCAGGAACACTAAAATCCGTCTCAAAATCATTGGCGATGAAAAAGGAAAAATCTCCCACATCTCCTATAGTCGAACCCATCATCACAGGCAACTGAGGCCGGGGATTATGGGAATATCTCTCATATTTACAGGTCCTAGACAGATACCTTACATAACATAGGTTCACGCTAATTACCAATATTAGGAGACAGGGTCGTGCGCTTGATTATCGCATGTAGGTGCCATCGCGATAAGTATGTTATCGCATGGTCACATGGGTGATATGGGGAAAGAACATGAGTGTTTTTCCCCATATCACCCACGTGACCATGCGATAGCAAACACTTATGAGTGTTCGTGTACCTCACCTTACCGCCATCAACCAGCCCACAGCAAGCAACGGTAAACTGAAGTACCGCGTGCACGTGATATAATGACAGTTACCTCAATCACACCCCTTCAGCCCGAGGGCATCTTCGTCAACACGGCAAATTTTCGAGTCCCTGACAACCACGGCCGGGTATGCATTATTAACTTGAAATATATTGGACTTATTCAACACCATCATCATAAAAGTTAACTAGCTGGCCCACACCAAAACATCCAACCTAACATGCAAGATTGAACTTGCGACAGTACGATCTTCTCAAAGCAATGGAATAAATCTGAGGATGACAACCATTCGTGGGAAGCACGTGTCTGGTTCGTACGGAGACGGAAGTGGAGTTCACCCTGCAGCGGTTCCAGTGGCATCAACATGAGATCGTGTAAGTAAACACACCCCGCACTTCATGCAGCAACGAGATCATAAATCAGAGCTCAAGTGCAGTCAGTTTAGCGGGTGGAATGCGGCGTGGGCTGAGGTCTGCTGAGGTCGATCTCGTCATATGTCATCCGCGTTGATTGCCACATCTGTTCCAATGTAATCGAGCCTATCTATTGGCAAAAGGAAGTATTGCAGAAAACGGAATCCAATCAACTGGTCGACAAAAAAAGATAATATATTGACCGAGTCGTGGTCAATATGACCTGCTGTAACCTGATAGCAATATGATGCCAAGTGGCCTCATAGCAACAAGAACTTCTGTGTTCTGTTTGTCTGGTGTTGTACCTACAACACGAAACCGGGTATGGTCGGCGAGTATGGTAGATAATAGCAATCACGTGCTCATCATGATCAATGCATGGATAAAATCTTTGAAAAACAAGGATTTTCAATCTGACGTCAAATCATGGTTGACAACACTTATGTGTGCTGACACGACTGAACTCAACTTTCAAATGAATTAAATCTTTAGACCAGAGGAATATTATCGCCTAAATAAAATAGTTAGATATGATTAGAGGGTTATCAGGAGTGATTGGGTGGAGATGACCACCTTGACCACTTGGGGGTGATTGGGTGGAGATGACCACCTTTACCACCTGGGGTGATTGGGTGGAGATGACCACCTGGGGGTGATTGGGTGGAGATGACCACCTTGACCACCTGGGGGTGATTAGGTGGAGATGAACACATTGACCACCTGGGGGTGATTAGGTGGAGATGAACACATTGACCACCTGGGGGTGATTGGGTGGAGATGTCTACATTGGCCATTAGGGAGTGATTGGGTCGAAAGCGGCAGAATATCAACTGGGCCTGGCTTGCCAGAAACCGGTTATTGTTCACTCTACTGGTAAACATTGTAAGAAGACAACTGGCGACATACATGCGAGTACTTGAGATACAAGTGGGGCACATGCGAGCTGTGTGTGATACAGGTGACGGACATGTATGGTACCTATGGGATACATGCGAGTTACAGGTGGGGTACAGTTGAGATACAGGTGGAATGTAGGTCAGATACGATTGCGATACATGTGAGTTACAGGAGGGGTACAGTTGAGATAAAGGTGGAATGTAGGTCAGATATGATAGCGATACATGTGAGTTACAGGAGGGGTACAGTTGAGATACTGGTGGAATGTAGGTCAGATACGATTGCGATACATGTGAGTTACAGGTGGGGTACAGTTGAGATACTGTTGGAATGCAAGTCAAATACGATTGCGATACATGTGAGTTACAGGTGGGGTACAGTTGAGATACAGTGGAATGTAGGTCAGATACGATTACGATACATACGAGTTACAGGTGGGGAACAGATGAGATACAGGTGTTAAGATACAGGTGGAATGTAGGTCAGATACGATTGCGATACATACGTAGGTCAGATGTGTGGTACAGGTGGGATAAATGTGTGGCGTAGACTGGATACATGGGAGGTATTTTAGAAAAAGACCCGAGCTTTTTCTCCAGCTCTGATTGGCTGAGAGTAGGGTGCCATGCGATTAGAATAAAGACCAGCTTACAGCAGGCGGCTCTGGGCAGACCCAGCAAGCAGTTTGTTTGAGTACAGTGGTCAAGTCTGCCAACAAGCGAATGTTGGTCTAGTCAGACGAGGAACTCCAAAACCCTCCACTTGTTCCCTCCGCTCACGCTATTGTGTGTGCATTGCATTGCGGATGGTCTTTGAAAGTGTGTGGTGTGGTGGGGGGGGGGGGGAGGCTCCAACACCCCCACCGCGAATGGTTCTCATGCACCCACCCGGTTTATCGCCCCGGGCGGGCAGGCGTCCAGCAAAGCTATATAGCCTCATGATTGGAGCTGGCTTTAATACCGCGGCCCCGTAGCTGACACGACCTAAAAGGAGGAGCCCCATTACATTCCATAGGTACTTACATAGAGCGGAGTGGGCCTTGAGCGGAGTAGGCGCCAGGGCATGCTTTCAAGCGCTGTGTGACGAAGATAATCACTAGCCACGCAGCAATCGGCTTTGTCGATCAACGAGAACCACAAGGTGAGTTAAAGGTAGCAATGAATGAAGCCGAACCCGTAACACCAATCCTGCCCACAATAAGACCCATCCCCTCCCACGGCGCACGACACGCCAGTCGCTGAAAACCGTACAGCGCCAATGCGCCCCACCCCCATCCATTATGCCGACCAGGTGGCATGTCCAAATATGTCGAAACAGCACAAAGAATAAGACTAGCTGTCTCATAGACAATTACCACGTTCCATGCAACAATTAACGAGCCCGTCTGGGACGCCCTACATGCGTTACCTGTCATTAGTAGAGACACCGCAATAACATGTCATGGTATGTACAAATGTCGACAACAAACGCGGTCTGATATGTAGGAAACATTAACTGTTCGGTTCCCGAATGTATATGGGCATGCACAGCTTAAAAAAAGTAAAGGCAGGAGATCAATTTACCGAACCTGACATAAATTTAACATAAAGACTGAGAAAATGCCAAAATATCGTCACAGAGTCAAAATACAATTAACTCGATATCCACATGTTTCCCTAAGCACACCTTACTCTGCTACAGTAATATTATTGAAAACGTCACTTCAGCTGTACAACAGATAGAGGGATAAGAAATGAGAGGGGGGGAAAGAGAGAGAGAGAGAGAGAGAGAGAGAGAGAGAGAGAGAGAGAGAGAGAGAGAGAGAGAGAGAGAGAGAGAGAGAGAGAGAGAGAGAGAGAGAGAGAGAAAACAAAGTACAGCTAATACCATAAACAGAATAGTAATCGTCTCACCTGGGTGCTGCGCGTGCGTGGTGAACTGGCACTCTTATCCACGGCGAAAACCTCGACTTCAAAAACGTGGGGTCCATCTTCCCTGTCCAGGACGTCAGCTGTACTAATAAGACCGGAGGCAGGATGCACCTGGAAGTAGCTAGGTCTCGGCACGCCCTCCGAACTGATCCCAGTCAATAGGTACTCGATACTGGCGGGATGAGATGAATACGACGCTGATACTGTCACGATACTTGTATCAGCAGGCTCATTCTCGTTTACCTCACCAGAGTAACTCGTCTGTGTAAACACGGGACCGTTATCTGAATTGGATGTAGTGAAAATTGTGAGTGAGAAGAAATTTTGATTTCGTTGCTGCCCATTGTCCTCGGCGCGGATGGTTAGATCGTAGGTGAGCACCTGGTTGCTGAGAGAAGTGCGCAGGTGGACTTCACCGGTATCAACATTGATGCCAAAAGTCTGCGTATCACCGCTGTAGATCTCATAAGACACCTGTCCGTTGGCGCCAGCATCAGGGTCCACAGCACGCACGGTACAGATGATGTTCCCTCGCTGAGTACCCTGGGAAACAGCTACGGCGCTCACCGATTGAAACTCGGGCGCATTGTCATTGAGGTCATCCACAAAAACCGTAACCAGTTTTTCAGATGAGAGTCTGGCTGATATGGGATGTGCTTGGTCAGTTGCAACCACGGTCAGTCTGTAGGACTCAGTGTATTCATGGTCCAGAACTTCACTGGTTGTGATTTGTCCGGTCGAGGCGTCTATAGAGAAGTGACGCCGTGGAGGGTCTTGCTTCTTCAACGTGTAAACAACATCTCCGTTTTCATGAGAGTCAGCATCCACGGCCGTCACTGCTGTAACCGACGAACCTGCAACTTTACCTTCAGTAACTCTGGCTACCACAGGACTGGACGAGAACTGGGGAGCGTTGTCGTTGAAATCCAAAACGTGGACACGTGTCAGGATGCTGGATGAGAGAGTTGGGCTTCCAAGATCAGCAGCCGAGATATTCAAGAAGTAGATTTGCTGTGTTTCGTAATCTAGAGACTTAGCCAGAGTTATTCTCCCCGAATGCTCGTCTATATGAAAAGTGATGTCAACGTTACCCTCTGTGATTGAATAGGTGACAATGGCACTGCTGCCAAGGTCACGATCAACTGCACGAACTTCTGTGACATCCCTCCCAACACCGATGTTCTCCATAATGCGCACCTCATCTTGATAGAGAACAAACTCAGGAGCGTTATCGTTGGTGTCCAGGATAGTGACGACCACTATAGCTGTGCTACTCAGTGGAGGCTCCCCTTCGTCCATCACAATCACAGACATCTCGTGCTTTTCTTTGGTCTCACGGTCAAGGGACTTATTGACTGTGATCAACCCAGTTCCAGGATCTATCACAAAACATCCAGATTCTGAAACAACAGAATAGACCAAAAGAGCATTGGTTCCTTTATCTGCGTCCGAGGCACTGACGGTTTGCAATGGATAGCCTATTTCCACGTTCTCATACAAAGTCGAGTAGTAGACTTGTTGAGTGAAAATGGGAGAATTATCATTGACGTCAATGATAGTGATGACGACTTGAGCTGAATCTCTACGGCGGTCTTCTCCATTATCCTCAACGATTACATTCAAATGGATCGTTTCGCCGCCAGTAGTTCTGCTCACCTCCTCCCTATCAAACACCTGCTCAGTAGCAATCATTCCAGTCAGTGGATCAACCGAAAAACCAAATGAATTTCCTTCAATATGAAATGACAATTCCGCATTCTGACCTTTATCCCGGTCAGAAGCGTATAATGTACCAACAGATGAACCAATAGGTTTGTTTTCTGCCATGTGGAAACTGTAAGTGCTATTAGAAAAGCTGGGGTCGTTGTCGTTGGCGTCAATGACATATATTGTAACATTGGTCGCGGAAAATCGTGGTATGTCCCCATGATCGGTTGCTTTGATAGTAAGAACATAGAGATCACATGCTTCTCTGTCAAGAAGATGGGCAATGAATAAAACCCCATTCGGAAATATACCAAATTTTGACTCTTTGTTACCAGAAATTATTTCATATGTTACAAAACTATTCAATCCAATATCCTCATCAAGAGCACGGACTTGGAAAAATCGTTTGTGAATGGTCTGGTCTTCACCCAAAGACAGTTCATATGTACTTTGTTCAAATGTTGGTGTGTGGTCATTCACATCTTCAACACTTATAATAGCTTTCTGTTGACTAGACCGTGAATTAGATGCAGAATCTTGGGCAATAACATGCACAGTGAAAGAGTATTCAGTGACCTGGCTGAGTGGCAAGGCCAGGACAATCATGCCAGTTTCTCTGACAACTCGGAAGACAGGTGAGGAATCGCTGGTGAGACTATAGACTACTCTACCATTGTCGCCTTCGTCAGCATCGTAGGCTGAGCACAGGAGAACGTCATGACCGACTGGCCAGTTCTCAACCACCACAGCCACCACTTCAGCTGAACCAAACATTGGAACGTTGTCGTTAACATCAGTCACTGATATGTTGACGTAAGTGTGGGTATGCGAAGAGTCCCCTACTGCTATAACATCAAGTCGGTAGAAGTCTTGGTATTCTCGATCAACAGTCTGAGCTGTTGTGATTAATCCTGTGTCTCTGTTGATGGTGAAGACACCATCGGAATTTCCATCAACGATAGAATACGTGACAGAAGATCCCCCTATAATGGAGGCACTGACTTCCCCAACCGTTCGACCAATGTTGGAAGAATCCAAATCATAATCCTCAACAATGACAAAATCATAGCCATCCTCTCGACTGAATTGGGGAATATTATCTTGAGAATCAACGATGACAATCTGGACTTGAGCTGACATGAGTGAGGTTTGATTTCCACCATCCCATGCTGACACAGTCAGGCTGTATGACGAAGGAATAGGTGATGTTCCCCGCTGAAGCTGTCTGGAGGAGATGATCCATCCTGTTTGACTCTCAATCCGGAATGCATTGGTAGTGCTCTGAAATCTGTATGTAATTCTGGCATTCTGTCCTTGGTCTTTGTCGGTAGCTTTCACCTGGACCATACGGGAATTATTGGCTTGGGTTCCTTCAAGGGTTACAAAGTACTGTTGAGGATAGAAGACAGGTTGGTTGTCATTGATGTCCTGTACGGTGATATGTACAACGGTGGTGGAAGATAATGGCGGCACACCTTGATCGACAGCTAGCACATGCAAAAAGAACTCATCATATTCCTCTCGGTCCAAGTCTCTGAGCAAAGTCAGTCTCCCTGTCACTCGGTTAAGCTGGAATACGCCGGGATAGCTGTGTTCGACTTGAGGATCAAGAACATATCTGACTGATCCATTAGCACCGAGGTCATCATCGGTTGCTGTCAGAGTCAGTAGAGCCACCCCAGCCGACGTGCCTTCAATGAACGACAGCTCAAATGTATCCATACTAAAGTGAGGAGTTTGGTCGTTATCATCGAGGATGGTGATAGTGAGGTTGGTGTGTGAGAACTGAGGACTGGTTGCGCCATCTTGCGCCCGGATGCGAAGAACAACCGCAGCTTGCTGTTCCCGATCAAGAGGCAGCGCTGTTGTTACCAGACCCGTGCTCTGGTCGATTCTAAACCAACCACGATCGTTACCAGATACAATGTCATAGGTGATTAGTGCGTTCAAGCCCGTATCATTGTCAGTGGCCGTGATACTTGCCACGAAGCTACCTTCGATAACCATCTCAGGTAATTCGGTCGTATACGAGCTATTCTGGAAGACGGGCGCGTGATCATTGATATCATTTACAAAAATCACCAAAAACGCTCTTGACTTACGCGGAGGTATTCCCCGGTCTCGCGCTTCGATTGTGAGGTTGTACTTGCTGATGCGTTCCCTGTCCAGTCTCCCGTTGACCACCACCAAGTTCAACCCTTCAACAGAAGATGGGTCAAGTCGGAAATGACCCAGCTCATTGCCAGCAACGATGTTCGCGTTGGTCTGGCCGTACGATCCCTCGTCTTGGTCATTAACAGAGACCAGAGCCACCACAGTGACCCCCTCCTCTGACCCTTCCTCTACCGTCGCCACAGAGCCACTAAAGTATCGGAAAGATATAACGGGGTCATGGTCGTTTTCATCAACAAGAATCACCGTTAGAAAAGCACGACCGCTTAGGGGAATGGGTCGACCATTGTCTCTTGCTTCTATTGTTATCACACAGCGTTTAAGTCTACAGTCCGCGTTAATCGGATTGCATGAGCGGGGACAGTTGAGTTTTTTAAGGGTCGTGACAACACCAGTTCTGGGATCGACCGCGAACTGGTTGTAATCATCACTGACTATGCTGTATGTGATGTCAGCATTTGCACCGATGTCTTCGTCTGTGGCTCGGACCTGTATGATGGAAGTATCCACTGGGGTTGTTTCATTGATCTCAGCAGAGTAATCACTTTGATCAAAGAGAGGTGGTTTGTCATTAAAGTCTGTGATTGATATATTGACCTGAAGGAAGCCATACCTGGCAGGTGTGCCACCGTCCTGAGCTGATATGTTAAGATAATACAAATCTTGTTCCTCCCTGTCGAGTTGTACCCGATTTTCTAGATAGAGTAAGGGCCTTGATGTATCCGTAAGGAGAACCAGGCGGAACTTGTTATCTGAATCACCAGACACAATCGTGTAGTTATTTGCGATACCATTGGCGCCTTTATCGCGGTCCATAGCAGTATCCAGGACAATTTGTCTGCCCGGCTGGTCAGCCTCCGAAAACGACACCAGGATGCTGGGGGTGCCAAATGACGGACTATTGTCATTCACGTCCAAAATAGTGATTCGGACCTCAATGAGATGGTTAGTGGAAGGTACACTTTGAACCAGTAGGTCCATCGAATCACTGCCTAACGTCTCACGGTCAATTACCACCTTGGTTTTTATTTCACCCGTAGATGGTTCTAAAAGGAACTCGCGCGATTCACTGGCCAGCTTGTATACGAGCCCTGGTCGTGTATTCACAGTACCAACTGGTGAGCCTACAGGCAACTCTTCGCGGATTTCAAACTGCACGCGCTCGTCGCTTGGGGGAACCTGACCCTCGGCATATGTCAGTAAAAACTGAATAAAAATAGGTACAATGATTTTAGTCATAGTCCGAAAAGGAATGGATTTCCTTCTTGTTGACATAGTTTTGCATAAACACTGGACGGAAGTCGCTGAACAAGTCTTGGAGTTGCGACATGGGCTGTGGCAAGAATACGCACTCCTTGAGCCGATCACTGGCTGCGTGGAATAAGGGCTCATCGCGATCGTTTCCGCCTCAATGGGCACCGACGATCTTCAACGTATTCTGGTAGACACAAACACAAATGCATGTAAATGCGTTTAGAATCGGATAACAACCACATCCCGGGGACCACATCAACTAATTTACCCAACATCGTCCAGATGGACGCATTAACTATCAAGATACAAACAACACCACCTCTATAACATCGCATTGAACAACAAACACACGAAACGTAAACATTATAAATATAAGATATGTTATCTGTTAATCGCATAAATCCAGTCTGTGCTCTTGGTATTACACTGATAGGGTAGACATAACGTTCTTGATTTGAACACGGAACGCCTTCTGATACACCAACAATTACTCCCGAATCATGGCACTTCCTTCGTTGGGCCATTTCGCCGAGAACAAATATAGGTCTTCAGACGAAAGCAGCTACCTGCATATTTGGAAATACAGGTGAATCCAACGCGATCGACTCACCTCAACGCTATTCCTGCGTCGCTGAAGCAGGTGAAGAGGAAGACGGTCGAGTCCGAAACACCAGACTTCTGTACATGACGATTTATCTGGTAGAAATTTGCAGCGCTACTTGTTTGCGTACTGTCGCATATAGGGGCTTGGTCAGAACCACGGCTATTTTTCTTCAATACACGCTTCGGATCTCTTGCGAGTTAGCGCAGACCTTGGTTGTGACGTCAACATGCTCCGCCCACTGCCCCTTAACGGGCAGGTGCGTTCAGTCGGGGCGGTGAGACACCTACAATGCGTTCAATAAGTGAGGCATAATGCGTCAGGCATGCTTTCGACACGAAACGAGATTACCTGATAAGCATCGCATACATATTATTGCCATGATATACATATATACATACATGCATAATAAAGCTTTATTGCAGATTCAACATTACATGGGGTAAATGGTCCATACTGGGATATGCGTGGAAAAAGCACTTCATCATATGATAGGGAAAATAGGGGCACACAGAAGAATGTACCATTGTTTCTTTATATTAAACTTTTATCTTAAGCTGGAGGTGAGAATAGCACATGTCATGTTATAATGACACAATTCCAATATTGTCAAAAACTTGTGCTCAAGGTACACATTGGCAACAGATTGGATGCCAAAGATTGTACGGCAAAAGCGTGTGCCACCATACACACATATGCTGAGTACAGAAGACTAACTAGCGTGTAATATAACCAGGGACAGTGGGGCGAATGAGCTCATCAAATAGAATAGAGTGGTTCATTCTACTGAAAGTTTTGCTGGCATTCACAAAGCAAAAAAACCCCAAAAAACAACATTATCATTCAAATATCTACAGGTATCAATAATTTATTTTATAACATATATATATATATATATATATGGTCTGTGCTGTGATTATTTTTAAACCAAAACTCGCTTGCATTCGTAGCCCACTTGTACAGGGGAATAAGGTAAATGGCGTGTCATATCTTATTCATACATATGCACTTTGCTTGATCTAACTGTCGCTTGGACTTTCCGTTAGATAAGTTGGGCATGAGTGTATGACAGTTAATGCATGGACTTGGTTGATATATTGGTGTGAATTATGAATGTCTCATGTCGGATCGAGCTGTACAACCCTTGACCTTTAATCCTTTAAGAAATGCAAACGAAGACGTCTTACTTGAGAGAGACAAATGTAATGGGATTAAATTGATGTAGTGATTGTAAGAAGAGAAGTTGCTTACTTGCTATAGATGGATAGATGATTTATTTCGTTATGCTTAAACAAGAACAAACATATACAGAACGAGACATATAACCAGGCACTAGCCCTACAATTTAGTACGAGACGTCCGAGTAGGGTATATTAGCTTTTTTGAACCAATTGGAGCTCGGGAGTACTCGATCGACTGTTGGTCTGTTGGGCTAAGCTATATATTACCATTCGACCGGGGCTAAACCGGATACCAGAGAATTGCTGGGTACAAGCACCATAATATTTACAGATCTCCATTTATAATTGCGCACGACGCCGTTCAAAGTTTCTCATTTTAGTAGTAATAATCTGGGACGCACTCCAATTACATCGGTTGAACTCAATCACTTCTCTGAACAAATAGCTGAAAAATTTCAGTGACATCACAACGTCTTAGTTGAAATCATAGAGGATAGCCGTTCAAGACTGGAGTTTCTATCGTATTTGCCACGTTATGACGGTTTTTAGCGCGTAATTAATCAGCCTGTTCCAGGCTGCACCCCGAAATTATTATATGAATATAGAACAAGTCTATAAAATTATGGCATGTGATGATGATAGTGAATCACTTTGGTCCATGGAATGTACTATTTGCAATCAGAACTAAGATCTACGTATATGATATTTGACAAGATGTGTGTTACGGAATACTCCATTAAACAACTACAACATATTAAGCTCAAGCCCATTGTTAATATATATAGATATACCTATGTCTACCCGGACGTCTTGTAGGCTGGGGCCATTCTGCTGGAGCAGAGGAGAATGGCCCTAGCCCTACAAGACGTCCGAGTAGACATAGGTATATCTTTATATTACCGTCCGACCGGGGCTAATTTAGCCCATATTACTTTAGTTAAATATTATTTGAGAGAGAAACGATACGTTTTCTTGGGATAATATGTACATGTATGTATTAAAATAATTCTTTGATATTGAATTAAAACCTCAATGTCATAATGTATTAATTTTTACTACGTCCTGCAACGTAATATTTCTAAAGAGAACTCGGCCCTTTAAGAGCGGAAGTTGACAATGACTCGTTCATTGATAGGCGAGATTCGCTTTCGATTTATTTAAGTTTTGTTTGATAAATCTAGTTATTATTGTTCATAGATCTAATGGATGACTTATAAAAGTGAAATACCGTTTTAAACAAGAATAGGAACAATGTCTGTCGCATATCTGCCTCAATTCTGCCGGAGTGAGCTTGACAGATATCTGGGAGGAAATCGTCTGGGATGCAACTTCCATCAGTTGTTTGACATCGCTGATGAAGGAAAGCCGACTAAGTAGGTTTTATGACGTTTACAATTTCAAGAGTACAGTATATTTTATGTGTATTGCATGCATCTAGCTCCAACTTATATGAATGATGTTATGGCACAAATTTATCGTTGATCCAGGCTACCAGTGCATCAGACGTGCTTTTATTATTTATAACAAGGTGCTTGCTATTGTAATTACTGCAAATAAACGATGATGCAGCACAATATGAATGCGGAACATTCCTTGTAGCTCAGCTGAAAATTCAGTTAAATTGACTAATGCATTGTTCACTCTAGTCTCTAAGTTACCCGAGCCACATGGAAATAATTTCTTTACAGGTCGTTTTCATCAGATGCATCTGCAGCCGTCTATTAGTGTATTGGCTCAGCGAAGCGCGATAGATGGCGCATGCACAGTGACTTGGGAGGGAAGAAACTCGTGTATTCCGTTTGGGATGCTCCACTCTAGTTGTTGATTGTTTATGTTCAGACTCTTTTCAATGATATATGCAATTATATCGCAGTTTAACATGTCAGACTATTATTTAACACTCGAAAAATCGATTCAGTGCCGATAGCAAGAGAAGCTTGCTTCTGTTGATGTAAAATAACATTGGACAGAAGATCCACTGCTGTGGATAGTCATGGCTAGACTGATGTGTCCACACCTCCCACTCGATGTTTCTGTTCTTCTTACATAACTTTGTCCCCTGACAAACAGAAAAGTGAGACACTACAGCTCATTGACGGGATAGCTCCGGCTGCAGCTATAGAACAAGCAACATAAAGACAATCCAAATGTGGAGTGTGGAAGGAAGATGCTTGGTGAAATAGTTAAAATTCATTGTCAGACCCAGTGGTAGTCTATTGATAAAAATAACGAGAACAGACTTCCAAACAAAGGCCATGAAATGGGTGAGGGAAAAATGAGGCTGCAGCCATATCTGAGTATGAAAAGATCATGTCTGATCTACACATCAAAATCTTCATGTTTCATAGTCTGGCTTCATCATTAAAGCAAAATATCCATTCTAGGCATCATCTCTAGATGGGGTTGTTACATGTGACTGCCATGGATGTGGTCTTACTCTGAGATCAACCCATACAGCATCAACAACTCTTTCCTCACTAGCCATTCAGCCAAGTCAGCTCTTTGTGAAAGTGTTCTAAACTCAAATCACAAATATCATTATCAATCTTCATCCAACTGCCACCTTTTGCCATTTCATCTCAGGAAATGCACATAGCTACTTGAAGGCATGATGCCAGCTATTTGATAATCGGGTATTTGTGCAATAAAGTCAGAAAAACACATCCAACACGCGATACCGGCCGAATACTCGTTGGAAAAGCCAAGCGAATGCGCAATTTCTTGCCTCCAGGTATCGTTTGGATGTGTGCGCTTCAAGGGATCATACTACCTTTCGCATGAATCGATCTCCATAGCATTCCCTGATCAATATAAAATGTTGTTTGTCATAGGAAAGACAAGAAGCCCAGGAACAACCGCAAAATTGCAGGCAAAACATCGAAGGTAATTTGAAGTTTCTATATATTTTTATTTGCATGCATGCGTGCAATTTTATTTTTTCTATGCTGATACACATTTGGTGTAAAACAGTATCACCAAACCAGAATCATGTCGGTATAAATTTGCATTCCCAAGAGTAATTCCACACTGATTCGGGTACTGAAAGTTTCTCTCCATGGAATGTTTGGAAGTGACCCAATCTCTTAGTCCATGTGACAAACCTATTGTTTTTTTATTGATGTGTATGTGTATTCAGCGTGATAAGAGTCCTGTAGACCAAGCAGAACACCTGACGCCATGCGTGGAAGTGCAGGGGAACCCATCCTCATTCACGGTCTACTCTGCTGTGCGGCAGTCAGTCCTCCAACAGCATATCAAGCGGGTATGTCACATGTAAAGCCACTATATCAAATGTCAAGTGGTTATGACTAAAGACACATATACAGCCGTTTAAAGATGGTGAGTCATGTAAAGCCTGCAATTCAAATATGAAGCAGCTGTGTCACATATAATTACAGCAATTGATATATAAAGAAGGTCTGCCGCGCATCAATCCAGCAATTCACATTAAAAGGAGGTATGTCACAAGGGTCCTAGCCAGGATTCCCAAACTGCCCGTTCTAACCCAACAACCCCTAGTAATCGCCACCCTGCAGGACGTGTTGTAAAATATGTTTATAACTGTCAGTCCGGGGCTGGTAAATATATATATATATATATATATAGGCAAGTTTACTTTGTCGAGCGTGAAGTGCGTCGACCATCTGTTGGGCTATCATGAGTGGCATGTCAGAGTGTGTAAACATGAAGGACCATGCCAGGATGCTCCGCTCTGGGACAAAAGTTTATGCCACAGTGTAATCTGACTGTGACTGTCTGCGCGATGTTGATTTGAACTTGCACAAGCATGTTCTGCGATAACAAAACAAAGTCAAAGACTGCGTAGATATGATGTTTTAATTGCAATTTGTGAGCTTTATGTGTGAGGCAACAATGCCGGCAAGGAAGCTGGTCTTCGTTCCTTTCACCATCATTCAAGTATTATGATGCTGATTGAACCCCACGTGCCATAAAAAGCTTTATCAAACTGAAGCATATTTATCCTGACCCTAGATGAGTGTCGCTGTTTGTCTTTAAATGGACTGGGCTAATTTCTTGAATCCGGCTTGGGAGCCACTGACAGGCATGTGGATAGGCTGAAAGTCTTTTTGGAAAATATCAGCCCACCCAATTAAAAAATCACCTGTTCAATGGATGGGTGGACGGGTCTCTGGCTTACATCCTGTATGTCACATATAAAGCCAGCAATTCACATATATAGCAGGTACGTCACACATAAGGCTAGCAATTCGGATATATAGCAGGTATGTCACACATAAAGCCAGCAATTCACATATATAACAGGTATGAAAAAAATAAAGCAGATAAGTCACATTTTGGTGGTTTCTGTCACTCAGGGTGATCAGTTACATCAATTAAGTATATCAAATGATTAAATTAAGTTAGTTAATCTATTTTAAACTTACTACATTCTGTTGTAAGTGGGCTAATCTTGGTTGATGGTCTTGTTTCACATAGGAGTGCTAGGTAATTCCCATATATGTCAATGCTATTTCAGGTTACTGAGTCTTTGGTGTACACTTGCCAGCTAAGCCAGAAAGGAGGGGGTGAATCAGAAGACAGTGATGCAGAGGAAGCTGACAGGATCAAGGAAAATGCATTAAGATTGCCCAAGGTCGGTGATGCATTCAACGTCTTGCACAGCTGATGCTCAACTTCAATCATTGCGTCATTATATATTTATAATCACTTGCTGTGATTGCGGTTGTGTTTCAGATTGTTGGTATTGGATTATGCGGTGTGTTCGAGCTTCTGCGGGAAACGCGGGACTCCCACCCCATGCTGTGTGTACGAGCTCTCAAAGCTCTATTGGACATGCTACAGGGTCAACAACCTGAAGGCCTCAAGAAAGAACCAGCAGACGTTATTGGTCTGTTCGCTCAGCATCACTAGCCCTCAAATACCTTGTGTCAATAATATTACACAATGTTAACCTTCAACATCCACAACAGAACTAATCATCAGGGTCAGACTTGCAAGACTTATTTTTGTGATATATGTTTTTGACAGAGTGTCTGTATACATTACTGATGGACCTGGCTACTGAGCAGATTATCCCTCCACGGGGGGTGGAGGAGAGTGACACCCTGACCTCTTTGGCCTCAGCCTGTTTACTGAGTCTTGTGATAGCTCGAGGGGACACAGCCAAGCTGCTGTCAGCAGTAGCAGCAATGTTGATGAGCCCACCTGCCCTGGCAGCACAGCAAATGAAGGTATGTTGTCATGCAGCCACAAGTTAAGATTGGTGTGTACAGGAAAACAAATCCCACGCATGTATTAACTTAACTCTTGTACAACTGCAAAAGATTTTTTCTTGCCATTAATACATGCAGTGAAAACTGTTGGAATCTAAAGGTTTCTATATAATCATATATTTTGAGAAACCTAAGGTAGCTAGAAATGTTGATTTCCTTCTTGCTGTGTTTGTGCCATACAATTAATCGGCTGAACCATCCATCATCATTTGTTGTTGTGCAAACTATTTGCCTCACAAAACTAAGCAAATCTGTTCCATAAACATTACAGCTAGTACAAACAAGTATTACATGATCTGATTCGTTGATAATACAGCAATGGTGTCGTCATTTAATGAATGCGCGTGGTTAACGGGCCCTAATGTAAGGCGGCCTGGGGAAGGTAAAGTTGTGTAGTAGACATGTTCGTATGTGTCATGGTGTGATGTTGTTGTAGGTTCCTGGCATTCTGGTGGCATTGCAGCGTAGTGTGCAGGCTGTCTTGTTAGGCCACACCCACCTGCCTGATTGGATGGCTCATGGCATCCGGAGCTCCGCCCACTGTCTCACCATTCCACTCCAGAACATCATAGACAGTGGGTGTTACTTGATTTGTTCCTGTATTTTTGTTTATATCAAAGCCTCTCAATGGTTCACAGTTAGATCACTGAAGAAGCCCCAAGTAGCTTGTGTGAAAATATTTTTTCATGAATGTTCAGCTGTGTCTGAGAGTAGCACTGGCAGTTGTGTTGCTTGCGACGGGCGCCATCTCTACATACACAACTCGCATGGCCTTTACAAGATTGGCACTGGCTATGGAGGAACTGTCAAGGTCAGACATACCAATGTCACCATTATGTGGGGTTAAATCGGGGTAATGATCTAATGCAAGAAGTTTATATGGGGGTTTGTATAGCACTTTGAAACGTGGTTATAATGTGATCTGTGGAGTCTGTAAAATGTCATTGATTAAAGAGGCAGGTGTCACTTTTAATCAGGGTATATCCACCAAAATTCTGGGGTCTGTTGACTTATTGCCAAATTTGTGTTTAATCCGGGTGGATTGTCACTGTAGTGGTTGTCTGTGTCCGGGCATTACTAACATGCAGTATGTTTGTTGTTTCAGGGAGAGCTCTATTGTGCCAACAAGAAGTTCCATAACGAAGAAAGTGGTTGGCTAGCCTATGCAAAGGTTGGTGCCAATCGCCTTACAGATGTTCACCATTTCAGCTTTTATCTATCAGAGAAATGAAGGGTTATTCAAATTTGCTGGCCTACATGAATTGATTTGTATGTCAGTGTATAATGTCAGGATGAGTTGAAATTCTTGTGGGTCTGCGATAATATTTAGAATCTAATCCTGTTTCGGTGTGAATTCTAGCTGACGTGTGTGTGTGTGTGTGGCATAGGGGATGTTGTTTTACCAAGCAGCTGGTGAGTCCAGTGGCCATGTCAGTGTGATCAATCCAGACTCACTACAGTACGTAGCTACATACACCATAGAAGGTGAGCTACAGTACCAATACCCCCCCCCCACTACACTGCTACATCTCTCCCCTGCTCATGTCATTCTTCCTGCTGAATCATGTCACTGTATGGTGTGTGTAGGTAAAGGTTACGGTCCGAATGTCATGTTCTGTGATGGCGAGAACCTGGGACACATTGCCACTTCCCGTGATGTAAGTCCTCTGCTAACACGTACACAACCTCTCATGGGCTTCCTTTGTGCTTGGCTCTGATTAGATCATGGTAAGATGCAAACCATCTCTAACTTGACAGTATGCTGTGTATTTGATTTCAGGACAGTTTTGTTGTGCGGTCATTCAGTCCGCTGGCTAACCCCATGCCACTTGTGAATGAGCTTCCTCTCAAGTTGGCTCGCAAGTGTATAGATGTCCATGGGATAGCTAGCTTTGATGGCGAAATCACCCCCAGCTCAGAGAGTAAGTTCCTACCTATTGCTACCCTGGCTCTATACTTCTATTATCAGGAAAAAAACCTCACCTTGCACGATATCGCTGTGCCCTTAGGATCACAAGCGATTGAGTTATGTCATCCCTCATCAGGGCATAAAATGGCGAGTAAATGGTCGCCATATGCGAGTTAATTTTCGTTAGTGGGACTTATTTTTTTAATGAACAGTAGCAAATGGTGAATCATTGATTTGTGCTAGGGTGAACGAACGCTTTCATAACAACTCGGTCACTACTTAGACAGCTCAAATTTACGTCATGATCGCCGTAGGTCAAACGAGTAATCATAACGTGATAACTTGACGCCAAAGCGCCACGCTATGATTACTCATAATGTGAATGTACGGGGGAGTAATAGTCAAGGTCCCCTAGCCTGATGGCTGCGGGCGCTGTTTACATGTTACTGATGTTCAATAGTCTCGCCTTCAGTCTAGGAGAGCCTAATGTATTGAACTGGACGGGCATCCCAGATTTGGGATGCTCCAATCACAAGCCGTGTCTCTCGGTCACTCTCGGGTACCTTTGAGTCGTTGTCTCTCATTGGTCAGTTCTACAATTTCCGAAGTACTTGTCCAGCCGGCCGAGTGATTTTTATGAGCTGGGCACACATTCTACAACACTCCGATTTGTTGTTTCACGCTGAGTGGCACCGTTAATCACACATTCGGCGAGAGAAGCAGACACACAACTGGTTCTTTTTAACTTACTATCACGTAAACATACTATCGAGCAGCTAAGCGATTAAAGCGCTTGTTGTGGTGCCAATTTGAACTTTTGAGACGCCCCATAATTCCAGAAGACATTCAATGTGTTCTCATTGGCAGCAGACCACTACAATGTCCAGACGTCACATAGAACCGAGGGTGTGTATCACAAGCCAGTTCCATGAGCCAGACACGTGCAATTAAGGTCAATCCGGGTCACAACCTTTGCTATGATTGGTCACGAAGATTAACGAACGTGTCTAATGAATATTCGGACGCGCCACTTTTAGAGCTGGTCGTGTCGTAGACTCAAAGGGCGAGAAGCGTAGCGGAACCCCTAGAGTCTGGGACGCAGACTAGGGGAGAAAGCAGCTAGCTAAAAAAACCAATGATCCGTTGAATGCTGATCCTGATTAACTTAGATATAAATAAGTAAACTGCTTTGGCCAGATGACAGCATGACATGTCAATAACTGGAAATATGAAAGGTAGCATTGGCTCGTAAAAGAATCTCTGGCCCCTAAAATTTCAACTCTGGGGGCCAATGGCTACCAAGCAAAATGCTTAATTTCATGCCCTGCTCATGTTATTCCCCGTAAAACACGTGCCATACTTGGTCAAGGCTCATGTTATTCCCCCCAAAACACCGGCCATACTTGTTCAAGCGACATCTCATTCTGCTCAAAACACCTGCCATTCCAAGCGTCATGTTATTCCAAGCGTCATGTTATTCCGCCCGACATGGTCATTGGAAGTATGTTGCATATTGCATTTAGGCATAGCTATTTTGAATGTGATCAGAATGGTGTCTCTTCACCCCCCCCCCCCACCCCCCCACCCCCCCAGACAGGCAGTGTAATCTGACATGTGAAATCTGGTATCACTGCACGTAGTGTTTTGTGGTTCATTATTGGTATGTGTGTGTGTGTGTCAGATACAGGGGTTGAAGAGGACGCAGTAAGCATTGCTGCTGGCAAGGATTTTGCTCTGCTACGCACCCCATCTGGCAAGGTATGTAGTGTTTTGGGGACAAAAATTACTCAACCAAAGCAGAAATTCTGATCCTTATTTTCTTCAGTGCTCCACAATTCATTTTGCATCGTGAATATTATTTCAAGTTCTTTGATGGTGGTGGTGACAGATGTTGTACACCGGTAAGAGTGCTGCGCTGGGCATCAAACAAGGGGGACCTTCTGTGGGCAAGTGGTCGGAGCTAGCTCTGGTTAAGTCCCCCAAGATAACCAATTTCTCAGTGGGTCATGACGGTTTGCATGCACTGCTGGTCACCGAGGATGGGAGTGTGTTCTTTGTGGGCACCCCGCGGCGAGGGGAGGATGGTGATGGTAGTCTGTCCAAGGTACGACGCCAGCCCAAACCTGTCAAACCCAAGAAGCTGATTAAGATGGAGGGCAGGTATGTTGTCATGTCCGCCTGCAACTCAGGCTCCAGTGCCATGGTAACGAGGGAGGGAGAACTCTTTATGTTTGGCAAGGACACTGCCCATTGTGAACCAAACACAGGTGTGTGTGTGTGCTTAGACTTGTATTCATACATACCTTGATAACTTATTGTTTCCATTACATTCCAATTTATTATATTAAAGAGAAGTGGTTGAAGGTGCTTGTAAGGTATATATATATAAGGATTGATGGAAAGCTCTGTGAATTTATGTGTAAATTTTTTTTCTCTTATTGCTGATGTTGAATTGAGTCTCTATACCTATTCTACCCTTGCAGGCCTGGTGTCTGAGCTGAAGGAGCACTTTGTGACCTCTGTAGTGCTGGGCAAAGCCCACACAGTGGTTCTCACTAGTAAGGGCCATGTCTATTCATTTGGCATCAATAACAAGGGGCAGTGTGGGCGAGAATATGTTGCAGGATCCAGTCGTGAAAGTAGGTCACACCCCTATTCTATCATCAGCCCACTGTGTAGTCATAAAACTGTCCTGATATGTCATGATACTGCCCTGATATGTCATGGGACAGTCCTGATATGTCATGAGACAGTCCTGATATGTCATGGGACAGTCCTGATGTGTCTTGAGACAGTCCTGATATGTCATGGGACAGTCCTGATATGTCTTGAGACAGTCCTGATATGTCATGAGACAGTCCTGATATGTCATGGGACAGTCCTGATTTGTCTTGAGACAGTCCTGATATGTCTTGAGACTCTCCTGATATGTTTTGAGACTCTCCTGATATGTCATGAGGCTCTACTGATATGTTGTTAGATTGTCCCGATATTATTGAATTGGAATAGCTGTGTATGTTTGGTGCAATAAGACTAATATCATTCAGGCAGTGTTGTTATTGGCCAGCCAAGTTTGACATGAATATGCGTCATTCAGTATGAAGTGCAGTGGTAGTGAGGTGTAGCAGGCTGTATTGATGAGGTTGTGTGGTTACAGTGAGCACCGCTGTGACGATGGCTGATGAAGAGGAGGAGTTGGAGTCACATGTAATGTGCCCACCAGGTAACCCAGCCTCCTACACTGCTCACAATGGCTCACATCTTCAGTCGTCTTGAGCCCCCTGTGTGTTCAGAGGTAGAATAGGCCCACTGTATCCTTCTGCATGTCGTAAGAGGTGACTAATAGGGGGCAAGGTGTATGCCGTGGGTTGCTCCCCCTGTGGGTGTGGGGGTAGAATAGGCCCACTGTATCCTTCTGCATGTCGTAAGAGGTGACTAATAGGGGGCAAGTGTGTATGCCGTGGGTTGCTCCCCCCCCTGTGTGGGGGTAGAAGAGGGGCCCACCTGTAGTTGTGCCCACTGGTAGAATAGGCCCACTGTATCCTTCTGCATGTCGTAAGAGGTGACTAATAGGGGGCAAGTGTATGCCGTGGGTTGCTCCCCCTGTGGGTGTGAGGGTAGAATAGGCCCACTGTATCCTTCTGCATGTCGTAAGAGGTGACTAATAGTGGCTACCTGTTTGTGTATATTTGCCAAATAACACATTAGTGTTAGAGTGCCGTTAAACCTTATACTTAACTTACCTTACTGTACCGATTTGTTAGTGCTCCAGTGTTGATACACCAATTGAAGGTATCCTTAATTACATAAGTATTGCAATTAGTGTCTTTTCTAGACCTGTACCAATTCTTGCCTGCTTGTGTAACCTTTGTCTTCACATCGTTAGCTGTCAGAAAACGTTAGAGTTGTAAATGCTCTCGATGTTGTTAATACAAGTTGCTGATACTTCAACAGTGTTTTGTCATTTTAAGAAACCTGCCTGAGTGAGTTGCCTTTGCCTTCACTAGGTGGTGAGTAAGTTGGAAATGTGTGTGTGTATGAAGGAAAACACAGCTGGCGGGAGGACCAGTGGATATGCGCAGGACCAGTGTGTGTATGATGAAGGAAAACACAGCTGGCGGGAGGACCAGTGTATGATCTGCACATGTTGTGGCGAGTGTACGGGCTACGGAAACAGCTGTATCAGTAGTGGTCGGCCCAATCGCAACCCAGGACAGTAAGTCGCATAGAGCCCACTCATATTATGAAGAAGTTCAGTATTTATTTGTACTAACATATGTGTCGGTCAAAAATTAGGGGTGCTAGATATCTTGTGTGAGAACATAAGTTTTATGATAGTATAATTAATACAAAGCACATTGCTATGGGTGCAGCAATCATGAATGTGTTCAGTATGTTTAGTTGAACACGCTCAGACATACAGTCACACCCAGAAAGCTCCCTGGACTACAAAGTTTCATCTTAGGTGTGAATATTGATAATGAAGGTCTTTACCAACTTTCCAGTCCAATTGTTTAGTATGACCTATACACACATGAATATGTTTGTTCATGTTAGTATTAGAGGCATTGCTTGTTGATGTGATGGTTGTGTGTAGTCGTGTGTTGTGATGATGTTGAGACAGTTGCTTGTTGATGCTGTGATTGGTTGATGTGCTGTAGATGTGGTTTGTTGATACTACAGTTGGGTTAGGATACGTTAATGTGTTGTAGTAGTCGTGGCTGGTTGATACTATGACTGTGTCGTAGGCGGTGTGGCTGTGGTGCTGGGGACTCTGGCTGTGTGGAATGTGGAGTGTGTCGGGTCTGTGCATGCGACACAGACAACACAAATAGCGGTGGAGAGGGAGAAGGGGGTGTGCCCCCACCGGTTGCCGCTGCTGTGGGTATGGGGGGCATACTACCAGTTGACATGCTGGCCAGACACAAGGACATGTTACCTCTTGATATCTTCTTGGGTGAGACACTGAAGTACTGTCATTAATTTCATTATGGTGCACTTCTTTTCTGAAGAATCATGTAGTTTTAATAATTAAATAATTGCTGTGTTCTGTTCTCTCCAATATGTTGAGATATACATTGGTTTATTTAGTAATGTCAGACATTGTTGGGACGTGTGCAGGTCGACAAGGGGCGCAGCACCTAGACAAGCTGTTGCGTGTGGAGGGGCGAAGGGGAGGGGCCGTGCCCACTCAAGGGGTGTGCAGTGGGCAGGTTGCGTGTGGAGGGGCGAAGGGGAGGGGCCGCAAACCGAGTACGCCCACTCAAGGTCCGCTCTGCCCTCCCCGTACAGGCCAACCATGTGGGTGGGGGCGGGGAAGTGGGCGGGGCTGGATATGCCAGTGATCTGGAGGCAGATAGAGTCAAGTTGAACAGCATAGGACCTGGTCGTGTGGAGTTGGGACGTGGTGACCACACAGCGGTGCAGATTGCATGTGGCCTGCAGCATACAGGTAACGTCCTCGATCCCATCTGATCCACTGCTTCTGAGTGTTCTCGTCAGGGCGCTGTCATCTTGTCAATGGAATATACATAGCTTCTCCACCTAATGATCTTACTGGTGCGGTTGTCTAGCATTCGTTGTCTGCGTATCTAGTTGTGTTGGATAAAGGTGGGGAGGTGTTCACGTTTGGCAGTAACCAGTATGGACAGCTAGGACTTGGTGATGTCAACATCAGGTGCGTAACTCATGTGATTGCAGTGCTACATCTCCATACAAACAGGCTAGATGTCAAGTGGCCTTGATGACTGTGATGTCCCCTTCAGATGTTCTACCTTCCCTTTCAAGAATTAATTACCCTTCGGTTTATTTGTGTAAATGAGTGAGTACATGTGGTGGAAGAAGTAACATGAGGCGTGCCTGTGTGTAGGGGCATGCCGTGCCGTGTGCACTTGAAGCACACTGTGGTACAGATAGCAGCTGGCAGTAACCACACTGTGCTTCTTACCGCATCTGGACAGGTCTACACATTTGGCTGTCACAAGGTATGGAGACATCCTGCTTCCTAAGGTGTGGGCATGGCTGCTTGTGAGAGCAAGTTGGCTGTAACATTTGTATGCCTAATACTCAACACACTTGTTATGGGATGGTTCTGTGTGGTCAGAAAGGACAATTGGGTCGTCCAATCCCTGACCCTGACAAGGTCAAGGACAAGAAAGGTCACTGGTTTGCTCTTCCCTCAGCCATTCCAGGAATCGGTGAGAACATTGATTTCGTGTGAGATGTTTGTTTGCTTATAATCTAATATTCAGCAGGGAATAGGAGACAAGCACCTTAGACTATGGTTTATTAGACACACCTGTGTATGAGATGCACACACTTTTTGGAGTTCAAGTTTGGGTCAAAATTTTTGGCATGGAAAATTACATGGTATATGACAATGCTATCAAATTCACATGCTGAGAATGTGTTGATGGTTGGTAACATGTCATAGTAGCTTGCATGACTTGCGGAAGGGCCTATGTATCAGAGTTGTGTAGGTTAGACACGTGGCTTTGATTGCATGCAGGTTGAGATTTAGGCTGCTGGATGCTATGCCCTTTGTGCTCTCAATAGTGGTATGGCTTGGTATTGATGTCAATCTTCATATTCCAAGGCTCTTTTGAAAAATCTTATGTGTAAGATGCACCGGATCTTTAGCTACTAATTCCAGGGTGAAAATTCTGCATCTTATACACAGGTTTTGCAGTAGCTCCAAACTTAGCTTTATTGTGACATAATATAATTACTGTTGTGTTGGGGTGTACAGGTAGTAAACATGGACGGAGAGCAACTTGGGTGGGTGCCAGTGGTGACCAGACTTTCATCCGCATTGACGAGTCCCTCATCAACACCCACACGCTCGCTCGCTCCCACATTGTGGCCAACTCCTCCTACATAGGTCAGTACAATGCTCACTTGCTATCAATAGTGTTCATGGTTTATGTTTCACCATCAATTATTTTCACTATTTTCCCTGAGTTTAAGGGGTTCATCAGCATTTATGAAACAGTTTCTGCCTTTCAGGAATGTTACTTTTTTCGTTCATACAAGTATTCACTTAAACGGTGTTCATTCTATAAGACACGTGTTCCCTAATACAAATGCACCCCCCACCCTTTTCTAACCTGGCCAGTCTGTCATGCATCACGCACTTCGGCTTTCCTGAAACTTGGTCAGCGTACACACCGTCAATTCAGCTCTCTTCTATGTTTGTGTTGGTTGTTTCAAATGCTTAAACATACAAATGACAAATGCAACATGCATTGTGAAAGTTACCCTTAGCAATGCGCAACTTTCCGTGCATTTCTTGTGGACATGTCTGTCTTTGGATGCCTCACCGGATGTAGCCATTGGTTGCATTCATCATGCATTTCCTATGCACCAGTACTGTTAATTTGCTGGACTGAGCTTTTGTAGGTCCACTGAAGTTCACTCACTTCTATGATGTAGACCTGATCTCTATTGATGGTGTTCCTGTCTGCAGGTCTCATCCCTTCTTCTGAGTCTGGTGTGTCCAGCTTCAAATGCCTCATGATCACTAAGAGTGATGGCAGCTGCTGTACCCATAACGGTGACGAGCAACTCTCCCTAGTGGGCTGTTCTGTCTGCCTGGACCGGGTCTACGACTTGCTCTGGAGGTGGGACACCCTGCTTTTAAACTGTTCATTACTGCTGCATTGTGTGTAGGGCTGGGGAGTGATGATAAGGGTGTACGTGTTGCAGCTATTCTCCTCGGGAGCAGTGTGCAAGGTGTTACAGTGTACTGCGCAGCGAAGCACGCCAGCTGAAGGAGGTACACACGCGGTCAGGGGATGTATTGGGACCGGAGCTAGCCGTGCCTACCTGTAGCGGCACTGTCACCACGCGATCACACACGGCCCTACATCTCCTAGGTGGGTCTATATCTGTTATGTTATACAGCTGTTTCTAAAATATGGTGCCATGATTGGTGTGATCATGTATTAACTAGAGCAGCTCAGAAGAATTTGATATTAAAGAAAGTCTAAGTCAATCTTGAAGCATCAGCATGCAGTCACAAAATGTTGGTTTTAGTTACGGGGAATCTTGTGGTTCCCGAGTCAAATTGGGGTTACAGAGTGCATATAGGTGTCGTTGAGTGCATATGAAGATGAAGGAGTGGCATTTGGTGGTGGTGTAAACGACATTGTGTTGTGTGACTAGGTGTGCTGGATACAGTCACTGCTGCTTCATCACTGGGTCTCACCGTGGCAGAGGACAGCTCAGAGAAGCATATGGAAGCACAGAAACACTACAGCAGAGAGGACTTCAGCATTGTCAACAGATTTGAGAGTGGGTGCTCCATATATGCAATGAACTCTGCTAGAGGGCCATGTCAGTTGTGAGTTGGATGTGGCAAGTTGAATGTGTAGAAGTGCTGCTAACTATGTATTGTATGTGCAGGTCACGGAGGGGGTTGGGGCTACTCGGGCCACTCAATAGAGGCGATTCGCTTCATGACAGACACAGACATCTTGCTCGGAGGATTTGGTCTCTTTGGAGGAAGGGGCGAATACTTTGGCAAGATCAAGGTGATATGTGGCATGGTCTTTTTGCAATAAGATTCTAACTGTACTCATGAATGCAGATCAAGTGATGTTTGTATTTGTTTGAGCTGGCAGCTGATGAGGGAGACAATATGTGTGTTTTGGATGCAGGTGTTTGAGTTTGAAAATGTTTTGGCTGACTGTGTGTGTTGTATGTAGGTGTTTGAGCTAGGAAATTACAGGGGATGACACTTGTGTTGTATGTAGGTATTTGAGCTTGGAGCTGATGGGGGAGAAAACGAGTTGGATGGTGATGTGGTTGCTGAGACAGAAGACCAGTCGTATGAATGTGGTGCCAGGTGAGTACCAATGGTGGAGTCTGCACTTAAGATCTTTTCTGATCAGATGTTTGGCTATTAGCTCTGCTCTGGTGTCTGTTCATCTGTCTATCCATTTATTTGTCCGTCTGTTCGTAATCTTTGGTTCCTGTGGCTCCTTGGAAGCCTAAAATAAGTCCCACATGACCTTTGACCTCTGAGTTGTTTGGGAAAACCTGTTAAAAAATCTCTCGTACAGTGTCAACCTTCTGGTTGCAACTCTCGTCGGTGGATTTTACCAACAAAGAGGTTTGAATGCCCTGGTGCAGACATGCGCTGTGATGATCTTTCCCATTTTGATCTATCAACCTTCTCGATCATTTTCATAGATTCATGGTTATCTGATGAGATGTGTGGTTATCTGATGAGATGTGTGGTTATCTGATGAGATGTGTGGTTATTTGATGAGATACATGGCTATCCAACAGACGCATGGCTATCCAATCATATGAATGGTTATCTGATCAGATATGTGGTTATCTGATCGTTTTTATGATTATCTTATCAGTTGTATGTTTTATATGATCTTATCTATGGTTGTCAGACTGTATGTTAAGTAATCCAAGATTATCAATATCCATATGGTTTTACCTTCACGAGAAAATGTATGTTTCTCATATAATTTGTGATGGCTTATCCAATTGATATCCATCCATCATCAATCTAGGCGATTTTACTTGTCTCTTCCAATTGGTGTGGAATCATTCTAATTTCAGACACGATGAACTGAGCATGCATTATACTGCATTTGGTATGTGGATGCCCCCTAACACTGAGTCTGTACTGTGTGTATCATGGCAGGGAGAAGTACGGCATGTTGTTTGAGGAGCCAGTACTCATCCAAGCCAACCTGTGGTACGTGGCATGGGCTCGCATACAGGGCCCCAGTAGCGACTGCGGTTCAAGTGGCAAAGCTAGCATCACCACCGACGACCAGTACGTCCCATGGAACACTCGTCGGTTCTTTCCCAGTACCTCTAGGCTATGTGAACTATAATTTTTTGGCTTATGGTTTCAAACAGGGTGATTTTCAAATTCAAGAATTCCAGCAAGTCGAATAATGGTACGGATATCAACGCGGGGCAGATTCCACAGCTGCTGTATCGGTGAGTGCCTCGTTGCTGTGTTCAGTCATTCTCCTCCTCTGCTCACGGACGACCTTTGCTGACTTACATAGTTGCTGATGTGGTCTTGCTGCAGGTTACCGTGTAACGACAGCAATGGGGCCGGTGGGAAGACGGAACACATCGAGCCAGCTCACGTCCTCACTAGATCCTTCTCCACCACCGTCTCCCCGGTATGTCACATCCCCGCTCACTCACATCTCAAACCCACACCTCTTGCATCTCACTCACATCCCTCAAGTCTTGCAGCCCACTCACATCCCTCAAGTCTCGCAGCCCACTCACATCCCTCAAGTCTCGCAGCCCACTCACATCCCTCAAGTCTCGCAGCCCACTCACAGATTACAAGTCTCGCAGCCCACTCACAGATCACAAGTCTCACAGCCCACTCACAAGTCTCGCAGCCCACTCACATCCCTCAAGTCTCGCAGCCCACTCACATCCCTCAAGTCTCGCAGCCCACTCACAGATCACAAGTCTCACAGCCCTCTCACAGATCACTTAAAACTCTCACAGATGACTAATAGCTCTCACAGCTCACTCAGAGCTCACACAGCTCTCACAGCTCACTCAGAGCTCACACAGCTCTCACAGCTCACTCAGTCTCACAGCCCTCTCACAGATCACTTAAAACTCTCACAGATGACTAATAGCTCTCACAGCTCACTCAGAGCTCACACGGCTCTCACAGCTCATTCAGAGCTCACACGGCTCTCACAGCTGTCACTCTTGGCTATGATGTGAATTTAATACTGTACCCTGGAAACATAAGTCTATGATGTGAAATGCAGGAGTGTTTTGAGTGGCTGCTGAGGCTGCTCCAATGGAGTTGGGAGACTTTTCGGCGTCTGGCTGCAGGGGATGTACGTTCTGGCAATGCCTTGTCATCTCTGCACTCACATGCCTCCCTGGTGGACGCTGATCGCCTCATCTACATCTCCAGCTCATGTCTACGTCTCCTGCGAGTCTACATCTGTGAGATCTACCCCAATGCAGGTGTGTACTGTTCTCAAAAACTGCCTCTTTTGAAAGTATCAGGGATGAAAGTCCTCCGGGTATACCCGGAATTCCGGGTTTTGCACCCGCCGAAAAATAAATAATTTTCGAAGTATAGTTTTCCGGGTTTTGTCATTTTTCTTCGTTCAGGGTTTTTTGAAACAGGCCACTTTCATCCCTGAAGTATATGCATGGACAGTGATATTTGTTATTAATCTATAAAAAGATGCTTAGTGACTTAGGTGTCACCTTGATGACTAACACTGTCCTATGATATAGTGAAATAATTGTTCAGTAATCACTGTCCTAAAAAAAAACATCAAACCCCTATACCATGGCTCAGCCGTATCATGTTGGACATCTGTGGGGTTTCAAAATATGATGTGAACAATGATTGTGGCACTCAAGTTTCCTTAATTTCCGATAAACTCAAATAAAGAATTTCTCTTAGAGTGAAAATTGGCTTGACAGTGGTTTCACTCTGACCCTAGGTCATGGCAAGTCTTCATGGCCACAGGAGAGCACACGTCTGGTTGAGTGCATCGGCGATGCAAGGTCAGCCTTGCGTAAGATCCTCTCCCAGTCCTGTCCAGATGAGTCGTGTAGCGATGACGGCTTGCTGCTATGGGCTATGTGGAACGGCATCGCAGAGGAGTGTCACAAGACGTTCACAGCCTGCTTCCACGCTTTCTATCCCTCCCCTGCCCTCAAATGGACCTGTCTCTGTGAACTCCTCAACTGTGTAGAACCTGTAAGTGACCGCTGAAAATCCTTCTTCTGCACAAGATTTTTGGGTGCACTGATGAACAAGAATGAAATGTCATTATAATTACAGTACAAGTATCGGCTGAAATATGAAGGGAAATGATAGCAGTTTAAAGTTATTAACTGTAAATGTGTATGTTGTACAGGGCCATGAGAACACAAGGGGTTACGGACGGTTGTTGGCGGCTGTCATGGAAGCACTATGTCATCCTCTTGTGAAACTAGCCTCACTAATCCCCTCATCCTCCCTTCCTAGTCCCACTCCTTCACCATCTAACGACCCACGCCCCTCACTTACCAGTGCACGATCTCGCTCCGTGCCCCCTGATAACACAGCAACATCCACTGCGTCATGGTATGATGTGAGCAACACGCAGTACCCACTGCTTGTAGGACATATGATCCATCGCACAGAAATGGAGAGTACTGGGCCTGGTGGACTTGGGGCTCACTGGGGATTCCGGGAAGTCCTCGTAAGACTGCTGAACATTGTAGTGCTCCCTGTACGCCAGGCGCTACTCCAGGTGTGATATCTGACGGTGCTATCGTAATTCATGCTTCCAGTATTATCACTGCTGGAGTGTTCTGCTTACATTGTGATGGGTGTGTGTATGTGTGTGTGTGTGTGGTAGGACACTGTAAGTCTGCCATCTCTACTGGTGGCTAACACCTCATCCATGTTATCTGCCATTATCGGGGAACTAGCTGCATCGGCTACAGGGGCTGAGGTGAGTGGCTCGCATCCTTGCAAATCAACTCATAACTTCTCGATATAGTTTCTAATCCATGGTAGTCATTATGTATTCCATAATGACTATCGTGATGTCTTGCCCTGACTGCAAGCTATGATTTACTACCAGACTGACGTCGCTAATGCTGGTCGACCCATGCTGACCTCACCCACGAGATTCACCCGCATCTCACCCAGTGCCTACTGGAACACAGGTAATGGGAGCCCTGATGCGGTCTGCTTTTCCGTCGACAAACCTGGCATCCTTGTCGCAGGAGTGACTGTGTATGGTGGCGGAGGGCAGTATGACTTTGATCTCGAGCTTCTTGATGATGTGAGTAAGCTCCAGAACATATGCCACAATCTCGACTTCAGTATTGATCCCGTAGAGTGACCAGGGCAACATTCACTGTCTTATGAGTTGTTTTGATTCTGATATGGGCATTTTTAGGTGGCTGAGAATGCAAGTGATTCATCTGTCATGGCTGCCCGCTGGAACACCCTCGAGTCAGTGAAAGGCACATACAGTCATGATGAGTGTGTCAATGATGTAGCTGAGATCAAGCTTGACAAGCCTGTCCCCATCAAGGTCTACACAGTTGTCCTATTCATTGGTATAATTGTCAAAAAATAATTCTTATTCTTTGTATGGAAAATAATTCTGCATTTTATCGGTGTTCAGGAAAACGTCAAATACGCTCTGAAGCTTCGCAACAGAGGAGGGCGTACACTGAACGGGGATAGCGGTATGTCAAAGGTGAAATGTTTGGATGGTGTAACCTTCACCTTCAGTACCTGCTCGTTGAGTAGCAATGGTACAAATCAAACAAGAGGGCAGATTCCCAGCATCCTCTATTACAGGTGGCGCTTCAATCATCCTCATTGCTCATCAAACTCACTTTTCCTCATGACATATATTGAATTTCTGCACTGCTCATCTGTTCTTTTTCAATTACAGTTCTCCACAGGAGGGAGACAACCCAGCACAGAGCAACCGGGCTGCTGTGGAACACCAGGCTAGGAAGCAGGCCATCACCATAGCAACATCAATCTTCAGAGCGGCTACAGATCTGCTGCATCGTGCCCAGGGCTTGTCAGGTAGGTCTTGGTTAGGCTGATCTGGGCTGCAATGAGAAATCTTGTCAGTGTGTTCTTCATGATGTGATACATGAAGACTTGTGTGTGATGTCTGTAGAGAAAGGGATTGGAGATATTATGGGGAAAGCTCCCATGTTCACCATGCTGCTGCCTATGGTGGCTGCGTACATTGGACCTGTGGCAGCTGTAGAACCTCGTGTGAGTGCTTTGTGGTTCTCTAAGATGATAACTTATTGTAAATCTTTGACTTTCTGACACACTGAGAGATACTGGGTGGTATAAACCGATATGTTCATAGCAATAGCAAATTAAAAACAACAATTTGAGGTGAATTCAGCAATAATGCAATAATTATAGTTCAGATTACCCTGATTAAGTGGGACCAATCTTCTTTGCTATGACATATTATGGACCTCAACAATCGTGTTGTGACAGGGTTGCTCTGTTAAAGCCTATGTTGTATACATGTGTGCAGGGAGCAGTACAGGTGTTGAGTCTGGTACAGGAGGTCCTGCGTCCTATAGCCTCCCTCAATATGACCTCCCTGCCACTACCCTCATTACCCTCCCCCACCTCTCTACATCCCTCATGTGATCAGCCTGCTGGGGAGGCAGCCAGTCCCAGTGGCTCTCAACACTACGCTATCGTTGAAAGTGAACACCCATATAAACCTGCCTCTGTGGCCAACTACAAGGTCAGATTTATACTCCGTGCCATGACCTTATTACACAATCTGCTTGATTAAAACTCCATGATCTAATTACAAAATAAGCTTACTTTTTGACATTCAAACACTCAGTACTATTTTCACAATGTTAACTTGCTGAGCACTTCATAATATTGGTTAATATTATTGACCTGAATATTTACCCTGACATTGACTTGCAGGTGACCTTCCCAGGTAATGTGAGGTGGATGGTACTTGAGTTCGATCCTCAGTGTGGTACAGCACAGCAGGAAGACACACTCCAGCTCTACATCCCCAGCACAAAAACCAGCCGCAACCCAGGAGTAGGGGCGCTAGCCGAGTGTGCGGAAATGAGCCCAGACTGGTGGCCAGTCCTAAAGAAATTCCATGGGGTGACAGACTGGCCCTTGGCAGCTGTGGTACTACCTGGTGAGATGCAGTATATATTAACAGTGTGACTATTGTTCTGTATTGGTATGTTGAGTAAAATTCCAATGATAGAAGATCCTCTGTATTGGGGCTCAATCTGGTGTGATGTGCAGGAAACCAAGTGTGTTTTTCCCTGGAGACAGCGTCAGATTATGTGAAGGACGAAAAGGCATGCTTCTACGGCTTTAAGTGTTCTGTCATTGGCTTTGAGTGGAACAGCAAGATGGAACAGGTATGAGTGAAGCGTTACACTGACTCACATCATGGAAGATCTCAAGAATTTAATCGCCACACCTGCATGTGTTAGGATTATGTATGCATGCAATGTTTGGTGTGATAGGGGATGCAGTTACTGGAGCAAGAGATCAGCTACTTGGGAGGACTTTGTGCCTCATCCCTCATGCGTACAGACATCCTCCTACAGACCAGTGAGTCATGTGACACCCCGATATCTGATGATCCGTGTCCAAGACTTTTCGGGGCATGTTTAAGGGAATGTGTCTGGTGTCAGTGCAGATGTTTGTTTGTCTTCTTGTAGATTCAACTGAAGAGCCGGATGAGGAGAGTGATTTCCAAGAGGATACTGCACATCAGGTCAGACCCAATGTTTATGACTATTGAAATTTTATGTAGGATTTTATGAGTAATTGAAACTTTATGACGAATGTTTTGACCAAACGTCAATTATAGAAGTTTGATAATGGTTACAGGTTTCAGAAGCTGTCCCGCACAGCTTTTTTCCACACTGACTATGTCGGCTGCCTAGATCTCCTGTCTACATTATCTGATTAAATAACCTAATCTCCTGTCTAAATTATCTGATTAAACAACCTAAATCACCTGTATACATTACTTACCTAGCACACCTATCTTCCTCACCAGTCTAAGTCACCAGTTTAAATACTGTTAATCACCTGTTTACTTTACCTGTCTAGCCCTCCTGTGATCCTTACCTGTCTGCATCATCTGCTTTCATCACATGTCTAAAACAACTCTCTACATTACCTGTCCCCCACACCTGTCTAAACACCTGTCTATGACAACAGTCTGTCTCACCTGTCCTGCCTCTGTAGCATCTTATGTTTATGTGTGCAGGTATTCAGCATGCATGCTGGCCTACTGAGTCGTGGCTTTGCTTTGGCAAATCCGCCCACAATTGGCCAAGCTCTTGATGGCAACCTACCGTTCAGCTGGGCCTCAAATGAGCGTGCTTTTCTCAAGGACTTGGTCCAGTGTACCCCAGGAACCAGTGGAGGCCGTCTTGCTGCGTAGGTCTTCCAAATACCTCTATATGACTTGTTACTGCCTTGATTGTTGGGTATTTGTTTAATTGCATGTAAGTGTCTGACCCTGTTGATCAATGGTATCATGCTGGACTTCTGTCTCATTGCCTAGGTTTGCAATTCCCTGTAGGCAGCTATATCCATCATCCCCTAATATCCCTCCATCATTGAAAGGGATGTAAAACCCTAAAACCTTCATTTGGATTTGACTTGTAAATGACGTCCTTAACAGGTGGTTGCAACCTGAGTCGTACTTGGACCCCCAGCAGAGTGAGATTATGTACTCGAGTGAAGATCTGCGTTGTGGCTGGCCTGCGGTTATCACTGTCATCACCAAAGACCAGTATGGACGAGTGGTCCATGTACCCAACCTCAAGGTGCTCCACTGATTTATACGCTTCCCACTGATTTATACGCTGTGATTTTTGTAGCTCCGCTCTAGAGCAGAGCTTATAAACCTTGCACATTTTCTAGCTAGCTGCCTAAAATTACATATGCACCTTTCTGATGGTGAAGGGTCCTGTTTTATTACATTTTAAAAATATCTTGTGCTATGTGAACCAAATGGAGAATAACTTTCAATGGCACATTTCCTTATAAAGCAAGCTGTGGACCCTTCTGGAGTTGATGGCTCCTTGCAAACCAAAAATCTCCCCCGCATGACCTTTGACCCCTTAGGGCATTGAGGCATATTAAATAGCCTCTTGTTATTTATTTCATGATATTGGCTCTGAAAGTTGTGAAATATTTCACTATGTTGAATCACTATATCTCTATTGTCACCTAAGATATCCCATGAAAGCTATTGACTGCCTAGTGATATAAGATTTACATTTCCACGACTAGGTGGATGTGAAGGCTGTTCCCGTAACCAAGGACTCGTGCATTGATGAGCAGCGAGCCAAACGTCTCAGCAGTTATGAGGAGAGTAGCCTCATGTTTGGAGGTCACTCACCTCCCAAGCTGACCACGCCCTACCAGGTGACCACTCGTGAGAAGAAAGATGCCTTCCATGCCATCTGTATGATGAAGGTAAAGCTCTCGCTCTGGAGCATTCCTTACTCTTGCATCCCAGGGCAGCACCCTGGGGCATCACTAACGCTGGGGCATCACTAACGCTGGGGCATCACTCATCCTGGGGCATCACTAACTCTGGGGCATCACTCATCCTGGGGCATCACTAACTCTGGGGCATCACTCATCTTGGGGCATCACTCACTCTGGGGCATCACTCACTCTGGGGCATCACTCACTCTGGGGCATCACTCACTCCAGGGCAACTTTAACATAAAAGCAGCTGATCTAGTGAATAATGCTTAAAGTATTGTATTACTCACTGGATAGGTATGATGTTGGTGCAGGCTTACGAAAACTACTCGTTTGAAGAGCTGCGATTAGCAGGGCCTGCAATACGTCGACCCAGCGAAAACATGCTGGTACGTGCTAACAACGACGGCACCTACAGTGCTAACTGGACGCCGGCTACCATCGGCAGATATGACCTCCATGTCAATATGGATGGCTACTCATCGGGTGAGGTGACAAGGGTCATTTGACCTTGTTTGTTTGTTGATTGTTTAGGACCCATACTATACATGTATTGTGGGATCCTGTACCATGTGCTAGTTAATTATACAAATTTCAGAACCAATAACTATGATATTAATTCCTGGCAGGTGAGGCATGTAAGGTGAATGTCAAAGATCCCCCACAAGGGGTAGCGCCCCCTGTTGATCATTCCAACAAAAAAACAGGACAACAGACCAACAAGGTACTTTTTCATACTCAAAATTAAAAATGATTTCCTTTTTGAGTTATTCATCTGTCCTACAGCTGTATATGATTTGTTGTTGTTTGGCAGATGAGGAAGTTCGTGGGTCGTAACAGCGCTGGTTTGAGGGTACGTGTTCACCCGTCTCTGCAGAGTGAGATGGTGGGCACCATCAAACCAGCCGGGGTCATCTCCTTTATTGATGAGGTAAATGTAAAGCTCACTGGTGGTCATTGTTGAATTGTGGCTGAGCTAAGATCCACAATAATGGTGGAGTGTGTGTTCAGATCCACAATGATGATGGGGTGTGGCTGCGACTGAGCCAGGAATCTATCAAGGAGTGGTGCACATCCTCTACCTCTAACAATGGTCTGTGTGAGGCTTGGGGCCTGGAGTACAATCAGCACCTGGGTAAGACCCTGCTGGTGCCTGTTGAGGAACCCAAGTCGATCCGGGAAGAGCAGATGAAGGACTCGATGCTTCGACGACTAAGTGACATGATGGGTGAGCGGCCTCCCATGCAGCAGCCCCGCGATGGTAGGCTCTCACTAAGTGCTTTGGCATTGTCATGGGTTTTTGGTGCGTGATATGTTTGATGCCGGTGTTGATTTGGTGTTATAGCTGGACCAGGAGTCTACCAGGTGGTCAAATGTGGCTCCTCAGGACACAACGTCCGCTGCAGACCCAACCGCAAGTCAACTGCTATAGGAATGGTTGTCCTTGGCAACCAAGTTACTGCTATGGAAACCGTGAGTCTTGTATACAGCTCATACAGTGTTGTTGTCAATGTGTCAACAACTTTGTGTGGCATCACTGGTGTCACTGTGTACAGGTTATGAGTGCTGGTGTAACTGTGTACAGGTTATGAGTGATGATGTCACTGTACAGGTTATGAATGCTGATGTAACTGTGTGTACAGCTATTGAGTGCTACTGTGTGTACAGCTTGTGAACGGGGAAGGCATCTGGGTACGGTTGGACGAGACTACAGTGTCCCAGTATTGTCATGAAGTGGAGGGGGAGGCTTGGTCCCTAGCAGCTGGCCACGACGGTATTATCTACCTGCGACATGAGAAGGATGTTGCCGATGACGCCAACCTCCAACCGTCCCTACAGTCCTTCACCGCCGTTTGCCTCTCGAGCACTTAGCGTTGTTGACAAGGGGTTTGATTTCAGTGGGGCTGCTAAGCAATCGCTGTTCTTCCCGGGAGTCATGCGGTCTCTGAGCGAAGGGAGCGCTCTGCTTAGAGATGATGGTAAGTCAACGATCTTGATGCATAAGGCTTTAGGGTAGACTTGGTGTAGCTTGTGCAGGGTCTTGTCAGCATGTAAAGCAATTACCGTCAAATCGTATGTTTAAGGCGCAAAATTTGTACCACAATCTGTTGCTTACGAGTGGGAGGGTCTTGAATTACATGTTTTTGTCAACCACCCCCCGGAATCTGAAAATCAATATCAATACCAAGCCATACCAATAATGGGAGATGTAAATTGTTATAGTTACGATGAATACCAAGTGCATTGCACTTAAAGCTACATGACATGTCTACACTACTAGTTTATAAGGGGGTCTCCCATGTGCCATGGCGTGGTTTAATGGAGCTGCTGGACTCCCGTTCATGATGCACGTTTATACACTGTCATGTTAGCCTGCCCTGCACGTCAGGTAGTATATTACTAGTATGTTGTGAGCCAGCCATCTCAACTGACTTGCAGGAAAGCTGTGAATTTAGGAAGCAGCGTTTGGTCGACGTGCTGTCTTTCCTGTTTTGCTCGGTCTTCTTATTAATGTTATTAGTCTGTTGGAGGGGCAAGATTATTAATGCTTTAAAGATGCTGATTTTATCAGGCACAAGGGCATGTTACCAACCTTCAGTGTACTTACAACATGTGAAATTACAGCAAGGTCATAGTAAACATTTTGACCTAAATAGCAACATCAATGAGGGGGTGCTTCTTGTACATGCATGTGTCTTACACTTGCGATTTTACGGTAATCTGATATCACATGAATATTATCTTTACAACTGGTTTAATTAAAGCTATCCTCTCACTCGTCTCATGCTGTACATCAGCTTTTCACAAACCACTGCAATGTTAACTGCCCTTGCAGCTGCCCAGACTGTACAAAGCTGATTCACCATGACCAAGGTTGATCGATCACACATAATACAATAAACAGATTTACTGTATATAACAGATGGTTTGCCTGTGAAATGCTGGTTAGAATCTCGATTTATCAAACCCTTCTAGTAGTGCTAGTGGTTTACTTCTCCGCCTCCACATGGATGAACTATGCACCTTGTGTCATCCTTTGTAACTCTCCACTGTGTAGCATGCACAGGTAATGGTGCTCTTGACAAAATATGTGGCGATTTCATGGGGGAAAGGAGGTTGGATGGAAGAAAATTGCCTGATCCAGATGGGGCTGGGGCCTCCTTCATGTTTGGACAAGGTGATAACTAGCATTGCAGCATTCTCTTGCGAGTACAAGAAGAATCTACCCCAGTAATACAGCTAGCTTATTAGCCTATGATTGACCCATTAACTTGGCCATTGTTGTAGGTAGACATAACGCTGGCATGCTTCTTACTAACTATGGTACTCTGATAATCAAGAAATGATAATTATGTGGCACCATATTTCATCAGCATGAGTTTAATGGTGTATTAAGTAATTTCTGATATACATTGATATGAATGATTCCTCTAATATAATGGGTAAATACATGATCTTTTTTGACGATGTGACCTTGATGTCATTGACCCCTCAGAACAACCCCCAGCATGGCCACTATTTACCAAGAATGGACCTGAAGTCACAGTGCACCAAGAATTCCTGACCTCTTCTATTGCTGACCAACTATCTAACTCCACCAAGCAATCCAAGGAGGTTTCAGAGGGTGTTGGTGCGAGCAGAGGGGATGAGAGGAAGGAGGTGCCGGTTCCTCCGAAGAGGTTAGACAGTCTTCCGAGAAGTCCAGATATCCCTCCGGAGCTGCAGGGCGTCTCCGTGAAGGACCTGGTAAAAGCGCTGGGTAAGTTGTGTCCACAACCTTCTGACTTGATAACTACAGTAGCCAAGGTGAATGATAGGTTTAACTGTGGTCAGTGTTTGACAGAAGCTACAATACTTTTGTTCCTCAGTTGAGTTTGGTTGCTCTGATTAAGTTTGACGTATGATATGTGTAAGATGGTTTTCACCTGGTATGAGAGGCACCTCATCTTGTCTATGATTTCCTTTATTTCCATTAACATTTCAGGTAAGGTTAGGTTGGAGAAGGGCATCTCAAGAGCAATAAAAGAGAAGTACCCTGCTGCATTAAATCAAGATCAAAATAAAGGCTCAATCCCTGACCCTTTGGTTTCTCATAAGATGACTCTTGAGTCAGATATGAAAGGGGTGTCTGTGAAAGAAATCATCCGATTGTTAGGTAAGGTTGTGTGTGTGGGCATTGCATTGTGGAGGTAGTCTAGGTGGATGTTGTCTTTCAGCATGGCTTCTTGTGTCAAGTGTAGCATAGGCCTTCTGTAAAGCCTGCCATGTGTACCATGTCTTGTGGTAGTGTGCCATGTGTCACTTGTCAGATATGGAGTGTGCCATGTGTCACATGTCAGATATGGAGTTTGCCATGTGTCACATGTAGGATATGGAGTGTGCCATGTGTCACATGTAAGACATGGAGTGTGCCATGTGTCACATGTCAGATATGGAGTGTGCCATGTGTCACATGTCAGAAATGGAGTGTGCTATGTGTCACATGTAGGATATGGAGTGTGCCATGTGTCGCATGTAGGATATGGAGTGTCATGTGTCACATCAGATATGGAGTGTGCCATGAGTCACATGTCAGATATGGAATGTGTCATGTGTCAGATATGGAGTGTGCCATGTGTCACATGTAGGATATGGAGTGTGCCATGAGTCACATGTCAGATATGGAGTGTGCCATGTGTCACATATCAGATATGGATGTGTCGGACATGGAGTGTGCCATGTGTCACATGTAGGATATGGAGTGTGCCATGAGTCACATGTCAGATATGGAGTGTGCCATGTGTCACGTATCAGATATGGAGTGTGCCATGTGTCACATATCAGATATGGAGTGTGCAATGTGTCACATGTAGGATATGGAGTGTGTCATGTGTCACATGTCAGATGTGGAGTGTGCCATGTGTCACATGTCAGATATGGAATGTGTCATGTGTCAGACATGGAGTGTGCCATGTGTCACATGTAGGATATGGAGTGTGTCATGTGTCACATGTCAGATATGGAGTGTGCCATGTGTCACATATCAGATATGGAATGTGTCATGTGTCAGACATGGAGTGTGCCATGTGTCACATGTAGGATATGGAGTGTGCCATGTGTCACATGTCAGATATGGAGTGTGCCATGTGTCACGTTTCAGATATGGAGTGTGCCATGTGTCACATGTGAGGTATGAAGTGTGCCATGTGTCACATGTGAGGTATGAAGTGTGCCATGTGTCACATGTGAGGTATGAGGTTTGCTGTTACATATTGTATGTGTTATGTTGTATCATGGGGAAATACAAGGTAACTTGGATGATAGCCAGTAATATTTCTCAGTCTTTGAGGCTCTGTGGATTGACCCATTTTCCAGCTGTGGTTGATGTGAGTGGCTTGGTCAGTGTGAACATTCCTATTTCAAGATCCTTCTCTGTTGCATTGGTGCTGGTCTAATTTCCCTTTGTATCCATTTAATTTCTGTAGGTTATGTTGCAAGCATTCATGTGGAGACATGGAAGAGTTTTTGTCATCTCATTAATGTTTGTGTGAATTTGTTTTGTTATGACTGTTTCATCATGAACATCCTTTCATTGACCTAGTTTATGTGCTGGTTTATTTATGTGTGAGATTAGGTCTGTATTTAGCGTATGGTGGTATTTTACGAATGATGTTTCATGTTAAGAGCTGTGCAGGGATCAGAACACGAATAGTCAATGTCTGTTGCATTCTGTTGTAGGGGAGAGTCGTGTCAATGGGAATGGAGTAACTCCTCCACGCACACCACCTGGCACCCCAAAGAAAGCGCCTTCACGCAGCTCAAGTCCTAAACCTCCAACAGGTAACCATCTTCCTCTCTCCCAGTGTAGTTCCATGTTAATTGATGGTGAACATTGTCACATTATGATATTTGCTACCAGGCTCCAGGACGCAACCAACAGACGCCATCGTATGTCCGGCCATCAAGCCCAGGAGAGCCTCGTCTGCCAACACGCCCCCATCCACCCCACCCCGTACACCCCCACAGCCCCGTAGGAACTCTGGTGGACCCCTTTTCTGCTTCCTCCTCCCTCTCTACTCCCCCAAACACCCCGCCGTCTCTCCACCGTGAGCTCGTTGTCATTGCCAACAGCAGCCTCGCTTTACACCAGCCACTGCACAGGTTAGGACGTGTGACTGTCATAACATAGCAAACACTTATTGTATAACAACGTTTTTGGAGAACCTAATGAATCAGGGTAACAAACAAGTGCAATATGATGACACAGCATATGAGTCATAATTTCACAATATACTCATGAATGTGATAGAGGTGATAAAATTCAGTTGTGAATGTTATTGCAGTTGCCGTAGTAACAGTGCCAGTCCACTGCGACCTGATAGTCCTCTGTCCAGCACCAGTAACAAGAGCCCTGGAGGCAGCCTGGGACCTTCACCTGTCTCCACACTGGGTGCTTCACCTAGCCCCAATCTGGGACCCTCCCCCAGCTCTACCCTCAATACAGACACATCCACTGGCCCAATGAAGGGCCATTTCAACATTGGCTCCTCTCCCCACAAGGAAGATGTCAGGTGATCATACATTTAGTATTGGATTATTGTCTATTTCTTATAAAATAATAATTTATTGAATGTTTTGTTATGATTTGAAAGGATGTCCCCTAAGATTGGAAGAAAGGACAGGAACCGGCAGCTCAGGACGAAGAGGGATAGGCCGTCTTCGCCCAATCCTCGGGATAAAACCCCAACTGGCTCAAGATCTGGGTCATTGCCACGGCAACTGGAGCCTGTCGGGGAAGCCATGTCACCGTCTGTAGCAGAGTGCATGCGTGCTGTATTTGCCTCATTCCTCTGGCACGAGGGCATTGTACATGATGCCATGGCATGTGCCTCCTATCTCAAATTCCACCCTAACCTGCCCAAAGAGGGTCTTCCCCTGCAGCGACTGGAGGGCAGCAAGACTCCAGGCAGCAGCCGAGTCACTCCAACAGGCAGTCTCAAGAAACAACACAAGGATGGAGCTGGAATCAACATCAACATGAATGAAGCCATCAGAAAACTGGAGATGGTGAAGACACCCAAAGAGCGACACAACTCCGACAGCAAGACACTTGAGGGTGCCGATGGTACTGCCAGTAAGTCAGGCAGCACTTGTAGCACACCCCCCACCTCCCTCAAGTCGGGTGGCATGGCCAGCGGAGACTCGACCCTCAGTAAGGAGCTGCCCCCAACCATGCGCCATCTCGTCTACTTCTGGGAGGAATTATCGGGGGCCTGTGTCAAGATCATTCAACAAAACCTCATCCTCCCTGGTCCTGCCATCACCGCCAAGATGACTAAAGTCATGGAGAAACCGACCCTGACAGAGAAAGAGAAGATAAGCATTGACAAAGCTGATAAGAAGAACGCCAAGAAAGCCAAGAAATATGCACGGGGTCGGGGGAACCTGTTTGGTGAGGCAGCTGGGGGGTTGTATGGGGCAGGAGGGGGGAGTAAAGAGACTTTGTGTGAGCTGTGTGGAGCGATGTTCTCCCACCCTGTCACTTACCACATGAGGGAAGCTCACGCAGGGTGTGGGCGTCATGCTGGAGGTCAAGGTTACAACAGCGGGGGTCACTATTGTGGTGGGTGGGCAGGGAACTGTGGAGAGGGAGGAGTTGGGGGCAGCACATGGTACCTGCTCTGTGAGCGCTGCCACTCGGCCTACCTCCAGGAGAAACGACAATTCTCAAAAGACAAAGGCAAAAAAAGCAGCAAAAAAGAAAATGGCTACACCCTCTTCTACTTCCTCCTCTGTTAAAGCCCCTGCAGATCTCCAGGTTGTTGAGCCACATGTTGTGATGAAAAGAAACGCTATGTTTCTTCTCGACTTGGCCAGCTCTGCCGGCCTCAGTCTACCTCGGGCCTCGGGTCCCTCAGTGAGAACTAAACAAGGGTCAGGTGTAGGCCGACCGGATGGGATCCTGCCTAGCGTAAGTGAAGACATTCCCATGGGAGAGGACCACACGCCATTTGCCCCCACACCCTTCATCTACCTCCGTCAGAGTGGTGCCGAGGCTGCAGACAGCGCGTTTTCCGAGGATGTGGTGTTTTGTGAACCCGCTCATACAACAGCGCCTCCACAGGGCCTCAGCTTATCCACTGGGGGGTGCTTCTCTCCCAACCATATGGACCCCCGTGTTTCCCGGTCCAGTTCAGTGGGTACAGCTCCATCAGATGCTCCCATCCAACAGGAACTTATCCCTCCTAAAGTGGGGCGCAGTAAAAGCGCCCAGGTATCTCCCAGTGACACAGACGAGAGTATTCCGGAACGCCCTGCTCTCTTCCAGCGCAGCATTTCAGAGATTACAGCTGTGGCAACGACTGAGGATATCAGCGCAGTTGATGAAGAGCTGGCCAATAACGACCCCAACCTGGCTGGCCTGGTGCGGCGCAGGAACATCAGCGGCGGTATGGCAGGTCAGATCGTGATATCCCCACAGCCATTACCTGCTCCTCCATAGTATCCTGCTATAACATGTTCTACCTGTGATGTGTGTGTGTATAGATGGAGGCATGTCCTTACTGAAGCACCCGTCGTCAGCCATGTTCAAGTTGATTCAGTCTGTAGAGCGTGGAGGTAGCCTGGGCCGTATGGGGCTGTCTGGCGAGCGGGCCCTACAGAGGCCTGTCATGGCATTTGTCATCCAGAGACATAATCTGGACAGCCTACAGCAAGCTATGAAGCAATCTATACGTAAAGCTGCATGTCGAGTATATGCCATGCAGGTCGGCCTTCAATGCAGCAATTCTCTGATAAAATACATGGTTGAGGACTAAGAACAAGACGATTGAGCATGACAAGCCTTTGCAATGCCACATATAATTTAGTCCCACAATGTGTTGTTGCAGGCGTTTAATTGGTTGGTCCGTAGTGTTACACAAGCCTCCAGTATACACTCTCTTTTGTGGCATTTTGTGGCCTCGCTCAGCACAGCAGGAACCACAGTGAATGATGGTGAAGACGAGGAAGATGAAAGAGCAGAAAAACGCGACCAAGATCAGGTCTCCTGTATAAAGACTAAATGTCTCATTTTGACAATCTTGTGCATTTTGTTTTTTTAACCTCATGACCTTGATTTTGACCTTTCATTATCTGACCATTACCATAATGTGACCTTTACTAAATGTGGCCATGGCATTCATGTGTCTGTGACCTTTGTTTGACCTTAATCTTTGCCCCTGCAGGAGGGTCAGTGTGAGCATCCACTGTGGGATATTCGACTGGCTGGGGAAGCAGTGCATCCCCTTCTCCACACCTTCCACACATTCCTACAGACGGTCTCTGACGTCATGATGTACCTACCTCCTGGCAGCGCCTTGCAGGTATCTCTCATCTCATCTGCTATCTGTCATACCCTCATACAACACTCTAACGTCCTCATAATCACTGATTGTAGTGGTGATCCGAATGCTCTCTGCTTTCAGCAAATGGCAGTAAGATGTTGGTGCCTCAAGTTCCGCTCGACCGACCACATGTTCCTTCACAAAAGCCATGTATTCAGTAACATCAGTAAGATCTTGTCTCGGTCGGACGAGGGCTGGGGAGGAAATGGAGTGGTCAGTGAACAGGATAGAGATCAGGTAAGAGCTGTATTGATTAGCTCTGTACTGAGGAGACAAGCTCTGTTCTAAAGTCACATGGTCTGTCCTAGGGTGACATGCTTTGTTCTGAGGTGACAGACTCTGTTCTGAGGTGACAGGCTGTGTTCTTTAGTGACAAGCTCTGGTCTGGGCTGATAGGCTCTGTAAGCTCCTGTGCTTTGTAAGATGGGTCTAATAGGGGGCAACATGTTTGATGCGGGTTGTACCAGATGGGATACTGGTTGAGCAGTCCTTGCGTGGACCAAATCTGCATCACCACTTTGACCCGGATTTCACCTAGACAAGAGGCTAAAATTGCTTGGTACAAGTCGATTGGCCAGTGGCAACATGCCCCAAGATATCTTCTTCTGTTGTTCATTTCTTGCCATTATCCCCTTCTTGGCATCTTCTTCTCATTTATGTTGGCCGTGGGTTGCGACTCGTGTCGGTGGACAATGGGATACTGGTGTTTGAGTAGAGGGTGTCTGAGTAGAGGGTGTCTTTGCCTAGTCCAGTCAATCTGCTGGTGGTGAGATGCCCTAGTATTATCTTGTGATCTGTTTTCTGGAGTAATGTGCTGTCTTTTGAGTGACATGAGCTTTCATCGTTTCCAGAGGAATTGTGATTATGAATGCTGTGTGTCAGGTAGGGGGCAGCGTGGTGGAGTGTCTGAAAGACTTGAGCCAAGCTGTGGATATCAAGGCCTCCAGTCGTCAAGCAATGATAGCCAGTCTTACAGGTGAGATAGTACTCAATGACCTCCCCATCTCTGTTGCTCTCTCTCCCTCTCTCTCTTTGTATCTCTCTCCCTCTCTCTCTCTCTCTCTCTCTCTCTCTCTCTCTCTCTCTCTCTCTCTCCATCTCTCTCTCAGTATGGGCTGTGACATTATCTTCCCACCTTGTGATAGATAACACAACGGAGACGTTCTGGGAGAGCGGGGACGAGGACCGCAACAAAGTCAAAACTCTGACCATCACCTGCAGTGCAGCTCACACACCCATCATGCTCTACATCCATGTGGACAACTCCCGCGACCTCGGGGTAACTGCTGCCATAGTGACCTCTAATTACCAGGTTTTGATTATCTTAGAGAAAACTGTTCTCTATGCTGTTTGATGCATGTTTCAGAATAAGGTCGGTAGTGTTGTGTTCTCGGCTGGCGAGACTGCCGAGAATACACTCAAGATATCCCAGGTGAGTTTCTCACAACATGCCCTTCTAATAAACACTGTCACTTGGATGAGAGAAACCCAGCCAATCAGCTCATTATACCCAGGATTTTGCTTCTGCATTTAATGTGTGATATTTGTGCTAAGGTGAATGATGATGGAGATGGTAATTAGTCTGCCTTAGAAACTCGGTGTCCATGTGGTTTGGATGCATAACAGCCTTCTCCCTTAACCCCTCCCCCATTCTCCATGTCACTGTGTGGTTTTGTGTCAGTATGAATTCGAGTCCCGGCACGTAGGCTGGGTCTACTGCCTGGTACGGGACCCCTTGTCACGTGTCCTCCGTGTGGAGATGAAAGGGCCGGACAACACCCTACGTCTCCGCCAGGTCAAAGTGCTGGGTCGAATCAGTGGCAGCTCCATCGCTGTGGGTCATGCTCACACACCACTCATCATGCAGCAAAAGAATTGTGAAACAGAAACGCTCAAAGTCTTCCGTCTGCTCACCTCACAGGTACTGGTTGTCGAATGGTTGTCTTATTCCAAAAGTATACTATGTGTCCTGGCCTGGAGGGTGTCTTGATGACCTGAGTGTGATGTGTTAGGTGTTTGGCCGGCTGATCTCCGATGAGGAGGGGACTAATGAGGGCAAAAACGGAGCAAAAGGTAGTGTTGACGTCCTCGATGAAGGTGGAGATGTTGACCTCAAGGAACACATGGTCTCCATTCTGTTCAGTCGCAGTAAACTCTCGCACCTACAGAAACAGGTACTACAATACTAAGTCTGGACAGCTTGCATGCTTCTACGGGAATACAGTCTGTGTTGGGGCTTACTTTGAATTTGATGTTACTCCGACCCAATTCTAATTGTGCTCTTGAGCAGTCTATTGAGCCCTGTTGCAGACTGTCTGACCTTGACCCCTTGTTAAGCTTGACATTGACGTCTTGACCTTAACGGATATTCTTTATCTAATGTACGAGTTTGGCAATATGACCTTACAAGGTGAAAGTTACACAACTTAACAACGCAGACGTCAATGTTGTACTTTATCGTGAATTTAGTAATTAGTTTTGTATTTAGGGGAATTATCTTTGATGTGGCTGATATTGTTTGATACAGTAAATGTTGTAAATGACAAATATTTCCAAAACTACCATTTTGTCATTTAAATTCCAAGTGAGGAGTTGGCCCTATACCAAGTCGAAATGCATTCTAAGGAGTTCCCTTCTCAGTATTTTGTTGTATCACCATTTGAGATTATGTTTTGTTTAATTTTTGAGACAAATAAAACTACACTGGAGCGGGCTAGTGATTGTTGTTTGGAAATATTATGTCAGGGTTTACCATTGCCCTGCCAAACTCACCTTTTGAAATGTATGTACAAACTTAGTAAAGCAAATGATTTAGCCCTAACAGGGGCATTAATTTTACACCCTGTTGCAGTCTGTCTAACCTTGATCCCTGTTGCAGACTGTCTAACCTCGATCCCTGTTGCAGACTGTCTTACCTTGATCCCTGTTGCAGGTGTGTGTGCACATAGTGCAGGCGATTCGGAAGGAAGCCAGTCGTGTCCAGGAGGAGTGGGAGGAGCAACTGTCAGCCAATAAGAGCAAACTAAGGTCTGTTCCTCAAACAGCACCGTGTCACATGAAACACGGTCTTACAGTGTTAACAGACATTTCTTGGCTACAGGTTTGACTTGCTGTAACTTGACCCATTGCTAACTATATGGCCGATGGTAAAGTCTTTTTGCTGGTGTTGTTTGTCAGGAGTTCTGATGCCTACTGCTTTGAGCTACTCTCTATGGTGCTTGCTCTGAGTGGGTCAGCAGTGGGCCGGTCTTATCTAGCACAGCAGCATCACCTGCTCCAGGACCTGCTCAGCCTCTTACACACAGCTAGCCCACGTGTACAAAGACAGGTAATCTGATGCTCAATGCCCTCGCTTTATTCTCGGGCTTTATTCACTTTCTAACTTAAACTTTTACCATGTTTGATGTTGCAGGTGACAGCTGTTGTGCGCCGTGTGCTGCCACAAGTGGAACCGCAAACATTGGCCCATCTCCTCAATGTACCTACCCTGCCACCTAAAGACTTCAGCATCCTGGCATCCTCATCTTCATCCACCTCCATCAGCGAGTCATCATCCAGTCCTCCCCAACGTCACCCAGGCATACTCGATGTCTTTCTGGCGTGTATTGCTAAGGCACTCACTCTGCAGTCTAAAGTGAAGAGTCAAGGTGCCAAAAGTGGTTCTACGTCTTACCGACTGGCTGACTGCATTACTCACAGGTGGGTCTATCTGCCTCTGCCTCTCAGACATGTGTGTCCACACACACACACACTCACACACACACATATCGGACTCAGGTTCTGATCAACTTTCTTTACATGACCTTTACATGACCTTTGATCAATGTGAGATTGGTCGTTTAAGGAACACCTACTTATATAATTGACTGTGTGTATAGAGGCGCATTGAGTGAGGACATGTGGTGGCTGAGGGGAACTTGTTCCACTCAACTGGCTGAAACTATCATTTGCCTCCTTAAAGACCTTGCTGCTGTAAGTCATGACCTCTGCAGTAGCCTTTTAGTTGCCAGCCAACATGAGTTACCTTGTTGTCTGTTACTGTATAATTTTTTTCATTTTCATTTATCAGAGTTTTATTAGCTGCTGATATCTGTTTGCCTGATCAACCGCTGGTTATGTCGTGGTTTTGTGCTGGTCATGATGAGGTTATATAATGAGTCATGGTTATGTGGCAGGGAGTGATCACAGAGGAATGGGCCGCTGTGACAAAGAGTGCCATAGCTGAAGCCATCCTAGCGCTCACCAAGCTTGACGAGGGGCTGAGAGAACCGTCAGAATGCATCCAAACTTCAACGGTACTTTCCTTTGAATACCTGCTAAGCGTTGTGATTGTTGGATGCCTGTTGCTGGTTTCAATAAGCCTGTGTGTGTATGTGTAGCTGTGGCTGGCGGTGGCTTCCCTGTGTGTGATGGATCAGGAGCATGTAGAGAGGCTGTCATCGGGGCAGTGGTCACACACTGCTGACCACGCTACTCATCGGGTAAAACTTCACTAAACCGCTTACTTTGTAACACGTAACAAGCGTACTGTACGGCTGAACTCATTGTCACTGTGTAATTGTGTGTGACTTATGTGTGTATGTGTGGGTGTGGTTACAGCCCCTGTGTGAGAACCATGACGATGGGGAGACAGGTGCTATCATCCTCTGCTCCGAGTGCGGCAACCTGTGTGCTGACTGTGATCGATTCCTTCACCTCAACAAACGTACTCGGTCTCACCAGAGACAGGTATGTTAGTTAACTGGTCCTGATATTTGCATTGTGTGTATGGCAGGTGTAAATAGCTGGTCTGGATATCTCACCTGTGTAGTGTGTGTGTATGGCAGGTGTTAATAGCTGGTCTGGATATCTCACCTGTGTAGTGTGTGTATGGCAGGTGTTAATAGCTGGTCTGGATATCTCACCTGTGTAGTGTGTGTGTGTATGGCAGGTGTTAATAGCTGGTCTGGATATCTCACCTGTGTAGTGTGTGTGTATGGCAGGTGTTAATAGCTGGTCTGGATATCTCACCTGAGTATTGTGTGTGTGTGGCAGGTGTTAATAGCTGGTCTGGATATCTCACCTGTGTAGTGTGTGCGTGTGCGTGTTAATATGGCAGGTGTTAATAGCTGGTCTGGATATCTCACCTGTGTAGTATGTGTGTATGGCAGGTGTTAATAGCTGGTCTGGATATCCAACCTGTGTAGTGTGTGTATGGCAGGTGTTAATAGCTGGTTTGGATATCTCACCTGAGTATTGTGTGTGTATGACAGGTGTTAATAGCTGGTCTTGATATCTCACCTGAGGATTGTGTGTGTATGGCAGGTGTTTAAGGAGGAGGAGGAGGCCATTCGAGTGGACCTCCATGAAGCGTGTGGCCGCACCAAACTCTACTGGCTGATGGCTCTGGCTGATTCCAAAACACTGAAGGCCATGGTGGAGTTCAGGGACCAAAGTAAAGGTGAGAGCTCTACGCTGCTCTGTTCCTGCCGCAGGGACGTCCATCACCTAGCTGTGAGTGAGAGCTCTACGCTGCTCTGTACCTGACGCAGGGACGTCCATCACCTAGTTGTGTCTGTTGAGAAATCCAAACCTGAAATGATCCATGCTGGTCTTGAATGAGGAATGTATCTCAAGTGATGCTAAGCTTCTCATTTTTCATGTTTTAACATGTCATATGCAGGCTTTGTACTTTTGCTAGAGAGGTTCTGGCATTGAGAGTCCACATGAAACCACTACTTATCTTCCTCTTGTGGTCTTGTCTTAATATGAAGTCATCCTCATTCACACCACTCCCATCCCCCTACTTTTCCTTTCTGTTTGTGGCATGCTGTTGAGATATGTTGACATAAGATTTGTGTTGGATAAACTCATGGCAATATGCCTGTGTAGACAAACTGGGCAGCTGTGTGGGTGGCGTACTGGGCAGCACTTGTCGTTTCTGTGGGGGCGTGGCCAGCCCAGGACTCCTCCCTGTGGGTAACGTATGTTCCCACGCCGAATGTCTGGTGAGTTGACCCTCCATCCCCTCATAAGTGACATGCCTAGTGATTGACAACTTAGATTGTGCTGTTTATCGGGTATATTTATGGGTTTGGGGTAATCAGTGTCTTGTTAAGTTTGATCAGAAATGAAGGAGCATCGTGTATTTAGTATACATGTAACAAATGCTGAAATGTGAGTAGAGCATGGTGCAGGTGTGGAAGAGCACATGGGCAATAATTGGGCAATGTGTGTAGGAGCATGCTGGTAATGCATGTACAAAGACCCTGGCGTGTGGACACCTGTGTGGAGGCATCCATGATGAGGTGCCATGTCTGCCCTGTCTCCACGGCTGCTCGAGGAACACGGAGAACCTCAAGCAGGATGCAGATGACATGTGTATGATTTGCTTCACGGAAGCTTTATCAGCCGCCCCCGCGATCCAGGTGAGCTTGTCTGTAGGAAGTAACGCAGCAATCAACTTATCTCATTTGTACGTGTTTATGTATATTGTATTGGGAATTGCTGTTGTTTTGGGGATATTTGAGTTCAGGAGGTAATGTAAGGCTAGCTTCAAATGTGATAGAATGAAGATTTGTGTGAGACAGAATCACAACTGTCTGTTGTGTGTTTCAGCTGGAATTAGGATTGTCTGTTGTGTGTTTCAGCTGGAATTAGGATTGTCTGTTGTGTGTTTCAGCTGGAATTAGGATTGTCTGTTGTGCATGTCAGCTGGAATTAGTATTGTCTGTTGTGTGTGTGTGTCAGCTGGAATTAGTATTGTCTGTTGTGTGTGTGTGGAATGATGGCTGTGTGTCAGCTGGAATGAGGGCTGTGTGTCAGCTGGTATGAGGGCTGTGTGAAATACTCTGTTTGTATGTGTCTACTGAAGTAACCTGTGTGTTGTATGTACCAGCTGGAGTGTGGTCATGTCTTCCACCTACACTGTTCGCGTAGGGTGCTGCAGCGACGCTGGGTCGGACCTCGCATCACCTTCGGTTTCTCACTCTGTCCAATCTGCAAGGTGCCGTCTTATGGCTACTCACTGTATCACTTCTGTGATATATATTTATTTATACTTCATAGCGTTGTACAGCATTCTTGTTTCTATTCTGTGAATATAAAATTTGTGCTGTTGGCTTTCTTTGTGTAAGATGAACATGTGACGTGGTGTGACGAATTGTGACATGATGTGACAGAGTGTTACATGAATAGACGATTTGTGACATGAATTTCGTGTGTTTTAGGCACCCATCCATAAGTCTGTACTTGATGACCTCCTGGAGCCTATACGTGTGCTCTACCAGGACGTCCAGAGGAAGGCGTTGATGCGTCTCGAGTACGAGGGGTTACATCAGTCGTCAGCCATCACAGACCCTGGGGCCCGCTTCCATGCAGACCCCGGTAGCTACGCCCTTGACCGCTATGCCTATTATGTGTGCTATAAATGTGGCAAGGCCTATTATGGAGGTGAGGCTAGGTGTGAGGAACAGGCAGGGGCAGCCGAGGAGTATGACCCGGCTGAGCTGGTGTGTGGAGGCTGCTCCGACGTGTCACGTGCTCAGGTAGGTTGTTGTGATCATCAGTAAACTTGGGATAACATGCCTACAGGGAGGGGTGGGGCTGCCCAGAAAGGCTGCTTGGAGAGCATTGGTCAAGATTCATTGTACATAATTTATGGTGATTGTATTGCCTCAAATCCATGCTGGGTGTCTTACCTCAATAAACACATCACTTATTGCTCAGTTATAGAGGCACAACATATGCCGTGGCTTTGAGTACCCAATAGGTTGGGTTTGGGCGTGGTCTAGCTATATGATTGACTGTCATCACGTCATGTGGTCAAGTTGATGATCCTAAGTGATGCCTGGGTGTGTGTGTGTACGTGGTTCAGATGTGCCCCAAACACGGCACAGACTTCCTGGAGTACAAGTGCCGGTACTGCTGTTCTGTGGCAGTCTTCTTCTGCTTTGGAACAACCCACTTCTGTAACGCATGCCATGATGATTTCCAGCGAGTCACCTCAATGCCCAAGCCCGACCTGCCACATTGTCCCGTCGGTAAGAGCTCTATCCTCATCTTCTCTGCCCCAAATAGACCAATACCAAATTGTCTCCGTACCTCAATCAGCACTCTACAGGTTGATTCCAAGTGCCAGTGATCTTTTCATGCATATTACTAGGTGGATCATCTCCAAACTGGCAGGCATCAATAGTGTGTTTTGTGTTGTCAGGTCCCAAAGCCAAGCAGCTGAATGGGCAGGAATGTCCCCTCCACGTGGACCACCCTCCCACTGGCGAGGAGTTTGCTCTGGGTTGTGGTGTGTGCCGTAACGCCCACACATTCTGATGTTTTCCCCACTTCACTGCTGGACACATGTTACAGACTCTCAACTTATGATGAGGGTCAAGTGTCTGGAATCGGACGAAAGAGCGTATAGTTTCACTTACAGGGGGCTCACTCCTGCCTCTTCCAAACATAACGTTAATTTTAAAACCATCCAAAATCCACAGGTCAGTGTGGGGCATGGTCTCTGCCACCTTTCATTCAGCAAGACATTAATCGCCAAATACCGTTTGTATAGCGTATTCACTATTTCACCATCGAGTCCAATCTGGTGTGGATCTGTGCGTTATAATCCTATCTGATCAGGAGTACGCTCATGTGATCAGCCAGACTTTGGAGCAACAGTCAATTGTGATTTTGTAGATTTTATGGTTGTGCCACCTGACAGAGGGCGTGCAGCTCACTGAAGGAAATATTCTCCATTTAGCCAGTGGGAGTGAGCCCTCTTGGTGTGGCTATGAGCACTTCCATCTCATCCCTATCACTCTCCCACATCAACTGATGCCTCAAGGTTCCTAGGCAATGTGTGTTATGTTGGTATGTAACATTCTGGAAACAGGTTCAAGTTATATGTGTCATATTAGAATTGATATGTCTTTTTATTGAATGTTTTGGCAGATTATGTAAATTGTTCAGGGGGTTATTTGATATTCTAATGAAAAAAAGGTGTATTTTGGTGATTTCAACCATGTCTTTTCGATATGTTATGAAATATATGTGTATAATCCTTGATGACATAGCATGGAATGGATGAAAATGCCGTTCTGTAGAATCCTATACCAACGCTTGTTCAGTATTTTACCCCCGTATCTGAGCGGGGGTTTTATCAGCGAGTTAAGGTCGCAGATGCACGTTATGATCACGTGTACATTGCTAGTTAGCATCGCAGATGCACGTTATGATCACGTGTACTTTGCTTTGTGACTATTGTGATTTTACAGCAGTTACCTGCTGCACGATGTCGGTTAACCGGTTACCTGTTGTAAAAACTCGACTTGTTGTCATATGTACTTAGTGTTATTATACGAGTGCTAGCCTGGCCCCTAATTGACTTTTGCTGTCACAACAACGAAACGACTATTTGCATATTGTCTTTATTTGCACTTGCTATGTAATTTGAACACTGCAAATAAATGGAAAATTGTGTATCTCTTCCTCTAAACTTAGTCTTGTTGGGTTCTGTGACTTGTGGTTCAAGGCTTCCTTTCATGCAGCCCGCAACATGACAAGCTGAGATGACTTGTAATAACGTGACAGCATATGACAGGCTTGTAACGACGTGACGAGATGACAACATAAAAGTCTGTACGTGGACTATCTAGGATGTGCCGAGGAAGGGGACATCTTTTCAAATTTGGCGGCTCGGGCATTTCATTTCTTCCCAATACTCGATCACCTGTCACACAATTATAATTGTTACTTATGCGCTTCCATGAAGGCGTGTTCCCGACTGAGGTAGGTTGTTATGAACTCCGGGAACTCTCGCTTCGAGACAATCTGCTTGAATATCTGCGCTGCCACGATAAGCTTCTGGCGTTCCGAGTCAGTGGATATCTTAGTTGAGGGTTCAAGGAGAGAGTCCTGGAGGAACTGAAGTATGATGTTCTGAATGAGGTCCCGTGTGATGAGGAGGTTGGATTGCTCCAGTCGACAGCCGTGGTGGAGCCACTGCCAAACCTGATACGCAATGAGCTAACATCAACATGAGCAGAGAGAATACTTCTCAAGCGCTTAACTTAAAGTAGGAAACCATCTGTCAGAGGGCTACAAAGTGAAGTCGTCATAATCGCGTTGTACTTGACGGTGCCTTCACAATAAGTGCGAAAACCACCAGGCTGGCCCCTTAAATATGGAGCATCGCTTTACAAGGTTAATACATTTGATGGCTGGCATCTGGTCTTTAAAACTGTTTCCAACTGATGAATTATTCATGTTTTATAGTCCCAGTCATTCTCTACGTAACCATGCAAATTTGACATTTATCCTATGCGTGGATAGCGAGATGTTGCCTCCCAGGCATGATTAGAATGATACAGAGACGGTTTACACGTCACATTTGGTGTATTGTATTGTATTGTTTAAGCTTCCGACCTGCGAGCGGGAGATTTCCGCCGTTGCCGAATCCTCGACCGCTCCTTTGTAGAAAAAATGACCTTGACCTGCAACAAATGACATAGGAATGCCGACATGGATTACATAAACAGCTGTCAGAGTACATGTTAGATTACTATTGTAATCAAACGCGATTTGAGGGCCAAAAGCAAACGAACCTCGTAGCCAGCTGTAGATGAAGAGAACGCCAACTCTTATATTGTGCCTCAGACCTTCCGCTGTTACGCCGCCCTGAAACACCAGAGAACTAAGTTTTTTATGGAAATAATAAAATTGTTCTTTTTGGGCATATCTATTAAATTTACCAAACGGCTATACAACCCCCATGCCACTCCACCCTTTGCCAAATATACCCCACGCAAATACAGCGGCGGGCATTTCCCTCCAAAAGATCAGACCGATCGAGTCCAGCCTCTGAAATTATCACGTCACCTTGGATTGAAATGAAGCGTGGCTGTAATCCCTTTTATAAGGTTAATGTCTAGCGCGAGTCGCGAGTGTTGCATCCAATCATAACATATAATTACATATGATGGCGGCTTGAGCGGGGACTGAACCTCGACGAGGCGAAAAATCAAAGGGCGCGACTAATACGACTTACAGCAGCGGGTTATCAGCGACATTGGGTTTTGTGTTAATTATGTGAATTTCAAGCAATCCTTGTCTAGACTTTATGTTATCGTGGATATTTTTTAGAAAGACAAGAGAAACTGGGCAGACCTAGCAGCAGCTTATCTTGATGGCTGAGGCCACGTCCTCGCGCACACCAGATATATGATCTCACAAATCAAGCTAAAACAGGCGAATAATCACCGCGGGATTACCACTGATTCGCCACAACACGTGCCTTTGAAACGTGCCCTATCATGGAACGATGGGGGAAGCATCAAGGTTAGGTACACTTTGTAAACTATTTACTGAATGATCCAGTGATAAGAGATCTGTGCCGTGATGGTAATATCGATGCTAAACTCTTTCAAGCTGCTTTCTGCCACACAGCATGGTCCTAGTGACAACAACATCAATTTCACGCTGTCAAACATGTTATCTGTTCACCAAGCAACGACACAAGCAGGTGTTAGAACTACAATCTGATTAAATTGATCGGTTTCTGATTCTTGTGTCATGTTAGAGCGTTGACCTCACCACCAGTTTTAAAAGATTTCCGCGGATCATTCTGAGAACAGAAGGCGGTCAAAAATGTACTCACAGGGGGCATAACGAGAAGGTCGTATGCTCTGACCTTGACATCAGACCGCATGATACAAAGTTGGTTTGGCTTTGATGTGAACAGCTGCCACATCTACTTATGAGCAAAAGCATGCATTTACTTATCATACTATTCTGAACTGCTTGGATTCAATGCAACTTTTAAGTAAAATGGATGAAGAAATAAACGGGCGACAATCAAATCAGATAAAAGACAAGAACGCTTGGGTATATCATCCCCGCCATAGTCCTAGGAACGGTCGTTTAGCACAGAGGTTATTGCGGGTCAGACACATTCGCTACAAACTCGGAACACTTAACCTGTTGCATGGGACCCAGCATTCCCACATCGTACACCATGAAACCGTCTACACCCGCTTCCATCTCCTGTCGCTTGGCACTGCCAACAAAACATCAGTTGACTTCAGTGACGCATATCATAGTTCCCTGAGCACACATCTCGCCCTCTATTCCATTCTTTCATTACCTTTGTTCGTCTGTTCACATCTGCCTCTTCACCACTCTTATTCCCCACTTTTCACAACTTGAACGCCCCACTCTACACCAATCTACTCTCCACTCTACACTCTACACCAATCTACTCTCCACTCTACACCACTCTACACCACTCTACACCACTCTACACCACTCTACACCACTCTACACCACTCTACACCAATCTACTCTCCACTCTACACCACTCTACACCAATCTACTCTCCACTCTACACCACTCTACACCACTCTACACACACCAATCTACTCTCCACTCTACATCACTCTACACCACTCTACAACACTCACTCCACCACTCTAACTCCCAACTCTGCACCACTCCCCGCTCTTACTCCCTACTTCGCGTCATTCTCACTCCCAACTCCAAATCACTCGACCTAACGATGGACACCACTCACCGACACGCCTTGTCCAGGACCCGGGTGTATTCTGGCGATGACTTGTCGTTTGGCAGCAGCAGAGCAGACATTCCACCCGTAGCGTGGGCGCCTCGTCGGTGACAAGTCTGCACCACGAGATCCATGTAGGAAGCTCAGGAAGTGTCGCTCCATCGACACGTACTTACTACGATCCGGTAACACGAAATCCATGCGCTTACCTGGACGCAGCGAGGGAGGTCAACCACCGTGGAGTCAAAGAATACACGGAGGTCGAAGGTCATATTTAATTTGTTTGGTGTCAGTTAGCATTTTGAAAAAAAAAACAGATCCAAATGATAATGTTGACCAAACCACTCGACGCTCGCAAGCTTGCCATTGCGAAACGAGCTCTCGCATAATTCTTATTTTGTTTCAGATTTTGTCTAGCGCATTGAAAACAGGCGTCACCAGCTGAACTCAAATTTACGAATTTCATTTACTGAAGTTGCACGGAAACCAATTGAATATTTTTATTCACAGCAAAATTTCGTAATGTTTTGATGAAACGCCCTCATTTAACTCTGTATACATTTGGGGTGACAGTCAGGTTAGAGGGTGCAAAGAGCATGGCGAGTTCCAAGCTTTCAGCTATGTCGGGTAAAAAAATTATTCACCATTTTCATTGGTAGGGGGTACCTATGCGAAGACAAGGTTAATCACACATTGATTGTCACGTGGTTAAATTGGCTCACTAATTCAAAGACATAAATAAATGCTGCACATGTTGCCCATGTGTCAACGAGGAAAAAGAAACGACGGCTTTACCGAACTTGTTTATGAAGGACGCTGAGTAATCCCATATACCACAGTTGAGGCCAAGCGAGTGATGACGTAGCTCGTACAGAATCTCCTCCATCTCAAATGAGGCCAGGATATTCTCGATGAGGACACAGGCTTTGATGGTGCCTAGGGGTAAACCCAACTGAAAAAAAGGAGAGGGGCGTAAACGAATTAATGGGCACGATTGTTAGGCTTAGTTACGATCTTTAGGCTGGGCTATATCTTTAGGCTGGGCTAGATCTTTAGGCTTAGGCTGGGCTAGATCTTTAGGCTGGGCTAGATCTTTTCAAATATAACCGATAACCGACCAAAAGGAAACGGGAACCGAGCAGTGGCCAAAAGGGGAGCCGAGACGTTTTAACAAGGTTGGACAAACGGGTGCCTCATACTATAAATAACATAAATCCCTATTCATTTTGCTTCTTAAATTCATCGTTTTGATTATTCCCAGCCAAAACGGATTTCGTGACGTCACTGATCGGCGCAGCTGGCGTAAACACAAGGGATGAAAGATTATCAACACGTTTGGGAATTTCATTTTTTGCCATAGCCTAAATTTTAATACATATTCATGAATGTATGTCTATTTGTCCTCATTGCAGAGTACAACAGAGAGCTCTAGAAATGTATAAGAATGATCATTTGAGACCACCTTTCATGAGTCCACAATGGGAACTAAGGTTGTTAAGGTGGGGGTAACGGCAAACAAAAAAGATTGGTTAAAAGCAGAGATTAGGGTGGAGTCGTGGCGGGTAGTTATTATAGTCGTATTAAAAGAAGTGGCTTGGTTGTGTCTTAGTGAAACATGCACAACCTTGTTTTGTGTCCAGATGAATATGTCGTTCCAAAGGCGAGCCTCTTCGTGGCTTTCAATCTGCAATCGGATAATGCGTCATAAAACAAATTACGGCAAGCAACGGTCACTCGATGAATGTGATATGATGTTATTACCATCAGATGAATGTGATATGACGTTATTACAATCAGATAAATGTGATATGATGTTATAACCTTCAGATGAATGTGATATGATGTTACAACCATCAGATGAATGTGATGTGATGTTAACCATCAGATGAATGCGATGTGATGTTATAACCATCAGATGAATGCGATATGATGTTATAACCATCAGCTAATGTGATGTGATGTTATAACCATCAGATGAATGCGATGTGATGTTATAACCATCAGATGAATGCGATATGATGTTATAACCATCAGATAATGTGATGTGATGTTATAACCATCAGATAATGTGATGTCATGTTACAACCATCAGATGAATGTGATGTGATGTTATAACCATCAGATGAATGCGATATGATGTTATAGCCATAATATAAATTTTATTTAACTTTATAACCATGTATTTAATATAATATAATGTTATAAACATTATAAACATTACATGAATGTGATATGACGTTACAACAATCAGATGAATGTGATATGATGTTATAACCATGTGATTACTATGATATGATGTTATAACCATCAGATGAATGTGATATGATGTTGTAACCATGTGATTAATAAAATATGATGTTATAACCGTCAGATGTATGTGATATGATGTTATAACCGTCAGATGAATGTGATATGATGTTAGTTATCGCATGGTCGCGTGCGTTATCCGGATTCCCCATGTCATCCGCGTAACCATACGATAGGGCCTGGGTAGCGAGTGGGTTCATTCTGTCTTCAGTTGGTGCCTCATTTGTCAGTTTGTGGCCGGGAGTCCGGCCAGATAGGTTCATCTCCGATGGACCTATCGCAATTTATTATTAAAAATCAAATAAAAATAGTCAGCATTGAGGATTTGTGTCTGGTGAGAGTCAATTACAACCTCAGCCACCGACGAAATCACTACAATTAGGTTGTTTAAACTACTTTATGATTTAAATTAGTCGTTGTTCATTGTGACCTTCACTGGCTCCAACAACAGGGAGACTTATATCATTGCTATACGACCCAGGACTACTTATTGTCCTTAAAATAGTTTTTTAACTGGTGAATTATCCATATGTTATAGCCCCAGGAATTCTCTAAAAAATCATGTAAATTTGATATTTATCCGAGTCGTAGTCACGGAGATATTCCCTCCCAGACTGACTAGAAAATGTGTTAAGCAGCCACGATCTGCGTGGCGAGGTGGAGGGGTCACGCGGCCAGAGCGTCGAACTCGCCACGCACAGTGAAGCATCCTTACTGTGTAGCCTCATATCACAAATTCGTGAAGTATTATAACATAGGTTTTCTCAAAAGTGCTTCGCTTGCTAAACGGTAATCTAGTTGTGTGATCTTCTTCGGGAAGTCACGTTATTACCTAGCCGCGCACGACGGTAATATAATTATATAATAAGACGTCGTGCACGGCTAGTTATTACCCAGTTTCCCCGTTTCTCGCTGAGACGCGAAATCATAACATCTGCAAAGTCTGGCATCATCGCTGGGTTGCCCGGTCTAATCGACGACTAACTCGGTAAGGTTCAATTAAAGAAACACTGACAACAATAAATCATGGGTAAAACTGAATAAGAAGCATTGAGATTATATGAAACATTGGATATGAATAACCGAAAACGCAACATGTCACAACCCGACATGAAGTTGATGTTATATTTCTTCGGTGGTAGTGTCATTTTAATCTGGCCCTCACTCGACAGAGGTCCTTGATGCTGGTTGCTTTTATGCGAGTTAATTATCCGAGGTGAATCGATCTCGTCGGACTCTCGGGGACATATGAGGCACCAAATGTAATGAGATTCAGGTCCCTAGCGACCCAAACACAACCCTTGTGTAATTTCCGATACGGTAGCTTAATATACAAGGCGATCATGTTGGTGCGAAATTGCGCTTGATTATCTCGTAAATGTGACGTCGACATAAATTTGTATTCGCATGGTCAAGTGGATGATATGGCGAAACACACTTGGACACTCCGCGTCCTCGTAATTTTTTCCCATTAGGCTATTATGTGATGAAATATGATAACCACCATTATTTTTTATCAACCCAGAATGATATAATACAACAACCATCAGCTTATGATATTTATGGGGTGCGTTATGATACAAGGCGGATGGCCTTAGATGAAAAATCCGAAAGTGTCATCAGCGCTGACAAGAGGTTACCTAACCGGACCCAGGTCCCACTGCGAATGGACGCAACCAGACCCGCCAAGGTAGCATATGTTTTCAGGTAACTCTTACCCTGTTGCCAGCAGTCGCAACTTAGCCCCGTGACCAGGGTAGACGCGGCACCATAACCGGAGGTGGACACCGAAATTTTCGGGTACGCTTTCATATAAATGTATATGAATATATATATGTGTATATATATGTATATATAATGGTTGTGTTTCGACTAATTATATGCTCCCTCAGGCGGGCCCGGTTACGTCTTGCACAGTGGGACCCGGGTCCCGTTAGGGCGCCCTCTTTTCTTCGCTGACACCATCCGCGCTTTGGACCATGACGTCATAAACACGCGTTAACGTCAAGCTTGATGCTCTGACGTCATAATGACCAGGCAGGTACACAGGGCTTTGCATTATCTTAAAGACAGCGGCCTGTCGGCCAATGCAAATCCCTGTGGGCAGGCACGCTTTATCGACATGTTGATCCTCATACTAATACAAGAAACCACAAACAACATGTCATGCAAAATGACTCAAAAAAAAGAGATATTTTGTTATTTACCTTGGATAGGTAAAAATAAGGACCAGATTCAGCTTGCATGAGTAGGTGCGCGTTGTGGAACATGATAAGACCGAAGTCCCACAGTGGTCCAGGCACCTGCATCCCGTCCACCTGCAAACATGATTCGCTCACTAATTGCTCACTCCTGAAATGCGTTTGAACAGCCAACATATAAAACGCATCAAAACATAACAACTAGAAATTTACATTTGTCGTAGATTTGAGGAAATAGCTAGGTAAGATAAGGTACGACAAGATAAAGTAAGTTGAGTCCGATAAGGTAAGGCACTATAAGGTCATATCAAGAAAGGTCAGGCAAGGTCAGGTTAGCTTTGGAAGCAAGCTAGTAGATAGGTAGAGAGTAAGGTTGGTAGGTTGTAAGGTGGGTGGATATATAGGGTCCAGTAAGGTTGGTAGGTTGTAAGGTGGGTGGATATATAGGGTCCAGTAAGGTTGGTAGGTTGTAAGGTGGGTGGATATATAGGGTCCAGATGGTCGGGAGGATAAGTAAGTAGAGGTATGGTGGGTGTGGCTTGCCGAGAGGGTAGGTATGTAGGGTGTAGGTAGCAAGGAGGGCAGGTGTGTAGATTGCAGGAGGCCGACAGGGTAGGTGTGTAGAGTGTAGGAGGCCGGGAGGGTAGGTGTGCAGAGTGTAGGTGGACGGCAGGGTTGGTGTGCAAAATGTAGGTGGCCGGGATGGTAGGTGTGTAGAGTGTAGGAGGCCGGGAGGGTAGGTGTGTAGAGTATAGGTGGACGGCAGGGTAGGTGTGTAGAATGTAGGTGGCCGAGAGGGTGGGTATGTTGGGTGTGGGTTGCCGAGAGGGAAGGAACGTGGGATGTAGGTATCTGGGGGCGGAGGGGGGTGGGGGATGTAGGTATCTGGGTGTGTGTGTATGTAGGATGTAGGTATCTGGGGATGTATGTAGGATGTAGGCATCTGGGGTGTATGTAGGTATCTGGGGGTGTATGTAGGATGTAGGTATCTGGGGGTGTATGTAGGATGTAGGCATCTGGGGTGTATGTAGGTATCTGGGGGTGTATGTAGGATGTAGGTATCTGGGGGTGTGTGTAGGATGTAGGTATCTGGGTGTGTGTAGGATGTGGATATCTGGGGGGTGTATGTAGTATGTAGGTATCGGGGGGGTGTATGTAGTATGTAGGTATCGGGGGGGGGGGAGGGATGTGTAGGATGTATGTATCTGGGGGTGTATGTAGTATGTAGGTATCTGGGGGGTGTGTATAGGATGTAGGTATCTGGGGAGTGTATGTAGTATGTAGGTATCGGGGGGGGGGGTAGGATGTAGGTATCTGGGTGTTTGTAGTATGTAGGTATCTGCGGGGGGTGTAGGATGCAGGTATCTAGGGGGGGTGTAGGATGTAGGTATCTAGGGGGTGTGTGTAGGATGTAGGTATCTAGGGGGGGGGTGTACGATGTATGTATCTGGGGGTGTATGTAGGTATCTGGGGGTGTGTGTAGGATGTAGGTATCTAGGGTGTATGCAGTATGTAGGTATCTGGGGGGGTGTGTTGTATTTGGGGTATGTATGGGGGTGTGTAGGTAGGATGTAGGTATCTAGGGGGGTGTGTAGTATGTATGTATCTGGGGGGGGGGGTTTGTAGTTTGTAGGTATCTGGGGGGTGTGTGTGTAGGATGTAGGTATCTAGGGGTGTATGCAGTATGTAGGTATCTGGGGGGGTAGGGGGTCTGGGGGTGTTTGTAGTTTGTAGGTATCTGGGGGTGTGTGTGTAGGATGTAGGTATCTGGGGGTGTGTGTAGGATGTAGGTATCTGGGGGGTGTATGTAGTATATAGGTATCTGGGGGTGTATGTAGAATATAGGTATCTGGGGGGTGTATGTAGGATGTAGGTATCTGGGGTGTATATAGGATGTAGCTATGTAGGATATCTTACCAGCATGTTTTCCTCCATCATGTTCCATGCACGCGGCCGTAACATCAAAACTGGGGCGCGTTCTATACTTGGACAGCCTGTGTCACACAGAACAGAAGTCTGTGTCACAAAGAACAGCTGTCTGTGTCACACAAAACTATAGCCTGTGTCACACAGAACGACAGCCTGTGTCACACAGAACGACAGCCTGTGTCAAACAGAACAGAAGTCTGTGTCACACAGAACAGAAGTCTGTGTCAAACAGAACAGAAGTCTGTGTCACAAAGAACAGCTGTCTGTGTCACACAAAACTATAGCCTGTGTCACACAGAAAGACAGCCTGTGTCACACAGAAAGACAGCCTGTGTCACACAGAAAGACAACATGTTTCACACAAAACGAGAACTTTGTCACACAGAACAGAAGTCTGTGTCACAAAGAACAGCAGTCTGTGTCGCACAGAACTATAGCTTGTGTCACACAGAACCGCAGCCTGTGTCACAAAGAACAGCTGTCGGTGTCACACAGAAAGACGTCATTCACGCCTTCTTTTCATCGA
>CM067353.1:71432807-71457807 GCA_034190875.2 Urechis unicinctus | reverse complement strand
GGGGGGGCGGGGGTCGTGAATCTAAAAAAAAATACACGCGCGTTGAATACCCGATATACGTAGTAAAGTATATATATATATATATATATATATATATATATATATATATATATATATATATATATATATATATATATATATCTATATATATATATAATATATATCTATTATATATATATATGTTTTTATATATATATACATATATCTATGTATATATATATATATATATATCTATCTTATCTATATATATATATATATATCTGTGTGTGTGTGTGTGTATGTCTGTCTGTATATATGTAGTCTATATGTATGTATGTATGTATGTATGTATGTATGTATGTATGTATATATATGTATGTATATGTATGTATGTATGTACGTCACTGGCGTGATTACGCCGCTGGACAGTTGTGACAGCACCCTGGGCTGTGGTCGTCCTCCTTTATCGGGTCACGACAAGCCTCCTTAGCAAGACGAATCCCCTTGTTCTCTACCACACCTGTCCAATCAGGTTTCCCATTAATTTACTTTAAAAGGGCAGAGACAAAAGACAGTTGCCGCGTTAACATGCTGCTTACCTCTCTGTCTAGTGTTAGACCAGCACCTACGCGCCCACCTCATCAATTACCCCTAAACGCCCCGATTTGTAAAACCAGACTATTCTTCCTCGGCAATTATTTATTTTGAAGCAAGTCAGATTGCAGGCAACTATACAGCCTCTCCTTGCAGTCATCACCTGTCGACGTTGCGTGGGGTCAAAAGAGGGGGTCATTCTGTGTCTCCCTGCTGACTAAGGGCAGATGGGAGGTCAAATTCGTGCCTGAATCATCTAGTTTGGTGACCAAAAGCCAGCTCACACACAGAGATTCGTTCTAAATGAATGGACAGCGGAAATTTTGAATGCTCATATATACATGCAGGGTTCTGTGTGCATATAGAAGCGTTCAAGATTTGCACTTGCCAACCTTATGATACGAACCCCTGAAAGCCCGTACACCGTGGCAGGTATGGCTTGAATTCTTCTGCTCTGGTTGTGATAATATTTACCTTGGGATAAAGTATCAAGAACGGTTGAAAATAATCAAGGCCCTTCCCCGCGTGCCTCTGATGTTAGGATATTCAGACTGTTTTCGTTGGGTGTAGAATGTAATTTCAATGGAATACATGGATATATAGTGAAAGAAAGGAAGACCCAAAGAAGGCGCAAATGAAGTTTATATATATATTTATATATTAATATATATATATAATATATATATATATATATATATATATATATATATATATATATATATATATATATATATATATATATGTGTGTGTGTGTGTGTGTGTGTGTGTGTGTGTGTGTGTGTGTGTGTGTGTGTGTGTGTGTGTGTGTGTGTGTGTGTGTGTGTTATATTGCCGCTTACCTATGAGGAACGCAGAACGTATATCCTAATTGGTGTTTATCAACGATTATTAGGAGCTCGTGCGCACAGCGCTTGTTGCCACGTGCTTGTGAATTCTCCTCGTGCCTGGGAGCAAGCTTCCGCTTCCGGGTTTAGTTTGGTACTAGCTCGTCAGGGGACCTGTGATGAGCCGTGAGCGTCTGGTACTGGGGCGAAGATTTTTGAATTTACAAGGCTTAATAGACTTGCAGCAAGCATCTCGCTGGTATAATCATCTTCTCTCCATGTGCACCAGACAGATTAAATAATTGGCAGACAATACAGAGAACCTTTTCAGGATTTAGCCATATAGGAGGCGATGATAGATTTAATTTTTGATATTTCACAGAAGTGATTTGGTGCTGCGCAATTTGACCAAACACGTTTCCCATGCTCGATATATTCTGTTTATAACAGGTGACTAAGGGAACAACTTTAAGAAGTTACCATGGCGTTGACAGCACGCCTATGTAATTGCCTCTAACCCGACATGACGTCTGTTCAGTTGGACGCGTTTTTGTGAATATTAAAAGTAATGAATGAACAAACAATACAGGGGGTCTGTTATGTTTGCCACGAGTTCATGATTCTACCGAGCCACAAGGCGTTTGACGCGCGTATAGCTTGAGCATAGCGCCTAGGTGCGACACACTTTCTAACAAGTCGTATGCGCTAATAAAGATCACCCAAGACTAAGCCGAACAAAATTGGCGACAAGGCTCCGTGTTGCCACTTAAATGCTACGGACTCGAGACGGTAGGCCAATATATTTATTCTCTCCGAAGAAAATAGACCTACATCAGCAGGCTGATATGGGCGTATCATAGATGCGACAATGTTTTAATCCAGAGCAGCGCGGTAGGGAAGGACATCACCGTGATACTAGCTATCGGTTTGTCAGTAACCGTTGAGCAGGTGAGTCTTTTCACGAATAGCACACGGCGGTGGTTTATGTCTGTCAGTACGCGCATCACATACGTTGGCATGAAGGTACAGGCTTGTTGGATTATGATACCAACTAATGTTTATTTTATTATGTGCAAGAGTAATAATGAAGAGAGAACGTGATGTGAGAGGGAGGATGAGATATAGGGGGTGGTGGGCAACAAATCGAACAGATACGCCATGAATTTAAGTAAACGAGCGTCTGCCACTCGCTGGGAACCGGGAAATATGCCAGAGCAGAGAAGAGAATCGTTAAGTGCCGGGATTTGATACCAGCTGCAAACTGGTGAAGCATCGACCGTGATTGGCTGCAGGGGAGTCCTGGCGACGCCCACAACGCACGCGCTCGCCATGTCGACTGCCGCAAGCACGCAGACATAACGCCAGGTCACATGGTACTTGTCGCATGAGTCACGTGACGTACTGCCGACTAGCGCACCAGCCATAAATAGAATATCCTTTCTTGCTACTGCAAGCTTGACGATGGTTTTTTTTCTTCAAAAGCCAAGTCTTAACACCCTTGCACCATTGTCCGGTTATCAGCTAGAAGACTATTTATAACTTGCTGCGCTAGATTAGAACATTTATTTTATAATTGATCATTATCAGGCTCATCGAAAAGGGGTAGATATTTCATTTGCAGTTATCTAGGCTACAACTGATGGCGCCAAATAAGGGAGCACTCTCGACTGTCTGGGCCAAACCGTAACAAGTGTTCACTAGCCACGGATGCTCCCTCTAGCGACTACAATGATAAGGGAAGCGAGACCGGAAAACGTTTTAGGATTTCGATATGTGGTGGGAAGATCTTTCGACACTTCGTATTGTTTACCATAAATATCTCGTCAACACGTTCATCTCCTCACATGGACATTCCACTGGACGTTGGTGTGCACATAGCAAACTAGGGGAGTGAGGTAGGTTTTGTGAGATGTTCATTGGGATAATTCAGTCAATGACCATCCTACAAAAGCCACCACACTTCACTCTGAACTCCACCCATTTTCACGGATAAGAGAAGTCGTTGCTCCTAAGATTCACTTGTGAGTTTGTGTGTGGTAGATGAATGGAGCAGGGAAATAAGCCACGCCTACCGTTAGAGAGTTGACAGATTATCATTATTACTGGCCGCCAAGGGTTGAAGGCCCGAGTAAATGACTGAACCGCATTTCTTTAAAGGCAGCCCACAAGTTACAAATTAAGACATATGACAGAGGCTTGTGAGGCGTGCGACATGTAACAGGTGTTTGTGATGCGACATATTACAGGGGCTTGTGACGGGACAAGTGCCGATATAGCATTTATTATGCCGTTTTCATTTTCACGTGGAGTTTATCGATATTTTTCCTGAAAGTAATGGTATACCTAAATTTTATTGCCTTTGTTTACTCATGTGTCGTTGATAGCGAGTCAACAGTGAATTATCTTCCAAATCTTATATAAATTAAATGTTTCATAGTCTCCAACAGTGAAAAGAATGTAAAATAGTGCAGAACAAGCAAAGAGCATGAGTAAATGAAATGATATGAGGCGAGAAACGGTATTGCAAGATTCGAGTACGTACTTGGGAAAACTGGATGAGGGCGTGGGTTTGTAGTGTGGTCATGTTGTCTAGTCGTGACCACAGTGCAAAAGCCATGTCCTCATGCCAAATGGTCATGTTAGCTATTATCTGCACCGACCAATGAAATACGAGATGACGTCATGACACAAAAACGAGAATACATCCCTGCTGGCGCGGTAAGTTGACGGCGTTTGTCATTTATTGAAACAATTCGATTTTTTGATGCATTGGTTCTTCGAGATGTTATCTACCAGGGACGATTGTGTTTGGTTGGTAAGCCATCCCTCTTCATGGGAGAGATGAATCGGTGAGTAGTGTTTCTTCACCACATTAACATCTAGGGTCAGGATTGATATAAGAATACGCACAACGCGATGAAGGAAGCGATCCTACTAAAATAAGCAGCACCCATGTAACCATCGTATATTTAGCAACAGATCGATGTATACCTCTGAGGGCAGGAGCTCACCTCACACAACAGACGACGCTTCATATGCCACCTAATTTCGAACAGAAAAACCCTACGCCGACCTGAGTAGGCCGCACCAGTTAGCACCTGTCAGCCGCACCAATCAGTCCCCACACACCTGCCATGCAGCTCTCATCAGATGACCGCGCTGGACAACTAGTTTCCAAGGGTGTGGTCACCTCAGTCTCTAAGCTGGCCAGGCAAGATAAGGTGGACGTTTGGTCCGCATGTATTACCTGTATGCCTACACAACAGTGCAGCGGATGCATATAAGTTAATTGCGAAGTACAAACCCACAAAAGTGACCGGCATATAACGGAAACTGTCACGTACAGTGATATGTTGGTGTGAGATTGTTATTCTCTCTGGTCTTTGAGATGATCAACCCTTGGGCTTACACAGAAGATCACCCTTCAGTACCTAGAGGACGTAGACGACTTTATCCGAGCAGTTCGTGTATTGGTGTAAATTTGATGTCTCAGTTAGCTTTTACCGAGCATCAATTACACCAGTCCATTACTGTTCCCCTGACGACTCGAGTCTCATCACCCACACCTTACACGTCCTCCTTCAGACCAACGCCTACCAAGGCTGACAAGCATGACAGAGAAGAAGCAGAATGAACACCACATGGTGTGGGTGTAGTCGATTTTGTATACAAGAAGAGCCTTCATACAGCCAGGGCATCCATCGCATTTTCAAAGGTGCTCAAAGTTTGGATTATTGCCACTGCTGTCTCGGGGAGCATGATTCATAGCCTATGCCATTGATGTCTCGGGCAACATTAATGCCCATATGTACCATTGATGATGTCTCAGGGAGCATTAATCACCATTGATGTCTCGGGCAACATTAATCACCATCTGTGCCATTGATGTCTCTTGGCAACATTAATCACCATCTGTGCCATTGATGTCTCAGGGAGCATTAATCACCATCTGTGCCATTGATGTCTCGGGCAATATCAATCACCATCTGTGCCATTGATGTCTTGCGGAGCATAAATCACAGTCCGTGTCATGGATGTCTCGGAGAGCATTAATCATAATCCGTGCCATTGATGTCCTCCAGAGCATTTATTATAGCCCATGCCACTGATGTCTAGGAGAGCATTAATCACAGCCCATGCCATTGATGTCTCGGGGAGCATTAATCACAGCCCATGCCATTGATGTCTTGGGGAGCATTAATCACAGCCCATGCCATTGATGTCTCGAGAAGCATTAATCACATCCCATCCAATATCAGAAAACTTCAACAAACGCAACCTGCTTGGGGACGTGGAAGACTTTTCCTTCCTTATGCTGTTGCTATTGACAAGGATCTCGTTTATCACGGGCAGTATTCATCATGACACCATGCCAAAAGTCAAGAATAGTGAGCCAAGTAAGTGACGGATTTTAAAATCGTATGCACCAATCATGAAGAGGCAACGACCCACAAAGCCAAGCATTTCGAGATGCAACATAATACACACACTTACAATAAGTTTACATGAGCAAGAGAGAGAGAGAGAGAGAGAGAGAGAGAGAGAGAGAGAGAGAGAGAGAGAGAGAGAGAGAGAGAGAGAGAGAGAGAGAGAGAGAGAGAGAGAGAGAGAGAGACAGAGACAGAGACATATGTGAATCCTATGGCGTGGACTGTAATAGATGCTCCCGGGACATAAATGGCTAGGGCTGTGATAAATGCCCCATATGACATCAATGGCTAGGGCTGTGATAAATGATCTGTGATAAATCAATGGCATGGGCTATAATAAATGCTCCCCAAGACATCAATTGCATGGGATGTGATTAATGCTTCTCGAGACTTCATTGGCATGGGCTGTGATTAATGCTCCAGAGAGAGAGGGTGATAAGCGCGAGAACAAATATGTATTGATCGGGATCAAGCATTCAGAACTATATACCGCAACTTAATCGAAATATACTCAGTTTCAGGTCAAGTGGTACCATAGCAGCTTCAGGTCAAGTGGTACCATAGCAGTTAAGGAGTGTCCTGGATTGTTTCCTTTCCAAACCACTGCGTGACACTTGTCACAAACACGTGTCACGTGACGTGCTGCCGACTAGCGCACCAGCCATAAATAAGATGTGTATTTTTGTGACAACATGCTTGCCAATGGTTTATTCAAAAACAAAGCTTAAACACCCTTGCACCAAATTCCGGTTATCAGCTAGAAGACTATTTATAACATACTGCCAGGAGAAGAACATTTTATAATTGATCAGAATAAGGTTCCTCGATAGGGGGCAGTTATTTCATTTGGAGTTAACATGGCTACAACTGATGGCGCCTAATAAGGGAGCACTCTCGACTGCCTGAGTCAAACCGTACCACGGATGCTCCCTCTAGCGACTATAATGATAAGGGAAGCGAGACCGGAAAACGTTTTAGGATTTCGATAATTTGATGGGAAGATCTTTCTACACCATAAATATCTCGTCAACACGTTCATCTCCTCACATGGACATTCCTCTGGACGTTGCGGTATTGGTGTACACATAGCAAACTAGGGGAGTGAGGTAGGTTTTGTGAGATGTTCATTGGGATAATTCAGTCAATGACCATACTACAAAAGCCACCACACTTCAATCTAAACTCAACCCATTTTCACGGATTAGAGAAGGCGTTTGCTCTAAAGATATCCCATGGCCGATTCACTTGTGAGTTTGTCTGCTGCGAGTGAATGGAGCCGGGAAATAAGCCACGCCTACCGTTAGAGAGTTGACAGATTATCATAATTACTGGCTGCCGAGGGTTGAAGGCCCGAGTAAATGACTGAACCGCATATCTTTAAAGGCAGCCCACAAGTTACAAATTAAGACATATGACAGAGGCTTGTGAGGCGTGCGACATGTAACAGGTGTTTGTGATGCGACATATTACAGGGGCTTGTGACGGGACAAGTGCCGATATAGCATTTATTATGCCGTTTTCATTTCCACACGGAGTTTATCGATATTTTTCCTGAAAGTTATGGTATACCTAAATTTTATTGCCTTTGTTTACTCATGTGTCGTTGATAGCGAGTCAACAGTGAATTATCTTCCAAATCTTATATAAATTAAATGTTTCATAGTCTCCAACAGTGAAAAGGATGTAAAATAGTGCAGAACAAGCAAAGAGCATGAGTAACTGAAATGATATGAGGCGAGAAACGGTATTGCAAGGTTCGAGTACGTACTTGGGAAAACTGGATGAGGGCGTGGGTTTGTAGTGTGGTCATGTTGTCTAGTCGTGACCACAGTGAAAAAGCCATGTCCTCATGCCAAATGGTCATGTTAGCTATTATCTGCACCGACCAATGAAATACGAGATGACGTCATGACACAAGAACGAGAATGCATCCCTGCTGGCGCGGTAAGTTGACGGCATTTGTCATTTGTTGAAACAATTCGATCTTTTCGATGCATTGTTTCTTCGAGAGGTAATCGAACAGGGACGATTGTGTATGGCTGGTAAACCATCCCTCTTCATGGGAGAGATGAATCAGTGAGTAGTGTTTCTTCACCACATTAACATCTAGGGTCAGGATTGATATAAGAATACGCACAACGCGATGAAGGAAGCGATCCTACTAAAATAAGCAGCACTCTTGTAACCATCGTATATTTAGCAACAGATCGATGTATACCTCTGAGGGCAGGAGCTCACCTCACACAACAGACGACGCTTCATATGCCACCTATTTTCGAACAGAAAAACCCTTCGCTGACCTGAGTAGGCCGCGCCAGTTAGCACCTGTCGGCCGCACCAATCAGTCCCCCACACACCTGCCATGCAGCTCTCATCAGATGACCGCGCTGGACAGCTAGTTTCCAAAGGTGTTGTCACCTCAGTCTCTCAGCTGGCCAGGCAATATAAGGTGGACGTTTGGTCCGCATGTATTACCTGTATGCCTACGCAACAGTGCAGCGGATGCATATGAGTTAATTCCAAAGCACAAACCCACAAAAGTGACCGGCATATAACGGAAACTGTCACGTACAGTGATATGTTGGTGTGAGATTGTTATTCTCTCTGGTCTTTGAGAAGATCAACACTCGGGCTCACACAGAAGTTCACCATACAGTACCCAGAAGACGCATTAATCACATCCCATTATAGCCCATACCATTGATATATCACTGAGCATTTATCACAGCCAGTGCCATTGATGTCACTCAGGGCATTGATCACAGCTCATGGCACTGATGTCTCGGGAAGCATCTATTACAGTCCACGCCACTGATAGTCAGGGAGTAATCATTTCAGCCTGTGCCACTGATGTTCCAGGGAGCATCTATTGCAGGATTCCCATATGTCCAATATCAGAAAAATTGAACAAACGCAACCTGCCTGGGGACGTGAAAGACTTTTCCTTCCTTATGCTGTTGCTATTGACAAGGATCTTGTTTATCACGGGCAGTATTCATCATGACACCATGCCAAAAGTCAAGAATAGTGAGCCAAGAAAGTGACAGATTTTAAAATCGTATGCACCAATCATGAAGAGGCAACGACCCACAAAGCCAAGCATATCGAGATGCAACAGAATATACACACATCCAGTAAGTTAACATGAGCAGAGAGAGAGAGAGAGAGAGAGAGAGAGAGAGAGAGAGAGAGAGAGAGAGAGAGAGAGAGAGAGAGAGAGAGAGAGAGAGAGAGAGAGAGACAGAGAGAGAGAGAGAGAGAGAGAGAGACAGAGAGAGAGAGAGAGAGAGAGACAGACAGACAGAGAGAGAGAGACAGAGACACATGTGAATCCTGTAATAAATGCTCCCCGGGACATCAGTGGCACAGGCTGTGATAATTACTCCCTGACTATCAGTGGCGTGGACTGTAATAGATGCTCCCGGGACATCAATGACTAGGGCTATGATAAATACCCCATATGACATCAATGGCTAGGGCTGTGATAAATGTTCTGTGATATATCAATTGCATGGGCTATAATAAATGCTCCCCAAGACATCAATTGCATGGGATGTGATATATGCTTCTCGAGACTTCAATGGCATGGGCTGTGATTAATGCTCCAGAGAGAGAGACAGAGAGAGAGGGTGATAAGCGCGAGAACAAATATGTATTGATCGGGATCAAGCATTCAGAACTATATACCACATCTTAATCGAAATATACTCAGTTTCAGGTCAAGTGGTACCATAACAGCTTCAGGTCAAGTAGTACCATAGCAGTTAAGGAGTGTCCTGGATTGTTTCCTTTCCAAACCGTTTCGTGACACTTGTCACAAAATACGTGTCACGTGACGTGCTGCCGACTAGCGCACCAGCCATAAATAGGATGTGTATTTTTGTGACAACATGCTTGCCATGGTTTATTCAAAAACAAAGCTTCAACACCCTTGCACCAAATTCCGATTATCAGCTAGAAGACTATTTATAACATACTGCCAGGAGAAGAACATTTTATAATTGATCAGAATAAGGTTCCTCGATAGGGGGCAGTTATTTCATTTGGAGTTAACATGGCTACAACTGATGGCGCCTAATAAGGGAGCACTCTCGACTGCCTGAGTCAAACCGTACCACGGATGCTCCCTCTAGCGACTATAATGATAAGGGAAGCGAGACCGGAAAACGTTTTAGGATTTCGATAATTTGATGGGAAGATCTTTCTACACCATAAATATCTCATCAACACGTTCATCTCCTCACATGGACATTCCTCTGGACGTTGCGGTATTGGTGTACACATAGCAAACTAGGGGAGTGAGGTAGGTTTTGTGAGATGTTCATTGGGATAATTCAGTCAATGACCATCCTACAAAAGCCACCACACTTCAATCTAAACTCCACCCATATTCACGGATTAGAGAAGGCGTTTGCTCTAAAGAGATCCCATGGCAGATTCACTTGTGAATTTATCTGCTGCGGGTGAATGGAGCCGGGAAATAAGCCACGCCTACCGTTAGAGAGTTGACAGATTATCATAATTACTGGCTGCCGAGGGTTGAAGGCCCGAGTAAATGGCTGAAATGCATATCTTTAAAGGCAGCCCACAAGTTACAAATTGAGACATATGACAGAGGCTTGTGAGGCGTGCGACATGTAACAGGTGTTTGTGATGCGACATATTATAGGGCCTTGTGACGCGACAAGTGCCGATATAGCATTAATATTGCCGTTTTCATTTCCACATGGAATTTTTCGATATTTTTCCTGAAAGTAATGGTATACCTAAATTTTATTGCCTTTGTTTACTCATGTGTCGTTGATAGCGAGTCAACAGTGAATTATCTTCCAAATCTTATATAAATTAAATGTTTCATAGTCTCCAACAGTGAAAAGGATGTAAAATAGTGCAGAACAAGCAAAGAGCATGAGTAACTGAAATGATATGAGGCGAGAAACGGTATTGCAAGGTTCGAGTACGTACTTGGGAAAACTGGATGAGGGCGTGGGTTTGTAGTGTGGTCATGTTGTCTAGTCGTGACCACAGTGAAAAAGCCATGTCCTCATGCCAAATGGTCATGTTAGCTATTATCTGCACCGACCAATGAAATACGAGATGACGTCATGACACAAGAACGAGAATGCATCCCTGCTGGCGCGGTAAGTTGACGGCATTTGTCATTTGTTGAAACAATTCGATCTTTTCGATGCATTGTTTCTTCGAGAGGTAATCGAACAGGGACGATTGTGTATGGCTGGTAAACCATCCCTCTTCATGGGAGAGATGAATCAGTGAGTAGTGTTTCTTCACCACATTAACATCTAGGGTCAGGATTGATATAAGAATACGCACAACGCGATGAAGGAAGCGATCCTACTAAAATAAGCAGCACTCTTGTAACCATCGTATATTTAGCAACAGATCGATGTATACCTCTGAGGGCAGGAGCTCACCTCACACAACAGACGACGCTTCATATGCCACCTATTTTCGAACAGAAAAACCCTTCGCTGACCTGAGTAGGCCGCGCCAGTTAGCACCTGTCGGCCGCACCAATCAGTCCCCACACACCTGCCATGCAGCTCTCATCAGATGACCGCGCTGGACAGCTAGTTTCCAAAGGTGTTGTCACCTCAGTCTCTCAGCTGGCCAGGCAATATAAGGTGGACGTTTGGTCCGCATGTATTACCTGTATGCCTACGCAACAGTGCAGCGGATGCATATGAGTTAATTCCAAAGCACAAACCCACAAAAGTGACCGGCATATAACGGAAACTGTCACGTACAGTGATATGTTGGTGTGAGATTGTTATTCTCTCTGGTCTTTGAGAAGATCAACACTCGGGCTCACACAGAAGTTCACCATACAGTACCCAGAAGACGCATTAATCACATCCCATTATAGCCCATACCATTGATATATCACTGAGCATTTATCACAGCCAGTGCCATTGATGTCACTCAGGGCATTGATCACAGCTCATGGCACTGATGTCTCGGGAAGCATCTATTACAGTCCACGCCACTGATAGTCAGGGAGTAATCATTTCAGCCTGTGCCACTGATGTTCCAGGGAGCATCTATTGCAGGATTCCCATATGTCCAATATCAGAAAAATTGAACAAACGCAACCTGCCTGGGGACGTGAAAGACTTTTCCTTCCTTATGCTGTTGCTATTGACAAGGATCTTGTTTATCACGGGCAGTATTCATCATGACACCATGCCAAAAGTCAAGAATAGTGAGCCAAGAAAGTGACAGATTTTAAAATCGTATGCACCAATCATGAAGAGGCAACGACCCACAAAGCCAAGCATATCGAGATGCAACAGAATATACACACATCCAGTAAGTTAACATGAGCAAGAGAGAGAGAGAGAGAGAGAGAGAGAGAGAGAGAGAGAGAGAGAGAGAGAGAGAGAGAGAGAGAGAGAGAGAGAGAGAGAGAGAGAGAGAGAGAGAGAGAGAGAGAGAGACAGAGAGACAGAGAGAGAGAGACAGAGAGAGAGACAGAGAGAGACAGAGAGAGACAGACAGAGAGAGACAGAGACACATGTGAATCCTGTAATAAATGCTCCCCGGGACATCAGTGGCACAGGCTGTGATAATTACTCCCTGACTATCAGTGGCGTGGACTGTAATAGATGCTCCCTGGACATCAATGACTAGGGCTATGATAAATACCCCATATGACATCAATGGCTAGGGCTGTGATAAATGTTCTGTGATATATCAATTGCATGGGCTATAATAAATGCTCCCCAAGACATCAATTGCATGGGATGTGATATATGCTTCTCGAGACTTCAATGGCATGGGCTGTGATTAATGCTCCAGAGAGAGAGACAGAGAGAGAGGGTGATAAGCGCGAGAACAAATATGTATTGATCGGGATCAAGCATTCAGAACTATATACCACATCTTAATCGAAATATACTCAGTTTCAGGTCAAGTGGTACCATAGCAGCTTCAGGTCAAGTAGTACCATAGCAGTTAAGGAGTGTCCTGGATTGTTTCCTTTCCAAACCGTTTCGTGACACTTGTCACAAAATACGTGTCACGTGACGTGCTGCCAACTAGCGCACCAGCCATAAATAGGATGTGTATTTTTGTGACAACATGCTTGCCAATGGTTTATTCAAAAACAAAGCTTAAACACCCTTGCACCAAATTCCGGTTATCAGCTAAAAGACTATTTATAACATACTGCCAGGAGAAGAACATTTTATAATTGATCAGAATAAGGTTCCTTGATAGGGGGCAGTTATTTCATTTGGAGTTAACATGGCTACAACTGATGGCGCCTAATAAGGGAGCACTCTCGACTGCCTGAGTCAAACCGTACCACGGATGCACCCTCTAGCGACTATAATGATAAGGGAAGCGAGACCGGAAAACGTTTTAGGATTTCGATAATTTGATGGGAAGATCTTTCTACACCATAAATATCTCGTCAACACGTTCATCTCCTCACATGGACATTCCTCTGGACGTTGCGGTATTGGTGTACACATAGCAAACTAGGGGAGTGAGGTAGGTTTTGTGAGATGTTCATTGGGATAATTCAGTCAATGACCATCCTACAAAAGCCACCACACTTCAATCTAAACTCCACCCATATTCACGGATTAGAGAAGGCGTTTGCTCTAAAGAGATCCCATGGCAGATTCACTTGTGAATTTATCTGCTGCGGGTGAATGGAGCCGGGAAATAAGCCACGCCTACCGTTAGAGAGTTGACAGATTATCATAATTACTGGCTGCCGAGGGTTGAAGGCCCGAGTAAATGGCTGAAATGCATATCTTTAAAGGCAGCCCACAAGTTACAAATTGAGACATATGACAGAGGCTTGTGAGGCGTGCGACATGTAACAGGTGTTTTGTGATGCGACATATTATAGGGCCTTGTGACGCGACAAGTGCCGATATAGCATTAATATTGCCGTTTTCATTTCCACATGGAATTTTTCGATATTTTTCCTGAAAGTAATGGTATACCTAAATTTTATTGCCTTTGTTTACTCATGTGTCGTTGATAGCGAGTCAACAGTGAATTATCTTCCAAATCTTATATAAATTAAATGTTTCATAGTCTCCAACAGTGAAAAGGATGTAAAATAGTGCAGAACAAGCAAAGAGCATGAGTAACTGAAATGATATGAGGCGAGAAACGGTATTGCAAGGTTCGAGTACGTACTTGGGAAAACTGGATGAGGGCGTGGGTTTGTAGTGTGGTCATGTTGTCTAGTCGTGACCACAGTGAAAAAGCCATGTCCTCATGCCAAATGGTCATGTTAGCTATTATCTGCACCGACCAATGAAATACGAGATGACGTCATGACACAAGAACGAGAATGCATCCCTGCTGGCGCGGTAAGTTGACGGCATTTGTCATTTGTTGAAACAATTCGATCTTTTCGATGCATTGTTTCTTCGAGAGGTAATCGAACAGGGACGATTGTGTATGGCTGGTAAACCATCCCTCTTCATGGGAGAGATGAATCAGTGAGTAGTGTTTTTCTTCACCACATTAACATCTAGGGTCAGGATTGATATAAGAATACGCACAACGCGATGAAGGAAGCGATCCTACTAAAATAAGCAGCACTCTTGTAACCATCGTATATTTAGCAACAGATCGATGTATACCTCTGAGGGCAGGAGCTCACCTCACACAACAGACGACGCTTCATATGCCACCTATTTTTCGAACAGAAAAACCCTTCGCTGACCTGAGTAGGCCGCGCCAGTTAGCACCTGTCGGCCGCACCAATCAGTCCCCACACACCTGCCATGCAGCTCTCATCAGATGACCGCGCTGGACAGCTAGTTTCCAAAGGTGTTGTCACCTCAGTCTCTCAGCTGGCCAGGCAATATAAGGTGGACGTTTGGTCCGCATGTATTACCTGTATGCCTACGCAACAGTGCAGCGGATGCAATATGAGTTAATTCCAAAGCACAAACCCACAAAAGTGACCGGCATATAACGGAAACTGTCACGTACAGTGATATGTTGGTGTGAGATTGTTATTCTCTCTGGTCTTTGAGAAGATCAACACTCGGGCTCACACAGAAGTTCACCATACAGTACCCAGAAGACGCATTAATCACATCCCATTATAGCCCATACCATTGATATATCACTGAGCATTTATCACAGCCAGTGCCATTGATGTCACTCAGGGCATTGATCACAGCTCATGGCACTGATGTCTCGGGAAGCATCTATTACAGTCCACGCCACTGATAGTCAGGGAATAATCATTTCAGCCTGTGCCACTGATGTTCCAGGGAGCATCTATTGCAGGATTCCCATATGTCCAATATCAGAAAAATTGAACAAACGCAACCTGCCTGGGGACGTGAAAGACCTTTCCTTCCTTATGCTGTTGCTATTGACAAGGATCTTGTTTATCACGGGCAGTATTCATCATGACACCATGCCAAAAGTCAAGAATAGTGAGCCAAGAAAGTGACAGATTTTAAAATCGTATGCACCAATCATGAAGAGGCAACGACCCACAAAGCCAAGCATACCGAGATGCAACAGAATATACACACATCCACACATGAGCCAGAGAAGAGAGAGAGAACATGAGAGAGAGAGAGAGAGAGAGAGAGAGAGAGAGAGAGAGAGAGAGAGAGAGAGAGAGAGAGAGAGAGAGAGAGAGAGAGAGAGAGACAGAGAGAGAGAGAGAGAGAGAGAGAGAGAGAGAGAGAGAGAGAGAGAGAGGTGGATTGATTTCCAAGCCACTTCGTGACAATTGTGACGAAACACGTTTAAGTCTACCCCAACATGAGTAGCCTGTGGGGATATCATGACGTGTTCCAGATCTCACCCAACACCAAACATGCCTGCCTTGTCTAATCTTGTCTAACACAGGTACCGAGAGCAGTTCCCTTGATCGCACTCATACCAATTATCCGTTGTACCACTAATCCATGGCAATCTTTTTCATGCTAACATTAATCCATTTCATAACTTATCCGCTGTTTCAATTATCCATGGCAACACTTAACCATGGCACCAATAATCCATCGCGCTGCTAATCCATGGCATCACTTATCCAAGGCTTCATCAATCCATGGCATCACTTATCCAAGTCTTCATCAATCCATGGCATCACTTATCCAAGGCTTCATCAATCCATGGCATCACTTATCCAAGGCTTCATCAATCCATGGCATCACTTATCCAAGGCTTCATCAATCCATGGCATCACTTATCCAAGGCTTCATCAATCCATGGCATCACTTATCCAAGGCTTCATCAATCCATGGCATCACTTATCCAAGTCTTCATCAATCCATGGCATCACTCCAGGTTCATCAATCCAATCCATGGTCTCATTCATCATCAATCCATGGCATCACTTATCCAAGGCTTCATCAATCCATGGCATCACTTATCCAAGGCTTCGTCAATCCATGGCATCACTTATCCATGGTATGCTCATTACCTCCAGGTTCTCCTGGTCTGATTCATCAACATCCGGAAAACAGTGACTCTAAAGACCATCTTAAAAGGGTCAAAGCTCACCATGACTTATTTAACCGTTCGGTTCAACTGCCTACAATGCATTGACTGGGATGGCTTGCCAGCTCCTTAGGCTCCATACGAGCCTCCACCCCTTGATAGCGCTGGGGCTATTTATGCTTGAAGCATTGTGCAATGCTTGTTTGTAAAGTGCGTTTCCCTGTAGATGATTAGTTAATACAGCCGCGCGTACATTGATCAGATTGCCTTCCGTAACATCATCGACTGTCGTTTATAAAATGTTCTCATGGCGAACAAAGCAGATGTTGTCAACAATCATCATCATCATCATCATTATCGTCATTATCGTCATCATCATCATAGTCATCATCGTCATCATTTATCATCATTAACATCAATCAAAGCAAACCGAAGTAAGATTGAACATGCAAATAACGGTAATGATGACACTAGCTACATACTGTTGATTAGGGGGATGAGGATGCTGATAGTGATGCTGATAGTGATGCTGTAGCTGCGGTTGGCGATGACGGTACTAATTAATTCATAAGGAGAATGCTTTAGAAGGTAGCCTCATATACTTATCGTCTCAACCCACCTGAATGCCCTGAGCAGATGACCTCAAAGCGGATACAAAATGCTCAGTGTTGCTGGGTGATACATCTCCTAAATCTACGTGTCGGCATTCAAGTCGCAAGGGCAACGGATCCACTGCCCAATGAGGGTCGCGAATGTGTTTCTTTTCAGGCAAAAAGTCGGGCAATGAACCCGAATCTTCAAATCTGATTTTCTTAGCCTCTCTTGTGAGCAGAATCTGCGAACAAACAAAGCTAATTATGTCAGAGCCACTGTTACATCAAATAGAAATGAAAGGCCAAGATTGATAGTGAAACAGATAATTGTATATGGGAGACGATGGGGATGCTCAAAGGGAGATCGTTCAGAAACCTTTCCTCAAACGACAGACACTGTCACAAGGACGGCCATTCCAAAATATATTGATGTAAGCCTGTATTATCATTGTATGGTAAGTCAAGTACAGGGTTTAACGGCATACCAGCACTATTTTGTTATATGGTGCCTACAAAGGAATAGCAAAATTGAAGTGATTAGATTGACCCTATTGAGCCGCCTTCTGGGAAAAATTGGAAAAAAAAGAGGGAAAACCACGTGGATGAGGATGGACAAACAGGTAGAACAGATCAACTTCCTGGGAACCAGGCACGCCCCCTCACATATATTATGAACGTTCCCTCATTTGACCGACACCGCATTGTAATTCTAATGACGGCAAACTATTTTATCACATATGGTTACGCGTTTGGAATTCAATGAGGCCACTGAGGCCCACAACCCGGTGTGAACATCAATTTGTGATGGCACTAATGGGGTGCTGTGAAAGCCTCACATTTGCCCTCGTCCATCACCGTTGTCAGACTAAGATTTCCCTTCAGAATCCAAACCACCTTCATCAAGCAGAGATGACGTAATGAATCCCCAGGTAATACCGATATAGACGCCTTCCAATGATGCGATGCCAGATGAAATCATTAAGGTTAATGAGCGCAGTCTAAATTATCTCTCCAGGCATACGCGAAGGCGACGTTTTCTTTACAAAAAGTAACAGTAGTGTAGGGACTGGCGGAGCTAGACCAGGGGAACTTGGAGGCCCCCTCACCTCTGATGGCGACCCCCAGCCCCTCTTCATCCCAATATGGTTTGGCGGGACTGGACCAGGGGTCCGGATGACCCCACCCCCAATGGCAAACAACAACCACTCTTCATCCCAATACAGACTTGCAAGGCTAGACCGGGGCACCCAAATGGCGACATCCAGACCCTCTTCATCCCAAAGCTATGTATGGTGTAGGTACTAGCGGTCTAAGAGTCTGCCCATCCCCTCGGTGGGCTCCTGACCACACCTTGCCCCTGTGATCAATGGTGGGTCTGGACTAGCCCCCTTCTCTTGGGGCCCCAGGTACGTTCAATGAGTATGTGCTGTAGAAGTCGTACCTCTAAATGAGTGTATGCATGCCACATAATTCAAGGCGATCCTTAACAACAGCTTGGCTAGGTTCAGGGTGGGTGGTTGACCGAGTTGAAACCCTTTAGCTTTATTTTGCGTGGATAGGCCCTTCAAGTATACTAAGCCCAACCTCGATGGGTTTGACGCACCACCACCAATATTACAAATCAGTAAGGTTGATCAGCTGAACGGCCTAGCTCTCATAAATTTGGGTGGGACAAGAGAGTGATTGTTCACCGGTTGAGCAGGATCAATCTACTGCTTTTCGAGAAGGCAGCACCGCAAGTACTTCTGTGAGAGGCGTCTCCACGGCAGACAGCAGGGAGAGTAGAGAGGCCAGAGGTGGGGAAAACGCGCACCTTTCAGAACCCCACAAGCAACTCCCAATTCCTTACATCATCTATGCTGACTTTGAGGCCCTCAAAATCAGAACTGTGGGACCCGAATTTTATCCTGCGATGGGCGACAAGCAGGTCTAGAAATAATTACCATGACATTTACAATACCAAACTTTTTGTTTTTCCTAAAGCGGAGAAGAACATCGGAAGCCTACGCTGTTCATCCTGCTCGACCTATGTCACACCTGGGTAACCTGGTGAAACTAGCTGCCGATTATAGAATAGCAATGCACCTCAATTATATGGGGATACAAGCAACGTATGAATATTTCAAATACAATGGATCACACTATGGCTGGGTAACGTTCCATAAACAGGACGCTTCCCTATATGACGTCTTGTCACCGACAATACGGTATAATCATCGACTCGGCTATGGAAAATATCTCATAAGAAAGGTCCATTGCAGCATCCCTGGATTGGACTCGGTACACTCAGGTCAGAACACTTGAAATCAGGCATTTTAATACATTTAGCATTTACAACAAACAAAACGAAAATTTTCTTGCAAAAGCATGTTTAATATTCGTTGTAGGTAAGTCAATCAATTGCGGATAACTGTAATGTTTGAAATATTAAATAAACCTCGTCAGGACGAATGGAAACATCCTGTACAGGTTCAATTCCGAAAGGATCAAAAATGGCTCCATACACGACGAACATGTTGTGGGTATCAAGTGTTAGGATATATAATAATGACACAGAACCTTCATACAAATGGAGATTTGTAAAACAGAGACACAGTTCTGTGAATTTAGGGTATATATGGGTTGCGGGTCAGTTCGCCCCCGGGTCAGTTCGCCCTCGCTGGGACAGTTCGCCCCCGGGTCAGTTCGCCCTCGCTGGGACAGTTCGCCCCCAAAATGCTACGCCCATGTTTTACAGAAAGGAATATATTGAATGCTACATATTTCATTTAATAAAGGAACAGTAGGGCGAGTGGCCTGTCGGTTGCGGTTGGCCATCCTCTTGAGGTTGGCAGGATTTGGTTGTTCATGTGCATTTTCGGGCAGACACAGGAGAACTTCATCCATTAGGTCCATGGCCGTTCGGAATGGTTGCGACGACGCCTTGTCTTTGACACGGGCACTCAAAGTGGTCTTGACCTCTATTCCTGGGTCGGCGGGATGGATGTGGTCGCGAACTCCCCGGACGAAGAGACATCCCTCATCGATACGCCCGGGTAGCATCGTTGGTTCCTGTTGCGGATGCTGCAAATCCACTGGCTTGTAGTAGGGCCCTCCTTTTTCAGGCAATATGCGTAGCCTAAGCTATTTTTAACCAGTTTCGACTTCCCTCGTCGGCTGTCTTTCTCGAGTATCTTGTAAGTAACTGGAGTGGGGTCGGCGATCTGAGTTGGTAAAGTTTCGTCCTCAACGGATTCCTCAGCAGGGTGGTTGGGGGCGCTGAATGAGAATTAAGTGACGGAGAAGGATAGGTCATCCGCCGTTGAGCGATGAGGTTCTTCCGTGTCACTTACTTCGGACTGCCTATTTGGGTTCATATCGGCGAGAGTGGTTGGCGTTGGAGATATACTGGAGCTCTCGGCTAATGGGCTGACTGTTGTGCAGTCGACACATCTCCACGAGAGACCAAGCTGGTCCTTGATAGCTAATCTGTAGTTGGTCTTGCTCACTCCTGTGTTGCAAGTTCGGTGCTGCCAACGGCTGCACCCCTCGCACTCAAGAGCTTGCTGCCATCCTCTGACTTCAGTAGCGCAAATTATGCAGATGTTCATGATTCAGGATTGTGACACTTGAGCAGAGAAAATCTGATAAGTGAATGGTCAAATGCAGACATCAGTTCATTAAATAGGGAAGCATACCAGGTCACAGCATTCTTGACGCTTACCGCTCACAACTCACCAAGTGTCACGTCGCGATGTGCTTTGTACTGAGGACGCTTACCGCTCACAACTCACCACGTGTCATGTCGCAGAGCACTTTGATCGTATCCACGTGCTCAGCCTATATACTCCATCTTTCAAAATGCAATTGCGTAATTTTATGAATGTAGAGTCCGACTTGTATCATGTTTGTTTTGATGTATGTTTTATGAATGTTGAATAAAGAGCCCAGGTTGCATTGAGTTATATATATGCATGTGTGCGCTTTTAGTTCATATTCCTCTATTCTTTTATTCTTGTCATGTATGTTTTATTAATGTTGAATAAAGAGCCTGAGTTGTGTATGCATGTGTGCGTTTTTAGTTAATATTCCTCTATTTATTTCGTATTCTTGTTTTATTTCACTGGTTTGTTTTGATGTATGTTTTATGAATGTTGAATAAAGAGCCTGTGTCGTATTGAGTTATATGAATTTTTGTGTGCGGTTTAAGTTCGTATTCCTCTATTTACTTCGTATTCATGATTTATATACTGATTTTTATGAGGTATCAATTATAACATATGCTACTGCCATAAATGAAATATACCACACATTCTTCTGGTGCTCAGTTTCTATGTCTGTACCCGTTTTGTTCAAGGGGCATATCGTCCCGAGGGCGACGACCCGCGAACTGGTCCCAGCCGAATGACCCGGGGGCGAACTGTCCCAGCGGCCAATGCCCTTACAGCACTCTATCTAGATGGGACGATGAACGGTAGACATAATGCATTTAAGTCGGATGACAAAGTTATTTCATATCAAGATAATAAATTCATCAGTAATACTGTTCCTTTACCTATAAATGAAATAATGTAGCATTCAATATATTCCTTTCTGTAAAACATCGATTGCGGGGGCGAACTGACCCGGGGGCGAACTGTCCCAGCGAGGGCGAATGTGACGCGGGGCGTACAGTCCCAGCGTAGGGCGAACTGACCTTGTCAACGCGCGAGTTAAACTCCCTCACAAGCTCTGCCACGAAAACAACGGCATCCCTTGTGAGTAATGTCTCGTGGTAATGTTGACATCCGTATGGAGGAGCTTCCACCTCTATCCGATCGGGATACTGCAAACCAGAACCATAGTAATTAAAAACTGAGTTTAATATCGGTAAAAAAACTACCTTGGCATCAGTAAACAAACAAGTTTGACATCAGTAAGCGAACCAGCACCACATCAGCCAAACAACTTTCGTGATTCAGCACCACACCAATAAACAAAACTCAGTGACAATAATAAAACTAATCAGAACACCATCATAAAATGAGCATCGCTGAATTAAATAATTCAAATCAGCTAATGAAGACATCAGTGAATAAGCCAACACTGCACATGCTTGTGCCTCATCCATAAAACAGCAAGCATAGCATCAGTAAACAAGCCAGTGCCACATCAGTAAACAAGCCAGTGCCACATCAGTAAACAAGCCAGCAAAACAGCAGTAAATAAGCCTACATACACATGCATACATACATACGTACGTACGTACGTACGTACGTACATACATACATACATACATAAACAACATACATACAACATACATACAGTACAGCCACACAGACATACATACAGACATACACAACATACATACAAATACATACATACATACAGACATACATACATACATACATACATACATACATACATACATACATACAGACATACATACATACATACATACATACATACATACATACAGATACATACATACATACATACATACATATCATACATACATACATACATACATACATACATACATACATACATACATACATACATACATACATACATACATACATACATACATACATACATACATACATACATACATACATACATACATACATACATACATACATACATATACATACATACATACATACATACATACATACATGCACATGTACATACATACATACATACATACATACATACATACATACATCATACATACATATACATACATGTGTACATACATACATACATGTATATACATACATATACTGTATATATACATGTACATATATACATACATACATGCATATATATGTACATACATACATACATACATATACATACATACATACATACATACATACATACATACATGTATGTTTGTCTGTACATACATATATATAAACAGATACATATAAATATATATATATATGTGCATGTCTATATGCATGCATGTATATATATATATATATATATATATATATATATATATATATATATATATATATATATATATATATATATATATATATTATATATATATCGCGGTATATATATATGTGTATATATATTAACATAGTTTTCCCAATCGCTGGAATAAATACCATGTCCTGTATATGTTTCATGTGACGTCGATCAGAAGCCTGCCGTACGTGCCTGATTTGTACGCGATTCTGCACCCGTCGTGTAATAATCGTCACTTATTAGTTTGTCTGTATTTTATGGGTCGATGTGTATGGTACATCTCTTTGTCATTTTCTTGAATGTGATCGGCCTCATTAAGTACAGCTTATCGGCGGATCCAACATACAAGACAGTCTTAGAGACCAACAAGCATATCCGCTTCCTCGTGGCTGACCACGCGGGGGCTTCCATCCAATTTGCCCCCATTAGGGGTCTGGCGCACCCTGACGCAACCCATTTCATTTGTCGGGATTCATTTTAATAATTTTGGCAACAAAAAATATGTCAAAATAGTTCGTGGGTTGAGCACTAAAACAAAATAAATCATTTTGACTGCTGGTGGTATCCAAAAAGATGTATCCCCACCCCTTCTATGTGTTGTATCACAGTTCTGTTTGGTGGGTCATTGCCTGTTGGGGGGTTATCTGTTGTATTCTAATTGTGCGAAGTGCAGTATCTTAAACATCGTTCACTCCTGTAAGTGTCAATGTTTCACAGTCCTTTTGTTGTGTTATTCTGAGGGTACCCTATTATTTGAGTGCAACTGTCTAACAGTTCTGTTGGGAATCTGTGGGTTGAGATTTTGAGTTCTGCATAAGTGCAGTTAACACTCATCATCCTGTAAGTGTCAATGTTTCCTCCTATTATTTTGATGGAATTGTTGAGATTTTTGGCATAATAATTTCTCCTCATTGGTCTTCAGTCTCCGCAGAATGCCACTAGTTCTATTATTTGATGGGAATCAGTTGAGATTTTTTGCATAATAATTTCTCCTCATTTGCTGGTCCCATTTCTTCAGTCTCCGCAGAATGCCACTAGTTCGCCGGTCAAAGCGAGGCCAGGCCGCTACACCACAAGTAACCGTGTCCGACTCAATTGGTGACGTGGCCTTCCCGCCATTTCCAGTGGTACCTGCAGCAGCTCAGCAATCCTTCCAGATTGACACTCAAATGATTGCGGATGGCCTGTATGACAAAATGAAGCAGGACTACCTGTCCCCCAGCAAACGGCCTTTCCTCAGCAAAACACGCCTGTGTTATCCACCACAGCATGGCCTGTGCTGGCCACTACGTCACAAGACTTACCAACTAGTGAAGCCCAAATCCAATTAGTCAACCAGGCATTGTCAAATATTGCGCACCCATGTGAGTCCCCGGTTACAGAGCTTCCTCCTAGGTCAAACTGCTCCCGACTTTCAGCGCCTTTAGGGGCGCATGTACCAATGCCTCGTGCAGCTTCCCTAACTCTCATGCCTGCTTCAAATGCAAGGGCCTACACAGTTCCACCGTCAATCGTGCAGCCCAACCAAATAGACCAATCAATGCCCCAAAACGTAGCAATCGATAAATTAGCCACCTACTTGTCCGAGTTCCCCTGTCCTGCAGCTGTGTTTTTAGAAAATGGCTTCACCTCAGGCTTCAGGATAGAATTTGAGGGCCAAATGTAACAACAATTTACCAAAAATTAAAAGCGTTGATATTTAATCTCAGGTGGTCAGAGACATGTTACTTAAGACCTGGAGTTGGGGCGCATTGCAGAGTCTTTCCCTTCAATGCCCATGAATAATGTGTTGTTTCTCCCCTTGGTATAGTGCCGAAAAAAGAAACCAACCAATTTCGCCTGATTCACGACCTTTCTGCTCTGCACAATTGGTCGGTCAATGACAGCATTGCTCCAAAAAATGCATTTGTGGACTTTGTGCAATCCCCATTAAGCATTCCAAAACTGTCCCCCCACCTTCTACATAGTAGCTCATGGTGTTGAATTGGATTCCGTTGCAATGCAGGCCAGGTTGCCTGCAGATAAGTCGCAGTTCAAACACAGAAAAAAATGACGCTTAAAGAAGTTCAGATCTTAGTAGGTCTCCTTAATTTTACTTGCAAGGTCATCCGTCCCGGTCGGGCTTTCCTAAGACGATTAATCGATCTGATGTCCAAAGCAAAAAGTCCACACCACAAGATTC
>CM067353.1:71375307-71425307 GCA_034190875.2 Urechis unicinctus | reverse complement strand
GACCTTCCTCCCGAAGAACCTATATGAGCAGTTTCACCGCTCGGCCAACATTTACTTTGTGTTCATAGTGATTCTTAACTGGGTGCCTCAGGTGAACGCATTTGGAAAAGAACTCTCCATGTTACCGATTGCCTTTGTGCTGAGTGTGACAGCTATTAAGGATGCGTTTGAGGATTATCGACGCTTCCGCTCTGATCGACTCATCAACAACAAGACTGTGATGGTCTTTAGCAGGTGGATGGTATACTGTGTGTTAGTGCGAATGTTAAAAATGGCAAATGGCCTTAGTTGTAGTAGCAAGCTTGTTATCCCAAAGTAACACTGATTTATTTGGTTACTATCAATCTTTAAAGTCTATTCTGCTCATTGTAATGTGAAGTTGACATTGATGCATTCAGGTCTGCTGGTAGCTATGTTGAATTGGAGTGGCGCTCTCTAGCAGTTGGCGATATCGTCTGCTTGTCATGCAATGACGTCATTCCTGCTGATATGATACTTCTGCACTCAGATGACCCCACAGGTGTCTGCTACATTGACACTGCCAACATCGACGGGGAAAATAATCTAAAGCAGAGAGAGGCAGCAGAGCTGGTAAAAGGAATCCACCTGCAGTTGCCTATCCCCCACTGCACCAAACAAACATGCTCTAATGGCATATAAGACATACAAGTATATCATGTCACATACCAACATACGTCACATGTCAACATATTTCACATGTCAACATATTTCACATGTCAACATGTCTAATGCCAGCATATGTCACGTACCAACGCATGCCATGTGTCAGAATATACAGCATGGCGTGTTTGTTGATGGTGAACAACAGTTACACTGAATAAATTAAAGTTTAATGCATGCTTTTTGATGAAAATTGTTCTCAGCGCAAGTTGAATAACTATTGATCAAAGTCCTCATTTTGAACCCTTCCTATTACATTCATCTTTAAAAATCTATGGTGATATTATTTTCTTTGCAAATCTCCAGCAAATTGCTGTTTTTGTTTTTAGGGCAGATCATTTAAACCGGAATTTTTCACTTACACCATTGAATGCGAAAAACCCAGTCTGGAGATCTACAAATTCAGTGGTTCAATGTAAGTTAACAGCACCCTGCATTTTATTCTTTTGAACCCACAAATCATACTGAAAATCTTCAAGTATGAAAAATAGCCAAAATTGTACTATGTACATTTAAATAATGCATGTGCATGTATAGATGTTGACTGCCATTGTTTGTGATCTGAGTTATTGCCTGTAATGTTTGTATTGTGGGTTGTTTGTCTGTAGTGTTTGTATTGTGGGTTGTTTGTCTGTAATGTTTTTACTGTGGGTTGTCTGTAGTGTTTGTGTTGTGGGTTGTTTGTTTGTATTGTGGGTTGTTTGTCTGTATTGTTTGTATTGTGGGTTGTTTGTCTGTATTGTTTGTATTGTGGATTGTTTGTCTGTATTGTTTGTATTGTGGGTTGAGCAGCAGGTGCAGTGAGGACAGTAGGAAGGCCATCAACCAACAGAACCTGCTGCTACGCGGCTGTGTGCTCCGAAACACTGAGACCATACAAGGCATCATCTTGTATGCAGGTCATCCCATTGACAACCTAATCAACTCAGTGATCCCATTGACATCCTAATCAACTCAGTGATCCCGTAGACATCCTAATCAACTCAGTGATCCCAAAGACATCCTAATCAACTCAGTGATCCCATAGACATCCTAATCAACTCAGTGATCCCATAGACATCCTGATAAAACATATTGATCATTCTATTAACGCACCTTCAACATCTAATATTATATGCCTGGCTATGCTCAGACCACTGAAATGGGCAGGTCAACGTATAGAGGAATCTACCCAGTGTTTTCTTTCATTGTCGTGTGGTTTGCTTTGTTTCAGGTCATGACACTAAGGCCATGATGAACAACCGGGGTCCTCGGTACAAACGGAGTCAGCTTGAGCATCAGATCAACCGTGACGTGGTCTGGTGTGTCATCCTGCTTTTCATCATGTGTGTCGGCTGTGCTGTCGGTCAGTCTCCTCACTCATAATGACATCGCTCTGGCGTTACAGAATAAGTCATATGATGAGTGTTAAATTGGATACCGGGAAGTAGAATATTCCATTGAGGGGTGTTATCATGAATGTCTTGCTCTGTGTCAGGTTCTGGGTTGTTCCTAAAAGGTTACGAGGACATCACAAGGGTACCCTTTCTTAGTTTCTCAGAGGATGCAGATGTTTCTCCTGGTTACCAAGCCTTTGTCAAGTTCTGGACTTTTATCATAATATTCCAGGTGAGGTAATGTTGATGACTGTTACAATGTTGTTGATTTGTTCTTGGTGGAATTGGTGTCAGAAGTGCATTGGGACAGATTGTATGTTCATACAAATGAGATTAGGATCTTTCAGAGTGTACTGGGTGGTTTATTTTGGGCAGGTGATGATCCCACTTCCCCTGTACGTTACCATTGAACTCATCAAACTCGGACAGGTGTACTTTATCACCAATGACCTTGACCTATATGATGAAGCCACAGATACGCTTGTAGAGTGTAAAGCATTGAACATCACCGAGGACCTGGGGCAAGTGGACATTATCTTCTCTGACAAGACTGGCACCCTCACGGAAAACAAGATGACCTTCAAGAAATGTTCCATCGGGGGAATAGATTATTCAGGTAGGCTGGATCTCTTTCAATATGAAATTTAGCTTAAAAGAATTTGCCCTGATGTGTTCATTTTGTGTGCATGTAAACCACGGAGAAGAGCGGTACAAAGACAAACAATGCCAAATGGTGTTATTATTTTAAATGAGTTGATTAGTGGGTATCATCATTGGTTCTGTGGTATTAGACTTGAAGCGGATGTATTAGCCTTCACATGTACTAACAGGTGCCGAAGGGCTCAGCAACCCATCTGCTGAGCAGCGTTCTCTGATTCTTCCCAGTTCCACCCAGGTAAAGCTTTTTTTATTGATAGAATACCATGCAACTAACAAAATTAGGTTCCCAATGTTAAGTGACGGTAATGTTTACAGAAAGGTTTCCGCACATTCTAAGAAGGTTACCAGTATCACAATCAAGAAAAACACAAGATTTTGTTCTGCTAACAGTATTTCTCTTAGCTTGTATAGCAATACTTTTTGAAGAGTGTGATTTTGGTGATGAGCTTCCAGAACAGTTTGTATGTGTATAGTTGGTATTCAAGAAGATAGAATAGTTGTGTGATTGTAGCATTAGAATCAGAATGGTAATGTGTGACTGAGGGTGTGTTTGCCATCAGAGTGTAGATGGTAATGTGTGACAGTGTTTGTATTCACCATCAGAGTGAGTATGATTATGTGTGATTGTGTATGTGTTAGGATGACTTTGACATGGATGAGCGGTTACAGCAGCTGCTAAGTGGCCTGTGTCTCAGTGATGCTGCTGAGAGCCACCACATACAGACCGTGTGGGACTTCTTCCTCCTTCTCACAGTTTGTAACACTGTTGTCGTTTCTGCTGATACAACACCTAATGATGTGAGTGATCATTATTAACATTAATGATATGAATGGTCATTATTAACACTACTGATGTGAGTGATCATTATCAACATCATTATCAACACTAATGATGTGAGTGATCATTATCAACACTAATGTTATGAGTGATCATTATCAACACTAATGATGAGTGATCATTATTAACACTAATGATGCGAGCATTATTAACACTAATGATGTGAGTGATCATTATTAACATCAATGATATGAATGGTCATTATTAACACTAATGATGTGAGTGATCATTATCAACACTAATGATGTGAGTCATCATTATTAACACTAATGATGTGAGTGATCATTATCAACACTAATGTAATGAGAGTGATCATTATTAACACTAATGTTGTGAGTGATCATTATTAACACTAATGATGTGAGTGATCATTATTAACACTAATGATGTGAGTGATCATTATTAACACTAATGATGCGAGTGATCATTATTAACACTAATGATTGTGAGTGATCATTATTAACACTAATGATGTGAGTGATCATTATTAACACTAATGATGAGTGCGAGATATTTATGAGTAATCATTATTAACACTACCGTTGTGAGTGATCATTATTAACACTAATGATGCGAGTGATCATCAACATTATTGATATTTATGAGTAATCATTATTAACACTACCGTTGTGAGTGATCATTATTAACACTAATGATGTGAGTGATCATCAACATTATTGATATTTATGAGTAATCATTATTAACACTACCGTTGTGAGTGATCATTATTAACACTAATGATGCGAGTGATCATTATCAACCAATCTACCTGTTGTCCTAGCCTTGTTTATCATCATATTTGATAACTCTGTGGGTTTTTGCTTTTTCCATACCTGTCTGCCAGCTTGAATCTCTTGAATTAAGTCAAGATGAAGTATTCAAAGATCGCCACCGTGAAGTGTCCACTCTGCTAAGTTCAGTACCCCACACCAACATTACAAGTGGCAAGCTTGCTCAACGTCCAGAATCTATGGATTCTGGTATATCATCATTAGATGTATCTCTAGTCCCAGGGACATCAAGTTGCTCTGATATCTCTACCGCGACCCAGATTCCTGACCGCACTTCAATTCATAAACAAGGTCATACCAACCAACACAAAGCTTCCTCTTTTAATACTCAGACCAATTGGAGCCAGTTGTCAGTATTATCAGATCAATCGCTGAAGAATCGCTACGAGGCAGAGAGTCCAGATGAGCTGGCGCTGGTGAAGGCAGCATGCTCCTATGGCTGCCAACTGCTGGGACGAACACACAATCAGTGTCACATCGGGATTCCAGGTCAGTAAAATCAGCTAGACTTTGTGAAAGTCATCTGGGGAATATCAATTCATGGAAATGATTATGTTATAAAGATGACATTGTGTGGTTCCACCACAACAGAGCCAATTCAAGTGCAAGCAGGGAAATTCACCACCAGTCTAATAAGGAATGCCATAGATAGATGAATCAATTTTAACCTTCAATTGTTTTTATCTGATTCTCAGTCAGTTTTTAGTTAAAGGAGCCCATCAGAGAGTACGCGGCTACTCTATAAGCAGAAAAGAGGAAACAGTTGTCTGTTTGTGTCTCTGATCTTATATTGCTAATGTTTTCTGATTGGCAGGTGATGGGGAAGTGAGAGTTCAGATTCTACACGTACTTCACTTTGACTCAACTCGCAAGCGCATGTCTGTCATCATTGAGCACCCTCACACCAAGCAGAAAATACTCCTCTGTAAAGGTGCTGACGCAGCAATTCTCCCCAACCTCTCTCAAGACAGCTTTGGTGAGTCAATAACCACCAGCGCACCCCCACTTTGTTGATAACATTATCTGTCACTATTCTGTCAAATGAGCTCTGAAGGTCAAATATATGTTTGATTGTTCAAAACCAAGGGATTACTGAACAGGTCATAGAATATGATTTCTTGGATGGGTTATTCTGGTCTGTAGTGAGTGGTGATGACAAGCTGACCAGTACCCAAGATCATCTGATGGATTTCTCAATGGCCGGTCTCAGGACACTCTGTATGGCCAAGCGAACTCTCACAGAGGAGGTGTATAATGAATGGCAATCTGAGCAGGTCAAAGCAGAGAATGCTCTGGTGGACCGAGAACAACTTCTCCTAGAGTCAGCTTGTAACATAGAGAGAGATATGACACTGCTGGGTGAGTTGATGAAGTATACCATTGATGAAAATCTGTTATCATCATCATCTTCTTCATATCTATCATTCTTATTTTCATCTCATTTATCATTATTTTCTTATCAAACTTTACACCTTTACAACCATAATTATATTTCATCATCATAATCATCATCATCATGACTGTCATCATCAGTATTGATGTCCATGTCTTGTGGATGACCAGGTGCTACTGGGATAGAGGACCAGCTTCAAGAAGGAGTGCCTGATACAATAGCTGCCCTCAGGATGGCTGGGATTGCAGTGTGGGTCCTCACTGGGGACAAACAGGTTGCTGTCTACACTATAACTCACTTCTACTATCAAATTTATTCAGATTGATTGATGGCTCAGGTGAATACTGTATGAATATATGTTAACCTGTGTTGTTGCTAGGAGACAGCATTGAACATTGCCTATTCTTGTCAGCTGATTGATTCAAACCAGCAGGTGTGGAATTTATGTGCTAAAGACAAGGTTAGTGCTAGCCTAATACAGGTGTGATCTGTCTCAGCCACTTTACTTCTGACCAGATAGATTCTTGGCATCTCCAGAGTACTCAGGTATTTTTCAATTGAACATTTGTAATGTAATCGATTACTTCCTGCAGGAGTCTACTGCCCAAATAATGACGGATATACTGCAGCATATTAAAATGGATGGAACCTTGAGTGAAACTCCTTCACCAAACCATGGTACCACAAATCAACAAGGCGAGAGCAACACTCAGGAGACCCTCTTAAATGTGGCACTGGTAATTAATGGTGAAACACTGAGCTTCATCTTGGGCAGTGAGCTGGAGCAGGAGTTCCTCCGCCTCCTGCCACAGTGCCAGTCTGTCTTGTGTTGTCGCGTCACACCCTTCCAAAAGGTTATACTCATTATCCTTGTCATTGAATTCTCAAATCAATTGTATAACCACATATACGGTTAATCTTGCTTTTTTGTTTATAATTTGATTCTCATTTCAGGCTCAAGTGGTGAAACTTGTTCAATGCAGGCTTGAAAAGCTGACATTAGCTATTGGTAGGTAATTATTTACGCTGTGGTTCTGAGAGTAAATGAAGCCTGATATGCCACACATGGTAATAGGCTATTTGCATGGTGGTTAAACCCAAGCTATGTTTTGCTGAGCAGGGGACGGAGCTAATGATGTTAACATGATACAGACAGCAGACATTGGGGTGGGCATCAGTGGTCAAGAAGGCATGCAGGCAGTCATGGCCTCAGACTTTTCTTTAGCTCGCTTTCGTTTCTTAAAGAAACTTCTGCTGGTCCATGGTCACTGGTCCTACGATAAACTGGCAAGGATGACACTCTACATGTGGTATAAGAATGCTGTAAGTATTGCAGATCATATAAGTATTGACTTAACTGATTGAGTGAGTATTATGTGTGTTTCAAGGTCATATTTTATCTCAAGGTCATGTAATGGCTTCAAGATGGAGTTTAAGACGATATCATGTCATTTTGGTTTTTTTTACCTGTTTTAGTCATAGTGCTTGAATCACACAATTCGACTCCTTCCCCTAGGAAAGTAGGCTGGACAACCAAAATACTAAACACATGCATGTTTCATTGGTAAAGTTAGTCAAACTCAGCCCACCTCATACCTAACAGTATTCTAACAGTTGCCACACATTTGCCACAAGTACTCAACAAATTTTCCCAAGTTAAACAAGGAATTTAATGATACAAATATCCACTGCGAAATTGAGATTTTTTTTCTATTAAATGCCCCTTTCGGTTCATTTTTATTAATTGGCAGTACTGTACTTGATAAAGGTCATTTGTTGACAGAAGGTCATGTGATTTCTGAGTGTCATTTTTGATCTAATGTGTTTGTCTGTGGTATGTTATCACATAACTTTATTTGAAGAGGGGTTTTTTCAGCTTTGACATTTTAATTAAAGCAGTTACATTTATATGTTTCAGGTATTTATCTTCATGTTGCTATGGTACCAAATATACAGTGGGTTCTCAGCAGGTACCATGTTGGATGACTTTAACCTCATCCTTTTCAACCTTGTCTATACATCTATTCCCCCTATCATACTGGGGGTACTTGACCAGGATACGGCTGCTGAGATATTGATTGCCAACCCCCGCCTCTACCAACAGGGGCCCAGGAGAGAGGTAGGTCAGAACCTCCTCAATGTCGTGTTCTCCAGTATATCTAATTAAGTCTGCGGAGAGTCAAGCCATATTTGATCACCATTGAAGCTGATGATTGCACTGAAGTTCTTTGACATCCCCATGTGTGTGTTATACTGACTATCACGTGGAGGTCACGTTAGTAATGGAACGTGGAGCTGACGTGTGGTTTTATATTGCAGGTCTATGCAAGTCATTCATACTTCCTGTGTATTCTGGATGCCATGTGGCAGAGCATTGTGCTGTTCTTTGTACCATACTGGGTAATAGTTTTTCTACAATTGTTTTCTACAATTGTATGGTCAGGAAATGTATTTCAGTGCATGGAGCTGTATGTGTGCCAAATTCCTTGATGGCTGAAATGTTGTATGTCAGGATAAGTATGTGTTTGTCAGGTGTGTATGGCTGTGTCTGTAGGTGTATGTGCCATGTTGTATGGCTGTGTCATGTTGTAGGTGTATGGCTGTGTCATGTTGTAAGTGTATGGCTGTGTCATGTTGTATGTGTGTTTGGCTGCTGTATGTGTATGGCCATGTCATGTTGTATGTGTATGGCTGTGTTGTGTTGTAGGTGTATAGCGATTCATCAGCAGGACTTTGGGAGTTCGGTGCTACTTGCATGACAGGGTCTGTTCTGGTGGCTTTACTGCATCTCTGTCTGGAAACCAAGTCTCTGGTGAGAATAAGGACTATATCCCTTCCGCAATATCTCCAGCTGGAAACTACGCTACTTTCAACTGCCCCTATAACGTGTTGTGCACACGTTGCAAATTATTATGGCCATGTGGGTGATGTAATCACTGAGCCAGATGTCACAGTATGTCCATGATGTAATCACTGACCCAGATGTCACCAGTATGTCCTATGATGTAATCACTGACCCAGATGTCACCAGTCTGTCTATGATGTAATCACTGACCCAGATGTCACCAGTCTGTCTATGATGTAATCACTGACCCAGGTGTCACCAGCCTGTCCATGATGTAATCATTAGACAAGACCTGTGGGTGATGTTATTACTGACACCTGTATATAGTTGTATATACTTAATGACATCGCTTTGTTTACAGAATGTTTTCCAGCTAGCTAGTTTGGTCCTCAGTGCTTTTCTATTTTACTGCTGTAACTTCTTCCTTGCTGGCATCTGCACGGGATGCAGTCCACCCGCCAACCCGTACTGGGTGTGTGTGAAAGCCTATAGCTCTCCTCTTCACTGGCTATCTGTCTGGCTGGTCATTATACTGGCTCTTCTACCCAGGTAAATTGTTCATCTCATGATTTGGTTCTTCAGAACTATATTGCACGTAAGGCTCAACAACTAATGGGCTCTAATCTCTTCATGTATTGCTGGTGAATTTCAGATTTGTTGTACGGAGTTTACAAGGCAGTTTCCACACAAAGCCTGTCGCATCAAATTATCACTCAGAGGTGAATCCTCCTGCTCCAGAGGTCAATGCTGACTTCAATGCTCAACACTGTAATACAACAAGTCCTTCAGTGCAAGAAACTCAAACTAGCCCTGTCTCAACCTCATGTTGAAATAGTAGCCGGAATCTTGCATATAATGTGTCAACCAGATGGTGTTTGGTCACCAAGTGGGCCTATAAGGATCTCATGGCATATACAGCTTCTATATCACCCCTAACTCAACCATGTAGCCTCAGGGACCTAATCCACACCTGTTGGTGTTATGGAAAACCTTTTTTCCTATTATTTTTGTTATTTATAAATAAATATTGATGTTTTACACAGAGCCCTTTACACAATAAATTTGCATAACATTCAAATTGTCTAGTAATGATCAGCCAGAAAAATTACACGATTAATCTAAATGTAATCAATATCCCTATCCACACCTGGGCAAGGTACAAGGCTATACATGCTAAAAAGTACTTGTAAAAAAACTGTAAGTGCATTAACATGGACCGTTTTTGAATGTGATAAAGAGTTGATGAGAACATTGCAGCAGACAGGTACAGAAGCAAGCATTGAGAATAAAGATGGAAGGCCACATCAGATATCAACTACACTAGGTAGGAACAGGTTGTCATAGGAACATAAATACAGAAGCAAACAGTCAAGCAGTGATCTCATTTACAGGTCAAATATAGTAGATGACAAACTCCAATATCATTCTATCAGTAACTGTGTAGGGATATGCAGATAATTATTACAATAGGATCGCTCTAATTCTAACAAAACAGCTTTGCATGGTTTGTGAGTAACCTAATCTTCTGCGCCCTCTTCTGGGTGTAGCATCTTCTGAATGTTGTCAACACGCTGCAGATTCTGAGAGCTCACTCTTTCAGAGCACATGGGGCAGGTGTGCTCAGTCTCCAACAATCTGCAACACAACACACTCTTTATCACAAGGCCTTGTGGGGAGACAGTTACGAACAGGCTACAACACTGAACTTCACTGTAAACTTGATCATATTAACTACAGCGAAGAAAGTTACTCGGGGACTGCTATCACAAACTACAGCCCAGAGCCTCACTAGGGGGTTGCAATCACAGGTTACAGCACAGAGCCTCACTAGGGGGTTGCTATCACAGGTTACAGCACAGAGCCTCACTAGGGGACTGCTATCACAGGCTACAACACAGAGCCTCACTATGAGATTGCTATTACACAGTCTGTAGTAAACAGCCTAATTTCCAAAGTGCCATTATCTCGTTACTGTTAACATCAATCATGCAAGATCATTGGATCACATGACGCTCTCAACCAATGAGATTACGTTTTATAATGATGTCAATATGCCCTTATGACCACACTTCATAATGATTCTCGATAGGTCTCATAAAAATATAAACCGCTTGGGATGTCTTTAGATAAAACAGACCATTGTCAAATTGGCCATTAGTGTCGACTGCTCAACAGCTGCCTGGCTAAGTCTGTGCTGTGGGACTGTTTGTTATCACACTCCAAACACAGTTAAAAAAACGCAAACTCACTTGACAAATTCAGAGAGTATTGCAGGGAATTCACAGCTGGGACAGCAGGTGATGTCCTCTTGTGTAATGTGCTTTCCCTACGCACACACAGACATGAGTCATCTCTTCATCACTACCATTCATTATAATCATGAAAGTAATTCTCATCTGATAACGTATGTTTTTCTTACAGTGATGATACAGTAAGGAATGCTATTCTTGCAGTCAGGACAAACCAGTTCCGTCTCAGCAACCTGGAAGCTGCAGTAGGGACAGGCTGTCCTCATTTCCTCTTCCTGTGTCTTATCTGGTTTTCTACCACAGTCAATCACGATGAACGTTACAACCAAAGGCAATGATTTCTTTTGACACAGAGGCTAATACCACAGGGTCACAGATGACATTATGACTGTTGCTCATCGGTCCATCTAACCAAAGACCTCTTACCTCACAATGCCCTCAATTTTCTTCTTATATTTGAGGTCAATCTTCTCCCTATATTCTGGTCGCATAAGCATGGCAGCGTAACTAAATGAGGAGTTCTTGAGGCCCGATCGATGACACTCTATCACTGTTGATGTGAGGATTGGTACCACATCTAATACACCAGATGATAGGAAATGTGGATATATATTGCCTATCCAAGCTTAATCTGTCACAGACTGACAAGAGCTAGCATTGAGCTGGGATTCTAGGTTGAAGATGCATTTTTCAGTGATTATGGGCAAATTTTATCTTGTTTTCGAAGTAACAATTATCATTTCCAAAATTAGTAGGAAATCGGACAATGAAGTGTTTTCACAACAGAATTTAAATATTTTACTATGAATGCAGCTTTAAAGTTGGAAGAAACTCACGTGAAGGGAATTTACTGATGTTGTTTGCCACCCGTATCAACATGCGAGCACCCTTCAAATGGTCCCCCTTCTTCACATGGATCTGGGAAAACGAACATTGGATAGATACATCCAACTATTTAGCTGCATGCTGTGGAGTGTTAGTGATGGAATGGGGGCATACCTTGACAAGAATGTAGGAGTGGAGGATGAGTAAGTTGTTGACCATCTCTGAAGGGATCTTGATTTTATTCTTCTTCAGTTCCTGGTACATGCTGTACAAAACATCGTGTGCATTGCGGTAGTTTCCTGGATCCACACAATGTCACAGAGTCATCATCAAAATAGCAGCCTGTTGAGAAAGGTAGTTAAAAACTGGGGTCAATTGTCATATTCAACACCAGGGTTCTACGGCAATGGTGGTTGAAGAGAAGAGAATGATGCCATTGAGTCAGTGTATAAGGGCAGGATGTCAAAGGTAGGCCACTGACCAGCACTCTGTTCCTCTCGGGCGATGATGATGGCCGTACGAGCCGCTTCCCGGTACTGCTTGAGGGCCATGTAGAGTCGGAACAGATACTTAGCATCCTGGCAGAGCAAAGACACAACTTGTCATCACTGTGCCAGAAACATCTTCTTGTTGCATAGTGACCACTTTTAAAATTAACAATACATTGAAACAATGGCTTTTAATGTTGTTAAGATGTGAACCTTTGGTTCCCCGTCATCATCTCCCATGAGGTAGTCAATGAGTCTCTTAGTGAGTGCCTCATCCTTCGCCTCACCCACCGTCTGTATGGCCATGTTGATGGCGTTACCGTCATCCACAACGGAGCATCGCAGGAAGTGGTTCAATGCCTATACACACACATCATCCATCAAAATAAAATATAACATCATACACAAAACAGGCAAACTCAGCAAAGAAAACAATAAAATGTACCAAATTTGAAATTATACAGAAATTGATCTTGCTATGTGAACACAGTCAGGTTATATGGCAGTCAAAATTAAAGGAATATATTATTTATATTGCCCGCACAAAGACAAAGCATGATTCAACATTATGAGACATTGATGAAGATTTCCCGGTGACTCACCCTAGCATATTGCTGACACCGCAGGAAAAATTTGCCAGACAGATAGTGATTTTTTTCATTTTCAAAGTAAAGTGCGATGCTCTGGTAGTCTTCATTAGTAGCATCAGAGCCTGCACACAGGGATATTCTATTTCTGTTTAAAACAATACATTATACAGACTGTCTAGGAATTCTCGAAAATTGCGTTTATTTGCCTAATAATGGGTTACGAGGGATGACTAATGTTCAAGAAAATGGGGTGCAGGGAACAACTCGTGGACCGCACCTCAGGATGAAATACCGTAGTCAGTGAGCTGTAGTAATTCCTTCACTGTGGTCAAATGTTACAAAATCAGGTATCCCAATCATCTTTAATATTTACAGATAAACAACTCTGCTGACAAGGGTAATTTCCTCATATATATTGGCCTTACTGGTCTATTAGACTAACCGATTATATCAGCATATGTTTCCATATGTCCATGAGTCTGAGCCAACTGAAACGCTTCATCATTACATCGTGACATGACCAGGAACTGGATGGCGGAGGAGTAGTCATTCAGCTTCTGGAAAAACCTACACAGGAGCACCAGAGATAGAAAACATGGAAGCAATAGAAAAACACAACTAATGCTACAAAATACATCACAAGCCTTCATACTTTGCCACCATCTTGGCCCCCTCAGTTGACTGAGTTTCACGGACGATTCTCACAGCTTCCTCTGGATTCTGCAGATGATCAAGGTTTATCCTGAAAGAACACAACAACAGTGAAAGGATAGCAGCATTTGGGTAAACACAGATCCAATGATTGGTAGCAGGTGTTTTTCAGCAGTACCTGATGACGCTGTCCCAGTCCTTGGCATTAGCGTAGGCTGCAGAGGCCTCCTTGTAACGACCCTCCGCCTCCTTTGCTCGAGCGTACTGACTGTGGATCTTAGGGGAGGACACCTGAGGTAACAACTCGCCCACCTTGTTCCTTCACGAAACACAACCACCAGAGGATGTAACCATGGTTATATGTAAGGATTGCTAAATCACACAACCACCAGCAGATGTAACCATGGTTATATGCAAGGGTTGCTGAATTACACAATTACAACCATATTTCCACAGCAGCTCCTGCAGATTTACAAGGGTTGCATATTAAGGTTAAATTCAAGAGAGAAATATGAAAGTAGAGAGAGTAAATGAGGCAACATAGGGTTATCACAGAAAAGATTGTCACTCACCAGTTTTTGGAGCGTATGTAGACAGAAGCAGCCTTGTCGTAGAAAGCGCCTTTTTCATAGAGCATGGCTGCCTCTGCATATTGCTGAAAACACAAAAGCATGGACAGGTAGGTGGTTATGTGAGGATGTGTGGATGTGTTAGGTGAGATCATTAGGGGTAAGGTATCTTGACACAAGGTGAATTGGAATACACTGACCACTGCAACACCCCTATCCCACCCCCCTAGTTACTAAAGGGTAATATATGTGGGTGGATGGGGGGTCACTGGTTCCCCAAGCAAGTGTGTGTATGATTGACTTCATGTGAGTGTGTGTGCCTAATTCTATGTTGGAGCGCGTGTGTGTATGTCTCAGCACGCATGATGTCATGTGGGTGTGTGGTTTGGTGGGAGAGTTTGCAACTTCATGAGTGTGCAGAAATGAATGCACATGGTATCATGTAGTTGTGGGTAAGTGGTACCTTCATGCTCTCGAGGATGGCAGCACAGTCTTTCTTGAGAGCCCGACTTGGCATCTTCACTGCCATGCTGACTCCCCTGACATCACACACACAAATGACTCCTATACAGAACCAGTATCAACATCATAGTCTTTGTCAGTGTCAGCATCAGTGTCAGCATCAGCCCGAGTGTACCTGCGGATGTCACCCAGACGAATAGACATGCGAGCTATGCCTGCTGCACAGGACTCGTCATGTTCACGATTCCTCTCGTCCTTTGTAATGCCTTTCTCATAGTGCATCATAGCATTGCCATAGTCACCAGTAAACTCGAGCTGCTGTGCATACTCCTTGGAGATGAAAGGGATCTGGTCCGGAGACAGGGCTTTTGCGAGCTGGAGGGCTGCATCCCAGTGAAGTAGATCTCGTCGCATCTATACACACACAGCACCACTCACATGACACATGCCAACCACAGGTACATTATGCACCCAGTGACCCTGAACATGGTGGTAAAAAGAGGAATGACAGATACCTCGAGGGCAGCAGTAGGGTTGCTGGAGGATAGGAAGAGGTCCTGGGCCAGGTTGAAGTCCTCAAGGAACATCGCTACGTAGCCAGCTAGCAGGTTGCGGTCCTCTAATCCCTGCAGCATTGCACAAGAAAGACATGAAGTCATGGTCCTCATATCATGCCACAGGTGACTATACATTACTCAGCTTGCCAGGGATAACACACCAGGGCAGAGATCAGAGATCAAACAGCCAACCAGAGATCACACAGCCAACCAGAGATCACACAGCTGACAAGAGATCACACAGCCAACCAGAGATCAAACAACTGACAAGAGATCACACAGCCAACCAGAGATCACACAGCCAATCAGAGATCAAACAGCTGACAAGAGATCACACAACCAACCAGAGATCAAACAGCCAACCAGAGATCACACAGCTGACAAGAGATCACACAGCCAACCAGAGATCACACAGCTGACAAGAGATCACACAGCCAACCAGAGATCACACAGCTGACAAGAGATCACACAGCCAACCAGAGATCACACAGCCAACCAGAGATCACACAGCCAACCAGAGACCACACAGTCACCTAGAGATCATACAGCTAACAAGAGACCACACAGCCAACCAGAGATCACACAGCCAACCAGAGATCACACAGCCAACCAGAGACCACACAGTCACCTAGAGATCATACAGCTGACAAGAGACCATGCAGCCAACCAGAGATCACACATCCAACCAGAGATCACACAGCCAACCAGAGACCACACAGTCACCTAGAGATCATACAGCTGACAAGAGACCACACAGCCAACAAGAGACCACACAGCCAACCAGAGATCACAGTCAGCAAGAGACAACACAGCCAGCCAGAGATCACAGTCAGCCAGAGATCACACATCCTTCTCTGGTGACCCTCACCACAAGCACGAGAGGCATTATGGGATTGTTACCTTTATGGTCTGTAGGGACATGACCATGCCAACATCGGCTATGTGACGGTACACCCTGCTAGCTACACACACAACACACCATGGTGAATGACTGTTTCTGATATTACACAGGTGCTGGGTGATGTTCACACCCCAGCACTGGCAACCACATCAACAGGGAGGCTCAAACAGCAAATGGACACAGAAAGTGGTTGACAACATTATATATACCAAATTCTAAATCCAGGATGGACATGGCTGCCTTAGCTAGGGAGAGCCAGGTGTCCCTCAGGTTGAGGTGGCTGCAATACATCCACGCCTCTTTAAACCTACAAGTCACACAAATGAACTACAGCATTCACTTGGGCAACAAGAGATGAAAGGATTTTTATAAATACGAGTACAAATTGATATAAAAAAACATGGTATTTGGTCAAATATAATAAAATTTGTCTGTAAATCGGTAGTTAGCACAAATCCACACATTATCGTCATGGCTTTGTCATTTTTATACCTTGAACAGGGGTTTGATCGGTTGAATTTACAGCCTGAATAGTGTAGGGAATGTTAGAGCCGTGACACAAGAGAATGAATATAGTAACTGTGACGCAGCATTGACAGACCTCCGCTAAATTCAAACTCACCTTTTCAGGGCAATGCAACGCTCCACACACATAGCTAACTGCAAGCAAACACAGACAATACTAAGTCACTAAATGATTGATCAGGCAATAAAGGAATCTATAACTGACCACTGCTAGTTCTTAGTCTGTTTCCTGCTTATCCCAGGCTGTCAGTTTGTTTAAAAGTAAGTCTGGATATTTTCTTGCTGTATGTAAACTGCTCATCACAAAAGTGCACTAAACTAACCAGAACTATTAACAATCAGTTTGACCGATAATAATATATCTTTGACATAAAGATGAGAGGTGGTGTGTGATTGTTTGAACAACTAACATAAGTGATTGGCTTTCCAATTTGTGGGGAATAGTTTACATTTTTTAGATTGGGGCACCTTGTGTCAAGGCCATCTCAGGGGCATCTGAAATACGCTTTTATCGGCCATTTATCATCAGAGGAGTGAAATTATATACACAGCCAATTACAGCACCGAATGGCAAGCTGCATGAGATAGTTACCTGTTCCTTGCTGAGGTCGGTGGCATTGTCAGGGAAGTCATGTGTATCGAGGATGAGTCCCAGTGTTTTGCCGCTAGATGTCTGTAGCGTGACCTCGCCATTGTAAAGCAGCAGAGGCACCTGACCGTAGGGCAGCTTACTGATGCCTACCAGCTGCACAAGAGACCCTACAAGCAGACAACACCCTCATCACCGCACTCATCTAACCATGACATCTTATGGACCCCAGTGATTCCATAATAACAGGGTTACTTTAACAAAGAACATCCCTGTGCTTTACAATGTGCTTTTGGGTGGCAAATGAGTGCCAATTGAGAATTAATCCAACAGGGCATATAAAAAAACAGGTGAGGTCATACAACCATGCACATCTGCACAGCATCACAAATCATTTTTCACAATGTTGTAACAGAGTATATCACAAGATCACATGAAGAACACATGCACCTAAACAAACACCTCATTGTCTGACAATGCAATGCTTATTCTAAGATCTTGCAGTCCATGAAACACATTGGATTCTCAAAGGCAAGTATAACTCATACAAAGGAGGACAGCTTTTTATCCATTTATCACCAAGAGGGGTTGTCGGGGGTGAGGGATAGGCATGTGGGTAGGGTGGGGTGACAAAAATATATATCAAGAACTGTGACGATATGGAATCTTACCTGTTTCGGTTACTATGGCAAAAAAACAGAACAGTAATCAATAGTAATAGCTTACTCCAATTACACACACACACACACACACACACACACACACACACACACACACACACACACACACACACACACACACACACACACACACACACACACACACACACACACACACACACACACATATATATATATATTTGTATATATGCTTATATAAAGCACTATATAAAGTAGTTCAAGCACAGGACCACCTTTAATAATGTGTCAATAACAAACTATATTATTAGTGTCTAGACACAAGGTGATGTGGAATATACTGACAACCACATCACCTCTGTCCCATTTCCCAATGGAGGATATATCTTTGCTCACCTTTAACAGTTTCACGACAGTACACATAGGTGTAGATTTTCTCATCATCATAGGCAATGAACACTCCCTGAAACAGACACTTTGAAATATATTCTTTTAACCAGTAGAAATCCAGGGATGAGGGGTGAATCAAGATAGACAAATCAACAAGCTTCATTTACCTTGTCGAGCAGCCAGTTTTCCCACAATATCCCACGCACAGTGGGGGAGAAATCCGGGATTTCAATGATGTTGTCATTTACCTACAACTCATCAAAGGATACAATAAAATGAAACCCTGTAATAACGCAATAGTTGTGGCCCATAAATTGTCAGAATTAGGGTACATGCAAACTGGATAGTTTGCTGCAAATAAAGTCTAATGACTCATCCGTTAAATAGGAATTCAAATTGAATGAGGAAGCTTAAAACCAGGGTTTCACAGTAGTTGAGATATTTGGCACATACTGGGTTGTACACGTAGCCATCACTCTTTTCGTCTATGAAGATCAGTCTGGTGCCAGAGTGACTGGGAAAGATCTTACGTATTCCCACTACATGCCGGTATTCGTTGACAAACTGCCAATCCTCAATGTAGAAGTAGAAGATTCCTCCAGCCTGAGGAACCGTAGGTACAGGGCAATTAAAAAATGCAAAGAAGTTCGTTAGAATCACATTTACATCCCCAATCTGCACCTCGCCCCCTTCCATTTCAGATTATATAAGCCCCAGACAATCACCATTGTAAATTGTAGGTAAATGCATTAATTAAGCCCTTTCTGCTGCCACTCACAATTAAATATTACCCAAATGTAAAATATTAATGTACATGTTAATGCCTGATTTCAACCCTCAGTCCACAACCATTGAGCTAAACATATGCCCTTCCTATCAATCTATGCCAGACAGTGCCCTTCCCACTATCATCCTGAACCCAACTATGCCACTCCCTCTATCATCTTGAACCCCACTATGCCACTCCCACTATCATGAACCCATGTGCCACTCCCACTATCATCCTGAACCCAACTATGCCACTCCCACTATCATCCTGAACCCAACTATGCCACTCCCACTATCATCCTGAACCCAAATGTGCCACTCCCACTATCATCCTGAACCCAACTAGGCCACTCCCACTATCACCCTGAACCCAACCATGCAACTCACTCTACCATCCTGCACTCAACTTAGCCACTCCTTCTATCACCCCTGATGCCACTCCCACTATCATCATGAACACAACTTTGCCACTCTTATTATCAACCTGAAGCCAAATGTGCCACTCCCACTACAAACCTGGACCATAACATGCCCTTCTCATCATCAACCCGAACCAGACTATGCTCCTCCCATCATCAACCCGAACCAGACTATGCTCCTCCCATCATCAACCCAAACCAGACTATGCTCCTCCCATCATCAACCCGAACCAGACTATGCTCCTCCCATCATCAACCCGAACCAAATGCTCCTCCCCATCAACCCAAACCAGACTATGCTCCTCCCAGCATCAACCCAAACCAGACTATGCTCCTCCCATCATCAACCCAAACCAGACTATGCTCCTCCCATCATCAACCCGAACCAGACTATGCTCCTCCCAGCATCAACCCAAACCAGACTATGCTCCTCCCATTATCAACCCGAACCAGACTATGCTCCTCCCAGCATCAACCCGAACCAGACTATGCTCTTCCCAGCATCAACCTCAACAAGAATACGCTTGCACCAGGCAACATACATCGGTGGCGTAGACGAGGAAGTCCTGTGTGATATCATGGCAGGTGATCCTCTGATCCTCATGCTCCTTGTCTGGAAACAGACGAGTCTCTCGCTCGTCAGAGATGCCAGCAGACTCGGCTTCAATCTGACACACACAGGTAAACAGCCTTCCTTCAGCTTAAAGTATCACTCTAGAATGTTAATGTCATAAAATAAAAAGGGTCGTAATCATATAGCAACTGACTTTAGACAAATCTTACCCCAAACTTAAAAACGACTTTGTTTGTGATAGTATTCCTGTAAGCTATGACCATTTACCTGGTTCTATCTCACCTGTAAATGTTTCTAATACTGCTCTTAAAGTGTATGTCGAGGGAGCCAATCTATCCTTTAAAGAAACTCTAGTAGTTAAGAAGGGAAACATTCAAATGTGCCTTATGTCAATGCACTTGCCGTCAGTGCTATGCCTCACCAGATGGAGGTTGACCTTGCCCTCGAAGCTGACCGCTGCGTAATCTGCACTGAGTTTGCATGACTGCACTGTACCCAGGTATTCCCTGTCTCGCAGCTTCTCCGGGCCTATCGCACACAAAATGTCAATAATTAAACACCAATTTGGTTTAAATGTTACTGAAACTGTAATATGTGCATCTTCTAGCAAGAGGGGAGAGAAGAGTGCTTTGATATGTACAAAACAAGTGCCTTGGAGCCTTATTATGTATGCTACTTGCTGTAATTTCGCTACCTGCATCAGTGAGAAGATAGAACCAAGCTCTGTTATTCATCCCAACAGCCAGGTGATACGGCCCAAGACCTAAGAATGACGGCTCTACATCAATGTTGATTGTCACTGGTCCCTCCTGTAACACAAACATGGTCTCACACAGCTCCAGTAATCCAGTTACAAAATGACATATGGAAAAATGTGTGTAGGGTGTGTGATGAGTGTGAATGGGTCACCTGCTGTATGTGATCGTGGAGTGTGACCTCCAGCAGGGAGGTGAGGAAGGCCACTCGGGTCTGGTGAAAGCTGCCGAGAATGGGCAGCTTGGTAAGGTAGACATGGAGTGAACCTCGCTGTGTAGACACTGCCAGCAGTTGACCATCGTCTGTCCACGAGATCTTGTCCAAGCTCCGTTCATCCTCCAGGTTTATTATGGCATACATCTCCTTGAGATCCGTCAAGTCATGGATCTTGATACTGTTGAAGGCAATAATATTCAACTTATGAAGACAACAACAGATGAGAACAGTTCCATCAATACCATGCTGCCTTTAACAATTTCCTTTACACTCCTCAGTTTGCAGAACAAATGTATCCATGTACCAGTTATCACCAGCAGAGGCTGCTTTGTTGAGTGACAGAGATATGGCAATACTGTTCAGGTTGTCCTTGTGGTTTCTTGCTTGAAACAACTCCTACACACAAAAGCTCATTAATATACAGTCAAAACACAGGCTGTCATGTAAAGTGAAACAAATATATGGAGTGGAGTGGGGCAAGCACTGAACAAGGGCAGTACTCACCTGACCTATCTCCTTCAGGTGAGTTGATATAACCACAAAGTATCCCTGGGAGAATCCAATCATCACATAACCATCTCCAAACCTGTAAAACCATGGTTGATCAAACATCCAAGCCACGGCAGGATTCATCTTCTAAAAATAACTATCAAAGCAAATGTTAGTTGAGCTAAGAGGCATCCAGGTCCAAATGGACCATCAAGAAAGACAGTACCAGGAGTCAAGGGAAATCTCACCATTTGTAGGAGACAATGTTGCCATAGCGCTGCTGGAAGGCCAACTCAATAGGATTTTCAGGGTCGTTGATGTTGTACAGAAACAATGTCTTCTTTCCAATCACAATGCTCACCTGAAATCAGTTTTTGGCAAAGATCCAATAAATGAATAGATCAAATCTGTTAGCAAGTAATTGTCTACAGACAAACAGGCCATTTTGACCATTCAAATTAACCTATTCAAGCAATTAACCAAGTGATATGTCTGGTTCATCGGGTTATGGTCATGAGGATTCGGTTCAGAAAGGTTCTACTGATCTGCTATACAGGAAAATCTCAATCATTTGAATGAGATGGGTGGTGTGTATTTTGTCTGAGTAACTGAATTTTCTGTAAAACTGGTCTGATAGTAAACAAAGGAAACCATCAAGAAGCTTGTGATCTTCTTTCAATAATCCAAAATTCGGATAACAGATGTTGTGATAAGCGTGTTGTAACTGTATCTATTTTTATAACGCTGCTGATAAGGAAAAGCTATTGTATCCTTACAGTATTCTCTCCTGTAGGACTTCTCTCGTCCATTTTCATCTCAGAGAAGGCTAGTTCAGACGGCTCTGCTCGTACAGAGGTCTGTCTCAGCGTATCACCTTCTGTGTTGCTGATGGTGATGGTGCGATCATCGCTGCCAAGTACCAGCAGATTCTGTCTGCTCCATGCCCCACAAGTCACCCGCTTGGTGTGTTTGCCTAAGATTGGAACCTTCCTGTGTGGCAATGGGAGAATTCAACATCATCAGTCAAATAGCATGACACAGACAAATATTTTTCTTTACTCATGAAAATTGTGTCAGTTAAGATGGCTTGACCAACCTGGATGTTTGGTGGTTGTATAGGAGGAGATTGCCCTTGGCAGTACCAATAGCCAGCTGGGGGCCCACCTTGGACCACATGAGGAAAGTCAGGGAATCTCTAAACACACCAAGGTCAACATTAGAATCATGTGCCAGTCATTATTCTGTATGCTGAACTTTAAGGAAGACTTTCGTGTACCTGAAGCCACTGTCCAACTGGGTCACTTTGCGTGTGTTAGCGTCCCAGAGGAAGATAACACCACTTTTATCATTAATGACAGCCAGGATATCCCCATCTTTGTCCCATCCGATTCCAGCACATAAACTGAATACACACACAGTTTATTGGCAGCTCAATCACTGAAAATTTCAATGAAGAAATATATCACAACTAAATACCATAAAAGCTTGATGATCCAAGCAGGGGGACTATGGCACATTAACATACCCAGGTAGTGTGAATTCTTCAATATGTTCTCCATGCCTGTCAAAGATCCTCACTGTATGATCAGACCTGGAAGGAGAATAGTCCACTATAACACGGCCAATATTACTACGTAACCAATTGATATGGATCAGAATACAAGCAAGCCACTCACCCTGATGTTGCTAAGTAATTGCCAAGAGTTTTCTGCCAGCAGTATGATAACGTGCCTTGTCCAGAGAGGCGGTCAGAGATAGAAAAGACTCGCTTCGAAAATCAAAAACACACACTTTGGTCAGTTTATTTCAAACACATAACACTTCCGGCAAATCCAGATAGCTCAAGAACACATTCAAAAATTGAAATCCGGTCATGAAAGACAACCATGGGAGTCACTGCCCATGTCATGTCAAGTTTTAGCTGTGTGCCTCTTTGAATAATCCATTCTTGTTGAATGACTGTCGATACGGCACCTTGCGGCACATTCAAAAATGAAACTGTCATGAGACAACATGGGGCACCTTCATGTCAAGTTTTAGCTGTGTGCCTCTTTGAATAATCCATTCTTGTTGACTAACTGTCGATACAGAACCTAGCGGCACATTCAAAAATTGAAATCCGGTCATGAAAGACAACCATGGGAGTAACTGCCCATGTCATGTCAAGATTTAGCTGTGTGCCTCTTTGAATAATCCATTCTTGTTGAATGACTGTCGAGACGGCACCTAGCGGCTACTGCACCTTATGAGGTGTCGTAATGGTTACGTCAAAGAGGAAAATGCCAACAGTTATAACAGTGATATATTAGCACTTAAAGGAATGAAATAATGTAACACTCGTTCTAGATTAATTTTGAGAAAACTAAAGCAAGAAATATGACTTTTTCACGAGTTAAACGATGTTCCGGTCGTTCGATATCACGTAAACAATTCAGCTTTAGGTCCGCCACGACAGATAAGCTACTAGGCTATAGTAAATTTATAAAAATATTTTTTTTCAAAACACTGGCCTTTTTCAGAGCAACCATCAAAGGGGGTTAGTGTCTTTACAGCTGATTGAACTTGTGACGAACTTGAGAAATAGTCTCCTATTCCGTGAACTATAAATCCTGGCTATGGGCCTGAATGACTGAGTGCGATTTCTCACTTTGTTAGGGTGCCGTACTGGCTAGGGGCTGTAGTGGTCAAGGTGCCGTATCGACCGGCTACGTTCTTGTTTACTGCTGCTGCTTCTCCTGTTATTGTTCAGGCTTTGATGACATTATTTTTGTCAGCTACTATTTTCACAGGTTCCTTTGATCATAATTTCATATGGGTGATTAACTATATTTTAGCATGTTGGATGTTATATGTTTGAATTGAATAGGGGGTAGTTATTAGCCCAACAGACCAACAGTCTATCAAGTACCCCCTAGTTGGTCTAACAGGAAAACCCACTTTTATCGGTAATTGACAAACATGCTTAGCTTATCATCACTTATCACGTTAAAAATACGTACTGATAAGAATTTAAAGCAACCAACAGTGAGAGTAGTGACTAAATTTAATTGATATGATTTTTTTTTAAACAAATATCCGGGAAAACACTTGATTTTGGCAAAATTCCACTCAGAATTCGTGTAGTTCCCAACAACTGGTCTCTTGCATGAAGTTTTTATCATACCTTAATGTCATCATCTGCCTGATAATACATTTAACAGGTGAGTCAATTTATACTAGATTTATATCTTATAACTTTCCGACCTAGTTGCCTTTTCCTCTCCTTTATTCATCATCATAACAAGTCCGTTTCCATCTTACTTACGTTGCGCAATCTCAACGCCATATTGAAATTTAATTAGAAAAGTTAATTGCCTCCCACATTTTAGGCGATTATGCATATTTACAAGTTACTGCGCTTGCTAAGAATCATTCACCATACATAATACTGATTACTTATTAAATTGGACAAGTTACATCAAGTGGACATCGTGAAGGTAAGGTCTTATGATCAATTTTTTTACATTGGCGAGGCCATCCTCAAGAACCAAGAGGGAGCACAAGCTCCACTTGGTTAAAAAGAGCTAGTAGTTATCACATGGACACATGGGTCATCCCTATGACCATGTGATAACAGTGGTTATCACAATTGCTCATGTGTGAGGTGATAATCATGGTCCTTGTCTCCTAATCGCTTGTCTATCTCCACGAAACTATGTTAACATGGTGTCTCTCTGAGACCCGTAGCCCTAATAGACGTCCGAGCATATTTATATTACCGTTCGACCGGAGCTATGAGATCCATAAATATGAGTGACATTCTCTTAATCCTCCATAGCTCCAGTCGAACGGTAATATAAATATATACAGACATCTTGTAGGGCTAAATCCTCCATTCAGCCTCAGTATTTATCGACTTTTATTCGATGGGTTGTGCCTCGAGCAGGACGGTATATATTTTGTATATCCATCCGAACGGTATAACCCCGGTAGGTGTTATACCGGTCGGATGGTAATACAAAATTTATATGTATATGTCCAGTCCGGTGTTCTAAAACCCTGTAAACCCATACTATGGTTTTAGATCACCGGACTAGACATCGGTTAGATCCTCGTTCGACCGCTACTGCACGAACTTAATCATGTCAATTACATTAATTTCTAACAGACAGTTACCTTCATTGCAATTGTAGGTGTCCTTTAAAGTTGGCGGTAGAAACGAACAACTTGAATCTCTAACATCAGCCGCTGTCAGTTCGTTAGCGACTGGAATGCCTTGACATGCGCACTGCCCATATCCGCTTGCATGTCAACCGAGTTCAAACCCCGGGTGGGGGCACTTGGCCTTAACTCGGATAGGGGTGTGCCGCGGGACCTCAAAAACCCGTACCCGTTGTACAAGTTCAAAATGGCAAAAATCATACCCCGTCGTACAAGGTATTATGCGAATGTATAACCCGTCGTACAAGGTGAAAATGGCAGGATAAAAGTTGCGGATAAATCTCAAAATGTTAAAATTTCTGACTACATGCAGTAACAACTTTGCGCGCTTGTACGGTCGAGCCACAGGGATTTGTATTGGCCGGCCGGCCGCTGTCTTCCATGTTCAAAAAGAACTCGAGCACTTCTGATCCTATTTTTACCATGAAAACTATAATTGATAAATATACCAAATCAAAGGACCTAAAAACTATAAATATGCTTTGTTGAATTTCGGAAAGCATTTGATAGTGTATGGCACACAGGGCTACTTCTCAAATTAGCCAGGCTAGGAATAAATAATTTGAACAAAACAAAAATTATCATATTTAACCAAAAAGGAACACATCTCAGGGAAAATTTTGTTTATGGAGGCCACCAACTTGAGTGTGTGGATAATTACCCTTATCTTGGAATAAACTTCACCACTAATGATAAACTGAAGGACTCTGTTGATACCCTTTACCATAAAAGCCTTAAGGTTCTATACAAACTAAACAAACTCCTGGGTCATAACTATAATATATGCACCATGATGCATATCTTCGATCATACCATAAAACCCATACTACTGTATGGTTCTGAAGTGTTGGGAGTAGATATTGGACTGACCCAGTCACGATCCCCAAATGCATTTGAACAAAATCTGGATAATAATAAACTTTCTCAGTTAGAGTTAAAATTCTACAGGAGAATACTACACGTAAAAAGACACACCTCGATTTTAGGAATCAGTGGTGAACTGGGCAGACACCCACTTAGTCTTCATGCCATAACAAATTCAATAAAGTTCTTTCTTTCTATCAAATTATAATCTGGAGGCAGCCTAGCCATGGAAGCACCAATAGAAAGTCAAAATGAACGTCCTAAAACGAACAAGTCATGGTTTGGAAAATTAACATCAATATTGGAGCACATACATCTACAATACAACAACATTAACGTGCCTGAGAACAAAATAAAGATATTTGCGAAAAAAGCTGAAGGTGCTATGAAAACCCTTTATGAAAAATTCTGGCGCATCAAACTCAATAACACTAACAGCCTATCTGGAAGACAAGGGGGAAATAAATTGAGAGCCTACAAACTTTTCCAAACAGCAATTTGGACTCGAGGAATACTTACTAAATATAGACAATATCAACCACAGAACTGCAGTATCACAACTACGTCAGAGCTCCATTAAATATAGAAAGAGGGGAACCATCTCCAATCCAAATGATAGGATATGTCAGTGTTGCGCAATGCAAGCTACAGAAGACGAAACGCATTTCATGATCACATGCCCAAAATATCAAAATAAAAGAGCCTCATTATTCAACGATATTTCCAAAAACATCAGCAATTTTTCTCACCTGTCACCCAATGACAAATATATTTGGGTGATGAGTAATGAGGACAAACTCTTATGTAAAAACATTGGCGAATTTATAAGGGAATCGCTCGAGACTAGAAAACTGGCTCTAAATGGCCAACAACCCTCAGTTGCTGGTGTCTCGGTTAGTGGTCTCACATAGAAATTTAACCCTGTTACTATGCTTTATCTTAATGTGTACTGTTTGTATTGAAATGTATTTAGTTTTGCGGTAGAATTAGTTGCACACTTATTGTATTCCTATTGAAGTGTATGTTGCACTTTTTCCGATCAAAATCATGTAAATAACTCGATTGTGTATGCTCCTAGAGGGCGTGTGATTGCTAATAAACGTCATTGTTATTGTATACATAAACCATAAAGGGTTTGTATTCATAGAAGATATCGGTCAATGCAAATCCCTGTGGGCTGAGCGTGTGATTCTCGGGGCGTCACACAGGGACCATTCATTGTATTTGCATTGTCAACGATCGGTGGGAAATCCCGGGAGAAAATCTCGACATACTGTATTTGAAAAGAAAACATACCCCGCTGTACGAAACGAAGCCCCCCAAAAACCTATGACAAGTATGAGGCCCAATAAAACTCGCCGTACAAGTCTAGAGGCCTAAAAAACAAACCCCGTCGCGCGGCACATGTATACTACCTCTATACGCTTAAGTCCCCCCCCCACCACCGGGTTCAAACCTACACCAAGCCGATATCTATTATGACCGAATAATTGGAGCTACCTCATAGACGACGTGACGCAGGCGAAAGCAATGTACTATATATATATATATATATATATATATATATATATATATATATATATATATATATATATATATATATATATATATATATATATATATATATATATATATATATATATATATATATATATATATATATATATATATATATATGGAAATTGACATTATATATAATTCAATGAATAGTAATTCAATGATAATCAGATGAAGAGAGGTGATATGAAACTAGCCTATCCAGATTTTTACCTGACTGATAAGGTAGTTAAAAATGTAAGTGAAACTATATATCTTGGTCACACATTCACTGATGATTTAACAAATGACAACGACTTCTATCGTCAATGTCGAATGCTGTATGCACAAGGTAACATTTTGATACGACAATTTTATATATGCACAATTGATGTTAAAGTGTCTTTATTTCGAGCATACTGTACCACAATGAATACAGCTCATCTATGGAGTAGACAGGGTCTTAGCCAGATACCCGTCCACCGGACGGGTGAGTCATCGATTTGATCGGGCATGAATTTCCCCCTAAAGACTGTCCACCCGTCCGCGCCGGCAAGGCCAGATACAAGGAATAAGCCAAGTCAGTACAAACAGCTTATTTATTTAAAGACAAACAGCGACGCAGCGCGCTGGCCGCTCATCTACGATCAAAATAAATATCGTTCTATCAGATAACGCTTTTTATGACGCATGGGGTTTAATCAGCCGCATAATACTTTAATGATGGTGGATGGAGTTACAACAAGCTTCGTCTCCTCACAAAAGAATGTCCCAGGCGATGTCTATTTTATGCCTTCTCCAAAACGACACACGATATGTTCGAAGTTTGTAAGAATAAAGAAAAAAAAAGGAGGCTGGCATATATATTGGAGCATCATTCTGAAATTACAAGTGATCTTACATGCCGTGTTGCGATAGCATGACGGACGGTCGGCGTGTTTCACGTTTCGCCAGTGGTTTGTTAGTCTACGTCCCCATTCGTTGAGCCCCCACACCCCGACCGGCGAACCCCCAGAGTTGAGGGATGTACACCAGTATAACTACTGTGAGATTTGTATGATTCTTTGAATCGTGTCTGATGTATCCTTAATTTGCAATGAAATTGATTGCCGAGTTAGCTCTGCTGGGTTGGTAACGGTGTTTGGAAATGTCATCAGTATAATGCTGATGTGTCTATACCTTCGTAATATGCATCTATACCCATTCCCGCATTCCATATGACATCTGAAAAAAAAACCGGAAGCTTGGATTATGGATAAAATGCTTTGAAGAAAAGCATAGCTTCTTCACTCACCTTGTTCATAGTGTTAGAATACATATTGTCGTCGAGGCCCACAACTGCGCGGTACTGTCGGTGTTTGCGCTGGGTATTCAGCCGAGCATTTAAATCGCAAGAGCTGTGGCGGGGTTGATCGCAACTCTCTTGATTTTCTCGTTTCTGTTGAGGTTTGGGCGTTTGCCGTCCCCGTACAATTGTCTCTAGAGGTGAGGAAAAATCCAATACCCATGGACGATCCATAGCAGAGAAAAGCTCTGGTCTTGTATCACGGAACGCATCAGCGAGTTGCTGCATGTAGTCTTGGTAGGGTTCTTCTGAACTCATTGTGGTTATGTATTCTAATGTAAATCTGTGTAACAGAAGAAGAGAGAGAGAGAAAGAAAGTGAGAGAGAGAGGAAAGAGCGATGTATATATGAGTATATATATATATATATATATATATATTTATATTGAGAAAGAGCTGTTGCCTTCATATTACTCAAGCTGCAGTCATGCTTACCAGTCCGTAGTGAGTGCGTCGGTTGGTATGACTGACAGCTGTCTAGAGGCAATGTGGCCGTATTTACAGCATCAACAACACCTTGAGAAACAGCAGCTGCTTGGTACCTACTAGGTATACAAAAGGTAGGATATACTTACAAACTTGAATTATTCCATCTGCATGTGAGTCTTTAACGAACCCCCGTGAGCTGATCGTCCACCTTCTGTATTTGCAGTTCGCTAATTTTCAAGAACTCGCGCTATACGTCATTAAAGAGCATGCGCTGCGGCCGCATCGTCTCTAATGCATTAGTTCCATTAAGGACTCGTGTTCATGCATCGATCGGTGTATACTCGTAACCGTCCATTAATGTAGCAATATACCCATCGCCTTGATGTACGTGCTTTACCATAAGTATAGAAGACGAAGAGTTTAAACGCCCACGCTCTTGTGTGTTTGTACGCATGTCAACTGCGCGCCATCTTGTGTTGGTGTTTAAATGTCTTAATGTTCCCGACGCCAAGCAGTGTAAGCAACGGTAGCGAAAGGACAGAAAACTAGAATTCAACAATGAAGATAGACGGAATGGCTGTATGTACTTTATGGGCATAATCATTAAGATTCCCTCCTTTTATTACATCTTCAGTTTATCACCTTTTTCGGCACATGTCACGGCTCGATCGAGGTTACCATTGGAAACTACTCCAGCATAACAGATCCATACACGTAAACAACGAAAAATAAAACATGTTATCAATCGAAAAATCACCCCGAAGATATTATCTCCTGAACGCTATCAGCCCCTTTAAGAAAACAGGCGTGAGTTACATCGCATCTTCCACGCAGGGAGTGACACATGGTCCACGTAATATTAATAATTTTCTACGAGAGCAATCACCAACTTAGGGGGCTTGGGATAGACTTTTATGACCAACTTGAAAAAACTGGAAAGCCGAATGCTGTGAATGTTTCATTTGAAGAAATGCCGAATATACACAGTCAATTTCCCCCGACCGATCTTAAAGAGACTGTTCAGCCCCATATAAGGCAATCAGGGATCATTTCGTTATTACATTACTACGTTTAACGCAGACGTAAGTAATGCCATCTTCTAATTTGTGCCGCAAAGTTTACATGATGGAAAATTATGTTGATCAGTTTTTAACATTATTGTTTGACTTGAAATATTCATGATCTACTGTGGAAATCTGTTTTATTCAGCTATGTCGTTCCATCGATAACGGTGCCTCCCTAAAACCATGAACCACGCGAATGTTAGCTGTTTATCATAACGCGCTCTGAATTTACCTCGCTATCGATGTGTATTCTTCCGCTTTGGTTACATGATATATATTTGATCAAATCTTCACTCATTCAAGTTGTGGGCATCTTTGCGCACACATTAGACCGACAAGCAGGAAGGTTCATATTTCACTTATATACACTTCCGTGCCACCTCGGTTCATTATGACACTCGTGCTTTCAATTCTTATCATACATGTAAATTAGTCATTTACCCGTGAGAAAGCGTGTATGGAGTACCGCTGCAGTCCTAGACAAAATTAGTATTTAGGTTTAGATCTAAGTATGTATATGTGTCTAATTCAATTAACTAATGTTCTTAAATACTTATCCTAAAATCATATCCCAAGGATGATTGGTACTTTAAATACAGCTCTCATAATACAAAGGATATTTCCTTATCCATCACAATTTGGCGAGCGTTATGACGTCGCGGGACGGGACCAAAACGCCACATGACCAAAACGCCTTTACCGGGTAAAAATGCCCCGGGACGAAACGCCACTGATGCTTTATATAAAGGAGGCTAATGCATAATTGCATACCCTCGATATTATTTATCAAAGAAACAGTGTTAATTAATATTTGCTGATATGATATGTCTGCCTTCCAGAGAAAACCGTATAATGGACCGTACATTGTCTGACAGCTCTCGCAGCATTTTGAGCTGGAGGCCATGGCGATTGCTTGTGTGCAGACAGATTTAATTGCCCTACCTCCTGTTGATAGCTTAAGGTACATACTGCACGTAATGGACCACTTCTCCAAATTGTATTTGCTTTATGCACTCAAAGAATAAGGTAGCAGGATGAGGTCAAGGACGCTTTTCTGCTAGTTTTGTGCTATGACAAGTGAAAAAAAATATTAGTTCTTCAGAAGTTTTAATATGTTTTATGGGTTATTTGAATATCATTTCCAGGGCTCTAGGGAAACCGAGCTCCTTGGTCAGGGAAATAGTCGTTGCAGGCGCAGTCAAATATCCCACATGTCCATGGAAAACGTGGCTGAGGTTTGACCGCATGGCCCACCATTGAATAATATTTGAAGGTTGTATAGCACAACCCGGGAGCACAACCAAGAAAGCTTCTAGGTGCTAGGTTGCAGTTGCAAGATTGTTGTGTCAGCTTTACTCCTCCCCAGCTTAGGTACTTTTTGGCAGCTGACACATCAATATTTCACTCGTGGTGGTGTGTTTGGTTCTAGACTCTAAGCTGCTGATAACCTGATGGCTGATGTTATAATACTATTCTGGCTAGCAAAATTAGAACATTTGAAAAATTACTGTAAACTTATATAATTACCTATTTTGTTATGGATATGTGCCAATGTCAAACAGTATTGGCGCATGTCCAAGCTACCCTGGGATTACTCAAAATTCAAAATCTAATAATATTGGGCTCGTGTCGTGCTGTCCCTTTACTTCATAACTCTTATTCCAAATTCCATTTCATCAACCTTCAATTAGTTTAACAAAGTCAATTTTCAAAATTTAAGGGTAAATTCTAAATTTATTGAACAGTGGAAGTTCAACTTTATTATGGTTGGGGAGGATGTTATAATACTATTCTGGCACATACATTCCCAAAAAGCCTCCCCCCCCTTAATTATCAGCACGAGAGTCCGGGTTACACCACACCACTCTTTGGGAGGGGTGTAACCCTGATTGTAGCAATCCTCACAACAAGCGAGTTCACCCTCCAAGTGGACTCGTCGTGTCACGTGAGGATTGTTTTAGCCTGGTCTATCGCGGGACCCTTTATAAGGAGCGCAGATGGGTTAGTCAGAGAGATTCATCTAGTCAGAGAAACGATTCGGACCGCGAGATTCCAGGGAGCCTCATTGTTGAAATATAAATAAACAAAATAAGCAACTCTACTTCAGGACTCGCGTTGATTTCCTCTGATTAGTCCCCACTCCAGCAACTACAGGCAGTGAGTAAAGGTACTATAACGAAGAGCGTGCATAAGCAAGAAAAGCGATTCTAGTTTTACACTTAAATGTTAAAACCACTTGAACCCAAAGATTCCTCTTCTGTAATAGTTTTCCGAATAAAAAATGGTATAACTGCAATGTGCCTATTATTATTTACTATTGTGTTTATATATTATTGTTCATTCATGATTCTGAGCATTATGAAATATGATAATCTCAAATACCACACAAAATGTTGGTTGGGAGATATCTTGTGAACCTGATTATGTCCCACACAAGATATAATGAAGCATTGGATTGGCTTGTTTTCATTTGTGACAATAATTGTCATTAATCAAATGAACCTGTGACCCAATTATTTCCTGTTGGGGCGAGTAAATAGATGATCGAACTTATATGATGGAAGGAGGCCCATTATGATAATGATTTCATTTGTTTATGTTAGTTTATTTTGGCAATTGCAACATACCCATTCGCAAGGAAGGGAAAGCAATGTGTGGCTGCATTCAATAATATGATGTCATTTACTTGGAACCATGTTTGCCATTTACGTGCCCTATCTTCAATTAATGGGCTATTCTGAGGCCATGTAGGGATGTTTAGCAGGGTCATTAGTCAGGGGACCCATTTTGTAAAGCATATGCTGTCATTTATTTGGTACTATTTTATGTAGGGTCAGCCGACTGTCTTCCAGACAGCTGAGCTGTCGAACACCGAGCCAGTGAGGGGGGACACAGGTGTTGATTTTTTATCTCCGATGTTGTTGCATAGACGTGGTTGTCCCCATGGAAAAAGATGAGCACTCTGAGGCTGCCGAGATGGGTACCGTGGTAACCAGGTGTTGGTTTTGACCTTTGATATTGTTACCTAGACATCATGGTCCTCATGAATGATGATGAGCACAACAAGGCTGCGTAGATGGGTACCATGGTAAGCAGGTATTGGTTTTGACTTGTGTGGTTGAGAAGTTATGAATATACTTATGAATGATTATGGCCACAGCAAGGCTGCTGGGATTTGTGCTATAGTAACCAGATATTAACTATCCATACGTTTTTGTTTAATATATAGTAGTTATCTTTTTATAATCGATTATTTATGGTCTTGAAATCAGATTGTCAATTCTCACGCACGTTTGGTTTTTTTGTGACGATTGAAAGGACTCATTCTTACACTAGGAATGCACTTTTTCTCTGTAAGGTCCTATTTAAATGACTCGATCATCAAGTCAATGTACAGGTTAAAAAATAATACTTATTCAGCACTGTAAATAAGATATATAGCACTTGCATGGAGTAAGTATTTGCTATATCACTACATATGGTTTCACTGCACATAGTAATCAAGTATATGTTGTAGAACATATAATTCATGCAACCTCAATCGTGTATTGATTGTGACAAGTGTACTTATACCCGGAACTTATATCCTATCCCTATCAAGCAAAGAGTTGTTAATTGATAAAATACAAGTTTGGCCATATAAGTAAAAGATGCATGATAATAAATTACTATTACTTCCATGACCATATGCAGTCATTTTCAATGTCCCCTCTGAACAAACTAAATGTTCACAAACACATCAAAGCTGACCATTACTAACTGTGTGCATCTCATACCATTTAGAGGTCTTTTAGTGATAGCATCATCCATAAAATGACCATATTTTGAGGTGTGATACTGACCAACAATAAAGCATAATGAGATTTACAACGTAGAATGGAATGGAAATTTCTTCTTTAGTGTAAAGAGGACTCAGAGGCTGTAATAAGACTAACTGAACACTATCTAGCATACCTAGGAAACCTAATCAGAGTATACACATTTTAATCTACTCCTAGTGCCAGTGGGGTGTGATGCCTGCCTCCTGTGTTAAGCAGCAGAAGCTGACCTTGCCACAAAGGTTTGTTGGGTCAAACCCTGAAAACTGAATGCATTGTTTAAGGGCCTGTACAAACAAATGTCTTGTAACAGGTTGTTTGTTTTCACAAATAAAACCTTGTATTTGAAGGCCTGATTGAACGGAAGAAATCTAAAGAATTGGCAGACCAATAAAAAGTTTTGGATGCTTTCTGGAGTATAGTGTCTTGCTGTGTTTGAAAGACTTGAAAATGAGTACAAAAGCTTTGTAGCTGCCGAGAACTATGGGCTTTTAAATCTTTAATGGTGTGCTGTCTGTTGAAAGGATAACATCACCCTACCACAAACAAGCATCAAACGTGACAAGAAACAATGTCTTGAACAAGGTTTGGTAGCAAAAGTTGGTGGTAATGAGTGGAATGTTGTCCACGATTTATTGAAGGCGGGTTATCGTTGCAGGGTGAAGTTGTTCTTGTGTTTTTACATTCAATTGTATTGCAAGGAGCATTTTCATTACTAGTAAACAGTTCTTGCAGGATTGAATAGAATGCAGAAATGCAGAGCATGAATTTTACCAGTGAACTGAATATGGAAACCATTTGAGACATCTTGTTTTGGGTATCTGTGCTTGTATAAGCAATTTTACTGTGGTGCACCTTTTACACGGGCCATGACTGCAGAAGCAGGAGCCCTTTGGGACCTGTTGAGAGTTGTTTTTTGGAGATGAATAGAATATTGAGGAGGTTAGTGGCAAATGTTAGTGTGCCGTTTCAACAGGTCTAATCCAACATTTGTCAAGGACATGACTGGAGCATGCAGCATATCCACACGGGACATAATTTTCCCTTGGGTGGGGTCTCTTGCTAGATGGCTCGGTGGGGTGGGTGAAGTGAACCCCACAACATTCGGTTTTGAAGCCGACGTTTCCCTATTCCAGACGTGTTCACTGTAATCAAACCACACCAAAGAATCAGAAAGACGTTGCATAAATGCGTGATTTTGGTAAAATTTTAATGACGACAGCCACCCCAAGGTGTAATCAAGAGTAATCACCCCAAGGTGTAGTCAAGAGTAATCACCCCAAGGTGTAATCAAGAGTAATAGACTAAGTTTTAGTAATGTTAGAAACTAATCAGGCAAATGTTATAATACTATTTTAGCTCATCCGTCTTTTAAAAGCCTCCCCGCTTAACTATCAGCACGACAGCCCGGGTTACATACCACCACTTGGTGGGGAGGGATGTAACCCTGATAGCAGCAATTCTTATAGCCTTGACTCGCATGCGGGTCCACCCTCCAAGTGGACCCGTCGGGTCAAGTTAGGATTGTTTAGCCTGGCCTATCATGTGGACCGGTCAAGGGTTGCTGTAAAAGCAAGCCAGCTGACCGGGGACCCTCTACAAGGGCCACACATGGGTCAGTCAGAGAGATTCTTCTAGTCCAGAGACGGGATTCTGACCGAGAACCCAGGGAAGCTTCATTGTTGAAAACTCAATAAACCAAAACTCCTGGACTCGTGTTATTTCTCTGGCTAGTCACAACTCAGCAACCACAAGCAGCGAGTAACAGTACATCAACGGAGGAGCATCGCAATAAGAAAGACTAGAAATTAAAGCTTAAGACAAATATATGTGTCCAATGCAGACAGTCAAAAGGCGAAACACCAGTCAGGTTATAAATTAGGCATTTCCAATTGGATAACCTCATCTGTCAGGTGGAATAGGATAGTCCGTTGAAGATAGTATGAGAAAAGGCAGCGGTAATAAGAAAAGTTAAAATGGTCCATAATGTGGATGTGTCAATGAAACCCGAATTGGAGGACAAAACACAAGAGAGTACGCCAAAGCAAGAGCCAATGAACTATTACATGTCATGTGAAGCTAGTTTACAAACATACGACCCACAAAATGTCAGTTATTTGGTCTCACAATGGGGGTTGTATTATCACAGCCCTCTATCACAGCCAGACCCTCATACATTTTACAAGACTCTCAGGACCTCTAAATTCACGTCATATACACTAATCCTTTTGAAACAAACAGAACTTATTTCGATCTAGCCATAGCCCTCACACAATTAACATATTCCAAACTACCAACTTCAAACCCCTTTTACTCCCGAAACGTATCAGAATTACAGGTAATTAACACCAGGCCCTTTGATCTCAACTTTAGACCTTATCAATATTCAACCTTAATCCCTTTCATGTTTAGTCAGTAATTGCGGCAATGTCCAGTGCGGGCAGATGCCAAGAATCCAATCAGAATGCGCCACCTATGTCCAGCCCACATTTTGCCCTATGAATACAACGACAAACCTCATATATCAGACTTGGAAATATATATCGTGCACATCTACAACTTCGAACATCTCAACATCACAGTTGTAGTAAAGACCATCCAAACATCCCCAGAGCGTGTCGATCTACAACTTCGTAAATAAAGGATTACATCTACAGTTCGCCGTATCAATTCGCTACACCTCTCGCAAGCCATCGTCGAATCCCCGACGGTCACAGTATGCATGCAGCCAGCCACCTGATGGGGTAATAAGTATTTTCATGAAATTGTGGCTGGCCTTGGTTGTGGGCATGCATTATTTCTCTCTACCACCTGGTTTATTCAAAAAGAGCAACACAGCAATAGAAGAAATTAAGAAAAATGAAATACATTGAAGTCTTCAAATGCCCCTCAACTCATAATGCTGTAAAGCTAGCTTTTCTGGCTTATGCACGCTCTTCGTTATTGTAAAGTTACTCACTGTCTGTAGTTGCTGGAGTGGGGACTAGCCAGAGGAAAATAACGCGAGTCCTGGAGTAGAGTTGCTTATTAGATTTATTTCAGTTTCAACAATGGGAATCTCGCGGTCTAAATCGTGTCCCTGACTAGATGGTCTCTCCCGTACCTGGCCCACCTGTGCTCCTAAAAAAGGGTCCGCACGATAGGCCAGGTTAAAACGATCCCCGCGTGACAGGACGAGTCCACTTGGAGGGTGGACTCGCCCTGCTGTAATGATTGCTACAATCAGGATTATACCCCTCCCAAAGAGTGGTGTGGTGTAACCCGGGCTCTCGTGCTGATAATTAAAGGGGGAGGCTTTTTAAGAACATATGAGCCAGAATAGTATTATTACTATACCCAAAGCTACCAGAAAACTTTGTAGATGATTTGACAGTTTTCAATGTAATTGTAAATTTGGAATTATGCCACAGGAAGAGGACTAACACAAGCAGACTGATGTTTGTGGAGCCAGTAGCATTGGTGGTGGTACTCTGGGGACACAGATCACAACTGGTCTGCCACTGGTCCTGCTGCTAGGTACCCACAGCACACTCCTCACAGCTGGAGCTAGTCACATCCACACAGCTTCCAGGGGTACAGCCAGCTGTCAATCCAAATATATATGAGGTTAAAACAAACAGGTGGTGATTAACACACAGGAGGTGGTAAAAACAGGTGAAAATTAACGTGCAGTTGGTGATTTAAGCACAGGTGGCAATTAACATACAGGTAGTGAATAACACACGGTTGGTGATTATTATTCAGGTGGCGATTAACATCCACGCATGTGTAAGTGGAATATTTCACCGGCACATTGATGTGGAGAGAAGAATCTGCTTACGAATGCTACACTCAGCTGCTGAGGTGCTATTTTGTGAAATGATGTGTGAGGTTACCAGAACATGGCAGACAGGAATCGTCTTTGTCAAAGCCAGCGGAGCCTCCAACACGACTGACAATCATCTGGAAACCAGGAAACATACGGATATTGTTGAAAATATTATTAGTTTTGGGTGAATACCAACTTCTAAGTGACCCAGGTGTTGCATTGTTAATTATTATATGCAGGAATTAAAAATCAATTTTCAGATGATGTAATTATTTAAATTTGATTATGAGACTCAAAAGAATATTCATCAGCATTGCAGTACAGTTGTTGAAGTGTGTGAAGGCCGTGGATCCGGTGGGGAGCATATCAGGACACACATGACACGTGTCCATCCATCGCATGCTCTGGTAAGTGCCAGTAGGACACTCCATACCAAACATTATCTGTGACATTGAGGTAGTACATCGGGTCACAGGTAGCTGTTCATTGCACACACGACATACAATCAAATGGTGCAAATGTATATGGCTGTATATGCTTTCTGACTTCTGGGTAAAAAGAACAATCCCTTATTAATTACAATGGCATATCTAATCCCATCACATAATTTATTACCATGGCACATCAGTATATTTAACAACCCCAGTGTAACCTATTATCATTCTATGTTTTGACTAACATAATATATGACCTAGCATATTTATTACAATGATATGATTAATTTGTTTTTTTAAAGGATGGTAAGCCAGCATGCTAACACTGCAGTCAGTTACTTAAGTCGAGCTGCCGATTACCATCAGGGTCTTAGCCAGGATTTGAAAACTGCCCGTCTGCCTCCTCGCCTTTCCCGCCATTAGTCACAGGTTGAGTACTTCACGTCGGGGATGATGTGTGTGTGCGTTTATGTATCAGACCGTTGTTTGAAAGAAATTTTACTGCAAATTACTGATACATCAGACATGATTCAAGGAATCATACAAATCTCACAGTAGTTATGCAAACCATAGGTGAAACGTGAAACAAGCCGACCGCGTTAAACGAAGGACCAGGGCGCTCCGCGGCGTGACAACAGTGTTACACCGCAGCGCTCTCCTTTCACATCACCCTTATCGCGATTATGACAGTTTGCACGACGTTGACCTGCGCTGGCACAAGCATAAGCGAAATAAAAACTTAGTCAAAGACTCCTAGTCGATGTGATATTTTACCCAATTGCAATTGGTGAGCTTCATTTATGAGCCAACGGTGCAGAACAAAAGTTAATTAGATCGTGGGAAAAGGGATACAAACGAACCCTCATGTCTGCCGATGACTTGTTTGATCAACCATGGTTTTACAGGTTTGGAGATGGTTATGTGATGATTGGATTCTCCCATGAATACTTTGTGGTTATATCAACTCACCTGAAGGAGATAGGTCAAATGAGTACTGCTCTTGTCCAATGCTTTCCCCTTCCCACAAACCCCACTTCAAACCCCACTCCACTCCATATATTTGTTCCACTTCTGATGTCTGTTTTGACTGTATATCAATGAACTTTTGTTTCAAGCAAGGAACCAAAAGGACAATCTGAACCATATTGCCATATCTCTGTCACTCAACAAAGCCACCTCTGTTGATAACAACTAGTATATGGATACAGTTGTTCTGAACATTGAGGAGTGTAGCGACAGCTTGGTATTGATGGAACTGTTCTCTCTCTTTTTGTCTTTAAAGGCTGAACATTATTTCCTTCAACAATATCAAGGAGATGTATGCCATAATAAACTTGGTGAATGAACGGAGCTTGGGCAAGATCTAGTGGGCAGATGGTCAGCTACTTACAGTGTCTACACAGCGAGGCTCACTCCATGTCTACTCAATCAAGTTTCCCATTCTTACTAGCTTCCACCAGACCCGAGTGACCTTCCTCACCTCCCTACTGGAGGTCACACTCCACGATCACACACAGCAGGTGACCTGTTCACACTCATCACACACACTACACACACCATTTTTCCTTATATCATTTTGTAACTGGATTACTGAAGCTGTGTGAGACCATGTTTGTGTTGCAGGAGGGACCAGTGACCATCACCATTGATGTAGAGCCATCATTCTTAGGTCTTGGGCCGTATCACCTGGCTGTTGGGATGAATAACAGAACTTTGTTGTATCTTCTCACTCATGCAGGTAGTCACGTTACAGCGGTAACAGTTTCAGTACCAAATAAACCAAGTTGGTGTTACGCAGATTACGCAGCGGCCAGTTTGAAGACAAAGTCAAACTCCATCTGGTGAGGCATAGCACTGAAAAGAAAGTGCATTGACATAAGGCACATTTGAGTGTTTCCTTCTTAACTACTAGAGTTTCTTTAAAGGATAGATTGGCTCCCTCAACATGCACTTTAAGAGCAGTATTAGAGACATTTACAGGTGAGATAGAACCAGGTAAATGGTCATAGCTTACAGGAACACTATCACAAACATTTGTACTTTTGTGGTAAGATCTTTCTTAAATCAGTTGCTCCATAATAGCAACCCTTTTCATCTTATAATATTTACATTCTAGAATGTTTCTTTGAGCTGAGTGAAGGCTGTTTATCTGTGTGTGTTAGATTGAGGCAGAGCCTGCTGGCATCTCTGGTGAGTGAGTCACTCGTCTGTTCCCAGACAAGGAACCTGAGGATAAGAGGTTGTTATTGCGGTGCGGGCCCAGAAGCACACTGTAAGCATGTGTGCACTGTGCTGTGTGCACTTATAGATTTTAAAGTGTCTGCTAACCTTAAACTTGAGACGAAAGGCTCATAACCTGAAACTGAGGTCAGCAATGGTGACTTTGACACCAGGTCATACAGTTACCGCTCAATGCCATACTAAGCCTCATCCTTCAGGAACAAGTGCATCAATACGCCTCCACATCCACCTGCCGAATGCCTATCCTGCAGCTAATCAATATGAAAATGCCAATGACCATGACTTCTTCAAACTTGCTCCTCAATATGAATTCCTTCAGCATGCTACGGAGCTGGCTAAGGTTTTGTTTAGTCGACTAAGGCATAAAAAGCAGACGATTTTTGTTAAAACCAATCCAACGTTACAATGGCAGCACCACCAATAATACGAGAAGGATACAGAAGAGCGATGCGGCGGGAAAGGATTTTTCATGACAGGGAAAATCCCACAGAAGTATTCAACGATCAACAGCTGTATACTCGCTATCGTTTTAATCGAAGGAACATTTTTTTCCTGCTGGGTTTGATTAAGGATCGAATAGATCATACTACGCGCCGTGCCATGGCTTTGCCTGGACTGCTTCAACTTCTTATTTGTCTTCGATTCCTTGGATGTGGATCGTTCTTAATCGTTGTCGGGGATGCCATGCCAAGGGTGTCGGCTGCCACTGTCAGTCGATGTGTGTGGCGCGTCTGCTCAGCATTCCAGTCTTTGGTACCAGAACTTTTGGTTATGCCGTCAGGACAACGAATTGCTCGGATTAAAAGAGGATTCTCTGACACATTTCTGGTACATTAACCTTTTATAACAACGAAATTTTAGAACAATGAAAAAAAACCTCTATCGTTTTATACATTTGAATTTGTACACCTTTTCGTTTTTAATATATGATATACATTTTTTCGTTTAAAAGGAATGCCGAACGTCATTGGTGCGATTGACTGTACCCATGTGCCCATAATTGCTCCTTCGGGGGACAGGGAGCCGGATTTTGTGAACCGCAAAGGAGTTCACAGTATCAACGTCCAAGTATGAATACCTAGTTTCGACTTCTGCTATAATTGAGTAACTTAGTATTATGCAGAATGTATGTGCTTGTGTTTTTGTTTTACAGGCCATATGCGACCATGAGTACTACATTTGTAATGCTGTAATCCGCTGGCCTGGCTCGGTGCATGATTCACGAATTTTCAGAGAGTCAGCAATCGGCAGACAATTTGAGAACGGTATTCAATTTTATTGTTAACTGAAATATGACAGTTAAAAAAAACAATCAACATGAGCTGACTCATAGAGAGTGTCATTCAGCATCTGCAACATACAACACAATTACTTCAAAAAATTTGTTTTACAGAAATATACTTTTGCTCTGTATTTCAGAGGCAACTAACGTTTTCTATTGGGCGACTCAGGTTACCCATGTAAGACATACTTATTGACTCCGTTCATCAACCCAGCATTGCCTCATGAAATATGTTTCAACAAGGCTCATTGCCAATCGAGAGTCAGGATTGAGCAAACATTTGGAATCGTAAAAAATCGATTCCAATGCCTTAAGTTTCTGAGAGTCAACCCAGAACGCGCTGTGACTCTTATTTCGGCATGTTTTGTACTTCATGATATTGCTTGTTTGCGAAACGATATTCGGTTTGATAATGTGACCGAAGAAGAAGAAGATATCGAGGTGGGGCTCTTGAACCACCAAGAAGAAGGATCTGCTCTACGAGCACATATTGCTAGGGAGTATTTTAGTTAATTGCACCTTATTTCATGATGTATGACCCATACTTGTAAAATGTAAGTACCTTGTATTGTTAATAAATGTAATTGTCTACAGGAAGGAAACAAAATATATACAGACCCATTTCTTTTCTCAATTTTGCAGCCTTCAGGTTGTACAACGTCTCCTGAGCTTTGGCTGTTTGTGTGGCCTGATTAAGATAGGCAAGCCATGCCACATTCAAATCATTCGGTCTAGGACGTTTTTTAGACCTAGACCGGACCTAGAAAACCAAGTACAATATTTATTATAAATAAGAATCAAGTATATTTTGGAAACTAATGCCGATCTTGTATTTTGTAGCCATGGTTGGGTATAGAGCAATTATTAACCTTTGTATCTTGCACTGGACCGGGTTCATCCTCCTCGCTGTCCTGTATACAGTCGGTATAGCTGTTTGCTCCACCCGGACAAACAAGTTTTCCAGTCACGTCTAAAATCATTGAAATAATACAAAATCGATGTTATTAATCACATTCCCTCAAATCTGTTACTAATGGATGCTATGCCTAAGCATACTGCACTGTAACTGCACTGTAAAGATAACATTTGCGTACGTATTGTCAAACAATCAAAGCGTATATTAATTACTATGAAACTATTAATTGCTATACTAATTAAAGTAATTAATATAATTTTTCCAATCAGATCTGTTGAGTGTCCTCTCCGTTGAGATTATAAAAAAAAACAACGTAGTTTTGTATGACGTTTCAAGAGTGTTTGTGACGGGCGCAGCATGTTGACCTCGTGGCCGGGAGCTTGGAATTTTGACGATGTGGAATAGCATTTAGTTGCATTTAACGCAGATGACTATTGATAAATTTATCCAATGCGCCAATTGATTAGCAAGCCAGATGGATTGCAGCTAGAGGATATCACATGGACTAAGTGACCCGCTTTCCTGCAATATTAAGAGCCTTGTCCTGATTCACGCGCCACGACATGCTTTCAATATTGTCAACTTGGTCATTACCACATCACACCACTGTGTCTCGGCGGGGTGCAACATATTTTCTTAGCCGGGTAAGTGAAATAGGCTAGCTCTTATGAAACGAATCTCTTGCATTTACGCGTTAACCGTGTAGTAAGCACATAACTTTCGGTCGAGCTTGGGGACCTCTCGAGCAAACTGGCAACGCGGTCTCTCATTGGCACTAACTAATTTGCCTCAGGTGTCCTCCCCTAAGATCCACAATTAGTAGGCACGAGTTAAGGAGGCTGAGGCTTGCTACAAAGAGGCCGCTGCAGCCTACGCAATTGCCAAGGACTGGGACAGTGAAATCAGGTATTGGTTTTAGCTTTGGTTTTCCTGTGTTGGTTTTTCCAGAAGCTGAATGACTCTTCTGTCATACAGTGATGAAACATTTCTTTTTACGCAGACTCATGGACATATGGCAACACATGCTAGTATAATTGTCCAATAGAACAGTTAGGCTAATATATATGCTGAGAATTTCCCTTGTCAGCAGAGTTGTTTATCTGTATATATCAAAGATGATTTAGATGGCTGATTTATATACATAGCTAGACAGCGCGGACTCCGTCCTGGTAAATCCTTCCTGTGCAGATTATATGACATCTCAATTGGAGTCTCCCGCCCTAATTTCTTCATCAGAATTATCCCAAGTTTACGCAGGATCCCAGGTGTGAATACTGACTTCAAGCTCTCCATCTCACAAAACTGAGTTTTGCCTTAAGTTTATTGAATTGTCCCCTGTCGTCAATAAAAATGCCGCTCCAAGCTCCACGCCTCCATGATTATTGAATGGAATACATCTGCAAGTCATCGGGTTAGAATAACGTCCTCGTCATTTTTCGATTGTCAGTGATATGTAGTACGACACCTGTGTTGACGGACTAGCATCTCAGACGAGCATGAGGTGGCGTGAGGACTAACGTTAATGAGCCCTGCTGTGATATAATCATAGATCCAGTAAGTACGTCCATATCCTGGACATATATTTATTCCTTGATGTCCTCAGTAACTTAATTTACTAACGCGGCTCAAGTCCTTATGCCATTCGCCAAGATTCCAGTTATTATATTAGCGATCAAGAGATGCATTTGACGGTGGGCTAGTCCCAACGCAGCGCCTCTTTAATGCTGTTGCCACTGATGAAAGTCTAGGACCCCCTGTCTCCTCTTTTATTCTCTGGCGTGGACACCTACAATGAAGCCAACGACCACCTCTCATAGGCAGCTACCCCACAATTACGACCACATTGCGACCAGCAAATCGTCAAAAGACGCGCGGTCACGCGAGCTTCAAACAGATAATTCTTCGTGCTCTGTTTTTGTCGATTACAGACAAAAAATATATTTTTCTTCATAATAACTCTAACAATGTCCACCCAATCTCCACAGATAGGTGCGCCATTTCTATCATTTCAGTGTAAGCTAGAAGGTTCGCCCATCCTTAGTCCGGAGAACGTAGCGCACTCTATATTGCAGCTTGCCACGCAGTGGCACCTGATATATCAGTAACGAAAGGTTATCACGTGTCAGAAAAAGCTACGAGAAACCACCACACCAATGTCAGACTGCCGTAGACATAGTGGAGAGGTTTAATGGCTTCCTCGTGACCAAATGAGCACAGGCATCAGCATATTACGGGACAACGCCCACAGCATTCGCCTACACGCTCCTAGTCTCAGCTTCTAGCAGATCGCGCGTCAGACGCACGGCTGCGCTGTATGCACAGGGAGGGATTCCCCATCATATGTTGGTATTGACGATGGCATGGCAAGCGTCGTACGTGATTTCTTATCTCAGGTGGGTTGCTTCTTTGTCATTTTACATACTTCATTATCTTTATGTATTTGATATAACTCGTTAGTTGGGCCTGACTGTCACGATAATGGAAAGAAAACTGGGGAAAGGCGATGTCCACATGAGTTCGCTAAGGGAATTCTTGAAAAAGTTCATAGATAAAACCTCTCTCTCTCTCTCTCTCTCTCTTTCTCTCTCTCTTTATATATATATATATATACATATATATATATATATATATATATGTATATATATGTATGTATATATATATGTATATATGTATGTATGTATATATGTATGTATGTATGTATGTATGTATGTATGTATGTATGTATGTATGTATGTATGTATGTATGTATGTATGTATGTATGTATGTATGTATGTATGTATGTATGTGTGTGTGTGTGTGTGTGTGTGTGTGTGTGTGTGTGTGTGTGTGTATGTATGTATGTATGTATGTATGTATGTATGTATGTATGTATGTATGTATGTATGTATGTATGTATGTATGTGTTTGTGTATGATTTTATGTATGTGTGCCACTCCCACCTCCACGTGTCATTCTAACAATGGTGTGGATGAATATCTCCTCTCCCGTGGTGAGTTAAGTTGATTGAAGCGTCGCAGCTCTGTTTTAGTACCTGGAGTGACCTTGGCTGATGAGGTTCTAGATTGTTCTCTTATGTGACTGAACAACATACATCGCCACTTCATGACGCATTGTTGGCATAGCAATTGAAGGATCAAGCCAAATTGGTTTTATTTCATCCGTGGGCACAAAAGCTCAAATGTGTATAATCTCGGGGAACAAGTAGTGCTTTTCGTGACAGCCACAGCCACATATCTGTATATTTGGGCATACACATACGCATAGTGCGCGATTTGAAGTAATAGGCGATCCAGTGAAGTTAGCATCGAGCAAGGCCACACAAAACGCAAACTTGAGTCATTTGGTAGTTTAACTCTGACATAATGCTGTTCGTGGGTTAGTCACATGCAACTATCGTACAAGAACTTAATCTTATTTCATAAGGTTTCGAAAAAAATAACAGAGCATAATGGGGAGTGACATAAGATGACATAACGGGGAGTGACATAAGATGGCATAACGGGGAGTTACATAAGATGACATAACGGGGTGTGACATAAGATGACATAACGGGGAGTGACATAAGATGGCATAACGGGGAGTTACATAAGATGACATAACGGGGAGTGACATTAGATGGCATAACGGGGAGTGACATAAGATGACATAACGGGGAGTAAATAATATGTCATAACTGGCAAAGTGAAAGAAAATGATACAATTGACAGTGACGGAGCATGGTAGAAATGGCCGTGACAGAGCATGGCGGAAATGACCTTGACAGAGCATGGAATGAATGACCTTGACAGAGCACAGCAGAAATGACATTGACAGAGCATAGCAGAAATGACCTTGACAGAGCATGGCAGAAATGACCGTGACAGAGCATGGAAGAAATGACCGTGACAAAGCATGGCAGAAATGACCTTGACAGAGCATGGCAGAAATGACCGTGACAGAGCATGGAAGAAATGACCTTGACAAAGCATGGCAGAAAGGACCTTGACAGGGCATGGCTAAAAGACCTTGACAGAGCATGGCAGAAATGACCGTGACAGAGCATAGCAGAAATGACATTGACAGAGCATAGCAGAAATGACCGTGACAGAGCATAGCAGAAATGACCTTGACAGAGCATGGAAGAAATGACCGTGACAGAGCATGGCAGAAAGGACCTTGACAGAGCACAGCAGAAATGACATGGACAGAGCATGGCAGAAATGACCGTGACAGAAATGACCGTGACAGAGCATGGCAGAAATGACCGTGACAGAGCATGGAAGAAATGACCTTGACAGAGCATGGCAGAAATGACCATGACAGAGCATGGAAGAAATGACCTTGACAAAGCATGGCAGAAAGGACCTTGACAGGGCATGGCTAAAATGACCTTGACAGAGCATGGCAGAAATGACCGTGACAGATCATACCAGAAATGACATTGACAGAGCATAGCAGAAATGACCGTGACAGAGCATAGCAGAAATGACCTTGACAGAGCATGGAAGAAATGACCGTGACAGAGCATAGCAGAAATGACCGTGACAGAGCATAGCAGAAATGACCTTGACAGAGCATGGCAGAAATGACCGTGACAGAGCATAGCAGAAATGACATTAACAGAGCATAGCAGAAATGACCTTGACAGAGCATGGTAGAAATGACCGTGACAGAGCATAGTAAATGACATTGACAGAGCATGGCGGAAATGACCTTGACAGAGCTGGGAAGAAATGACCGTGACAAAGCATGGCAGAAATGACCGTGACAGAGCATAGCAGAAATGATCTTGACAGAGCATGGCAAGAATGACCTTGACAGAGCATGGCAGAAATGACCGTGACAGAGCATACCAGAAATGACTTTGACAGAGCATGGCAGAAATGACCTTGGCAGAGCATGGCATAGGCTTGCATCAAAATATGGTGTGACCACGAAAATCGAAAGGACTGAAAACGCCATTAACACTTAACGCAAAGTGAGTTTGGGTGGGGTCAGAACATTTTTGAAACTTTAAATTTGGTGTCGAAGTTTGATTTTCCATAAGGTTGAGAGGGAGGGTCCCAACTATATTTGTCACTCATATTCTTGGTAACCCATCCTCCCCCGGCAGATTATTAATAAACGTTCCCTCAGGGACTCGAGAACATTAGCAAGTTTGATATATAATAAAACAAGATATTGATTAATATCCTTTTGGTAAACGGCGCTGTTTTCACAAACTAATTGTGCATATAAAATGATCGCCGTGTCTGATTACAAACCAACATATTCCTAGTGATATGCGCAAGAAATCTTGATTACCGTCCATCACTGCAACGTGACTCTCCCTAATTCGCGAGGTGACGTCATAGCTGTAATCTCAGCTTCTACATGCAGGTGTTATAGCGCACCTGTACATATTAACGCCCTGCTTCTAGCGATTTTGTCGGTAAGCAATCGATTCTAGCATCCACTGGGAATTTGTGTCGTGTAAATGGGCGTGGGGAATTGCCTTCGTGTCTGGTCAAACCATGCTTCAAACGAAAATGCAACGAAATGCGAATGGCATTATATTTTAATGTTGATTCTCTGCTTCATGAGATGTATTACCAAAACATATGCAGGGGTTATTTTTCTCAAAAAGGTATAAACGCAATAGTTGTGTTGTTTTGCAGTTAGGGCTGCTGCCGTCGACGCGAGTCTTGCTGACTCTATTATGAGGGAATTGTTGCACCACTACAGAGCAATATTCGCATCAGCAAATATTGAGCATTGAATTAGCACTATTCGTTGCCATAGCATTCTAAGATGGATTACAAATTGGAAGAGCGAATTGCAATTACTGCGAGATGCTTCCCGTTCTACTGTGGCTTGTTGTTCATCATTATACACGGCCACCTGTGTCAAGGGAACAATGGGTGTGCACCAACTTGTCAATGCCGAGGTAGCACAGTAAACTGCAACGGATCAGGCATACCTACTCAGTTCCCGTCGAGAACGACCCACGTTAAATTCTCTGGCTGTTCTATTCGAAGGGTTTTTAGCGGCTCGTTCGATGGTGTTTCGTTGCCCAGAATCGAATCTATTGATCTTAGTGATTGTCTTATAGAGTCAATCGATGGTGGTGGATTTATCAATCTCCACTTGACGGAAATTATTCTGAAAGGTAACAGTCTGTCAGAGCTCCAGTTCGGGGCGTTCGTTAATGTGACCTGTAAACGACTGGATTTAACTGACAATGTTCAGCTGCAACAGATCGCTGATGATTCGTTTGTCGATTCACATATAGAGAGTTTGTACCTTACTCGCTGTAACATATCTCACCTAAATGCAACTACATTTGATCGTCTGTCTGGATCTCTGAGAATATTGCATCTCAGCCACAATGCCGTAGCTTTATCTTTACCCAGTGGTATGTTCTTTAACTACACCTTGACTGAGTTAGATCTATCCCATAATAAGCTCACTGTCGATGATCTGGGATCATTGAACGGAGCTCACGTTGATTTGTTGGACATTTCTGACAACTGTATTGGGAACGAGATTTGGAGAGTTGTACAGGAAGTCCGGCGTGTCAGTTCGCTGGTCCTTGGTAGCGTCTGTCTAGATACCGTCAACATCACGCGGGATATCCATCTGGGCAGCCTTGGTCTGGAGGGAAATTACTTACGAAATGTTTATGCTTATCAATTTATATATGCGGGTGAATTAGTCAGTCTGGTGTTAAAAAGGAACCATTTAAGGGTATTTCCCTCTGATATAGCATCGCACAATTGCACCAACTTTCAATCGTCGATTTAAGTTTCAACGAATTGGAAATAATTAGAATGTCTGACTTGGAAGTCTTTCCCAATCTAAAATC